>OU427014.1:4203077-4606718 GCA_911387935.1 Dolichovespula saxonica
ACGCAATACTTCTTCTCTATCTCTCTCTATCTCTTTCTCTCTCTCTTTGGAGAAAGCTGTCAGGAACAGTAATATGTAGTCAACGGTTCAAAGATGAAACAAATTATTTCATATATTGAAAATACAACATTCTCTCTCTCTCTCTCTCTCTCTCTCTATATATATATATATATATATATATATATATATATATATATATATATATATATATATCTTTGCCATGATTAATATCCTGAGTTGTGTAATTCTAAGACGCACGTCTCAGACGCGCTCTTTGAAATCAATTTGCAAATTACGAAATTTCATTGACGAGAGATATAGCGGTTGAAATACAAAGTGAGAGAGAGATAGATACTTAGAGAAAGAGATGGAGATAGTATTACAGACTGGGTACAACCTTACTATCGTATTATACATACGCTTTACGAATTTATACATCTTTCGTACCAACAGTTGGAATTTAGATTATTAGTTCGAATGAAATGTAAGAAGTTGAAATCAAAGTGAAGTCTAAGTTGAGCGGGGCTAGTGCAAAGTAAAGTAACGTAAAGTAAAGCGAAGTGAAGTGAAGTCCGTCAAACCATCGGAAGCAGTATCGCGGATACATTCGGACGACACGGATCGCATTTGGCTTGTACGTCCGACGAAATCTTAGTTTACTATCTCAGTTGAAAGTATATAACAGACAATCTAAACCTGTAAATTGATAAATGAAAAAGAAATACAAAAAATTTTTCAATAAAATTTTGTTTCTATGCGATCCAACTTTTGAGTAAGATTTTGATCGTGTGCTGTTAAATAATGTGTAGTTAAAATAATTTAATAAGGCGTAGCAAGTTGAAAGACGCATCCTAAATCAACCATTTCAATCGAAATTGTATTGAAAGGCAAAGAAGAATCTTTATTTACGGAGTACATAAATACGGGACATTTACTTTTGGACAGAATGGAGGATGAACCCAACATTAATGATCTGGTAAGTAAGGATCTCAACGTGTTAATGGATGGAATCAAATAAAGCTTGAGAATTGAGATAACTTGAGATTGCAAGGTATCGTTTCTTGTTCGAAGATAATGCTACTGAAATGACAAGAACTTCCATATTTATCTTTATCAATTTACATTTTCTTTCGTGTCATTTACAGAAATGTAAAATATACGTATAGGTTGTCTCATTCACATTTCAAACCTCTCACAATCTAATAAATGGCAAAAAGAAAATTCCGAAAGATAGGGAAACGAAATTACACAAAAAGCAAAATATTTTACAAATTTGTTGGGTATTCTTTAGTGAACTTCTACATGCGAAGAATCTGTGACACGAAGGATATGGTGCCTATATTCGATTTCTAGCTATGTTCGACAGGTCATATTCATTGTCATTGATCATCATTAACACGAGTTTTTAGCGTAGGGATTAGATTATTATAGCTATATAAACTATGTTCTGGACATAGCCCTACTAGAATGTACACAACCGGTTGTTTTCACATTGACTGAATTTTCTTCATAAACTCTCCGGTAATTTCTTTGTAGTATAAAGAGCGACTTCGTTTCAGAAAGCCACACTATTACTTTTCCTAGCGGCTAACGGATCTTTATCGCTATATTTATCGACTCGTTCTAGAATTACATGGGTCTGGTAAATGTCGCCAAATTTTTGTTGCAATTTAACGAATATCAACGTTTTCTGCAAAATCGAACGAGATTTAAGCGTTTCACGCAATCGACCGGCGACGACGTTCGCGAATCACACTATAATCAGACACATTCACCTCATTATGTTCAATTTCAGCAGTCAGTTTAGTTTCAGACAGTGGTATAATTACAAGATTCAATTACTTCATAATCTGATGTTGCATCTCGACTTTAAGTGTTAGCAGACCTTGTACATTTGTACGTAATATTAGTTCTTTTATCTGTAACTGCTATTTCTTACCTTCTTAGCCGACCTTCCTCTTACCTTCCTTCATCGCCTTCCATAATCTTGGTAATTCTCCACTCAAACCATTGTGCTCTTCATTTAACTTCAAATTATATGTTTTAATTTTGTATAAAGATTTCACACACTTTTATTTTTTGGCTTTACAGTCAGTGCTCTTATGATCACCAGCACATTTAAAACAAGTTATCGGCCGTGTACAATTTTTGGCAATATGATAATATTTCCAGCAACTAGAACACCTCCTTACGTTAATATATGTTATCTGTAACATAATTACTTTCTATTAATTACTTGGGCCATATTCGAGCTATTTAATTCAAATTGAAATAACTAGTCGAGAGGCTATGAGTTGGATTAAAGATTAGAAGTGTCGGATTTTCCACGAGTAAGTTTAATAAACACATGGTTTATTTCTGTTTTAATTCACTTTCAACAGGAGGTCGTCATTAATTATATTGTAAATTTCACCGAGCACTAATCACATTTACACGCTTCGGCGGTCGATGATGAACTATTATATGTGCTATCTGAAATATAACATTCTTCCATACAATATTTATTTTTTCATTTTTGAACATCGCCGTATACGTTGCATCCTACGCTTCAATTATCAATATACCAATCACGCTATTTGTCTTCGCCGTGCTACAGTTTTCGTTCCGCTTCCTGGTTATTTGTTGAGAATACGTAGAGAGAATTTTAGAGTTTTTCCAAGGGAGAAAAAGGTACAAATCAATCGAAGGATATTCGGTTTCACTTGTTGCATATTTTCGGAGTTGTCCATCCGTTCGTATACATATTCGTCCGTAAATACTGTTCCATAGGTCAATCTGTAAAACCACCGGACGGGTAGAGCAGTATCGCGTAGACCTTCCGACGATAAACATCGTGGATGACATCTATGTGATTAGAAGAAAGTGCTCGGTTCGGAAAAATAAATTTTTTGGCAAGGTTAGATTTATTTAAACAATATAAGAGTACGCGTTGTTAAATAAATTAATATTTAAACAATAGTCAATTCGGTTAAATATTTCACGGCTCGAAACAAGTTTTAAACATAAGATAATTGTAAATTATTACGTCTTAGATTTAAATTTTGAACTGGCTGTCGTTAGCTACATCTAACGTTAACAAAAACTAACTGATAGTGACTATTATAGGATCCGCATTCCTTCATCTCCTATTTACACACATCGACATTTAAATTCCCTGATCGTCTAAATCTACGACGATGCCGTACCGCGACATTGTTAGCCAGGTAAGGATCACCTACCCTCAATTTCGTCCTAAATCGCTAAACATATTGCCATCGCAGAAGATATTAACTAGTGAGTGAATTTTTAAAACCCTCCGAGCCCCTCGATTCATATCGAGAAGGAAGTATTCGAATCACTTCGGGCAATCTATTCTAATTATTTGAACCGTTCACAAATCAAAGCGATTATATTCACTCTTTGAATTCTTTTAAATTCAAGTGTCAAAGCACTTCATGAGGTATCACTTCTTATATTCATAATAAATTACCCTAATATCTGTTATTTCATACCATTAAATGACAAAACTTTATGGCCATCAAATATGAAATAATTTATTTCAGTTATAATGATTATTCCAAGATCATTCCATCTTATTAATTTTATATTTAGTAAGATGAAAGCTATGTCCAAATTCATACATTCTAAAATGTATATTTGAATTTATTTAAAAAAAAAAAAGAAATTTTTAAGAGCAATTTATAATATTTCATCACATTTCTGCACTTTTCGTTTTATGGAGTTAGTATGGTTCCTTCTTTTTTTATTTAATTATTAGCTCAGGATAGAGTAATTTTGTTCAAACGCGTTTACAATTATTATCACTTTGAATATTTTAATACTTTATTAAATCTTAATTTTCACCTCGCGTAAACACTAAAGAGTAGATATTCACGCGTTCCCATAAAGAACAAACAAGAAAACATTCGCGATGGACACTCTCTCGATTTCAAACGATACTACGTCTGACTATTTTGTAAGAATTAAAATAAATGTTTGTAAGAATGATGCAAGGAAGAGACTATGTGCGGAAGAGGCCCCCATAAATTGTGGCTCGAGAGAACAACTATATGCTATTGAATAATTTTCGAAAGCTCACCAGAAATTTCCAAGAAGGGTTTTTAGTCATATTTTGATTTAACCATGTCGTCATTGAAAATGCCCTAATGGTTACGGGGATACGGATGTAGATTTGAAAAATTGAGAAGACTTAACTATTCGTCTCCGGTTCCGCATTGTCACGCATATGGAGGTAGAATTATTTTATTTTTTCATTTTCATTATTAAAGTCGAGTCTCATACATTTTTCATTTTCCTATGTTTTAAAGTTAAATGTAAGTATATTAAAAAGAGGAAACACGACCCGACGTAATTAATAGGGACGATCTTGGTATAAACAGCAAATAAACGATCATCTATATTTATTAAAAAACATAGAATAGTTTCACTAATTATTCTAAATTTAGTTATTTTAGTTTCTTTCCAGTTCTCTTGGGTGTGGGCCTTTTGGCGGGTTTGTTTCTTTCGGTTTCTCTTCTTCTCTTTCTCTCCATTTCTTTTCTTTTATCTCGTCTTCTCTTCTTTTCTTTACTTTTTTCTCCTATTCCAACCACCGACATCTAATACACATTTCCGATCTCGTAACTCCGATATAGATGTGAACGATTCTTTCGTTGATTGTATATCGACAATGTATATCACTCGTTTCCCATGTTTTTCGATTGATTCTTTCCTTTCGCGAAAGATAGACAGATAGCAATTGGACTAAGGGAAACGGATAATGATAGAGATAGAAATTAATTTAACGCACGTCAAAATTCCAGTAGCTTTTTAAGGCCGGAAGGACCCTGCTAACTGTGGTATACCTCTTAAAATTCTATCGTCGGATAATCTCCGAGGGCATAAACGCTAGAGATCCGTTTTATCCACGTACAAAGAACCTTTGGGTAATGTAATCGTGTCACTCGATGTTCAAATCTATGAAGAAATTCTAAGAGTATTACTACAAAAAATAGAAATATTCGATATTACGAAGTACATGTTCGACGATACGTATGGACGATAATAGAAGCGTACATTTCATCTGGTTTATACTAATCAGTTTATTTCCCAATAAGGTCAACGGCAGCAGCGGGTGTTCCAGTTGGGTTGGATCCATTGCAGAAGGTTTTGTTCTATCTATTCGCATTGAGGCTATTGCCAATGCAGTTATTTCAATTTCTGCTGTAGTTGTTGGAGGTCCTGTTTATACATTTCGGGGTGCTACTACTGCCGCCCCTACTGCGGCTCCTGTTGCTGTTACGGGTGCCTTTAGCGTTATTGATGCTGCTACCACTAATACTGCTGCAGCTGCACCTGATGCTGCTGCCGCAGCTGTTCATGCTGCTGGCACTGCTGCCTCTACCGCTGCTGATATGGCTTACTTCGATGATGCTGCTGCAGGAACTGATCCTGCTGCAACAACTTTCGATGCTGCTGCGTCAAATTTAAAGGAGAATAGTAAAAAATAATAATAATGTGTAATCTAAAAGAAGATTCCAAAAGAAAACATAATAAAAAGGATTAACGAATAAGAATTGTACGTTTAATTGAAACAACTGTAATATCATTTTTAATCATCTTGTTTTAATAATTACCACATTTTTAGAGATTAGCCAATGGTGACAGCAATTTTATTGTCCAATCTTTTCATTGTCGTCGCTGTGTCTTGTGGACGGTACGTTTATTGTTACTTAGTAGAATGACTTATAAAAGTAGTAACATTTTTATTATTTTTTATTTATTTAAATAATCTTTATTTTTCTTCCGTAAAATTTCATCATCTGAATATTCTTCACGATTCAGATAATTTATTTTTTTCTTTCCTTTTTTTTTCTTTCCAATTAAGTTGTAGCAGTAAAATGCTCTCACTATTGACATAAAAATTTTCTTCTCCCTCTCATAAAATCTTATCATCGAAAATATCATTACGATTGGCGTTATTGATGTTTCCCTTTACTTCCATTTACCTTTTTACAAAATTTTATGCTCAAAAATACGATTAAGAGATTGATTTTATTTCTTTCTTTTCTTTATCTTTATGGAATTTCATCATGAAAGCTATTCTTACGATTCAATAGATTTTTGTATCCATTTTTTTTCAAAGCTCCCATTTATAGGCAACGCACAATATTTATACTATGGTGAATTATTACAAAAAGGTAGAAAAAATTAATGCAGATATAGATGAACAGATGGACTAAAGAAATGTGTTTGAATTGAAGACAATTTTTTGTGTTTTCAATGTCCACTTTCACCGATGTGAGTGCAATCTGTAATAATTGTTAATAATTATATTTAAAGAAAGAGAATCCCTATGAGTTTTATAAAAAAAAGTTTTCAATAAGATTCGTTAGATTTTATTAGAAAAATTAAATATTCATCGCAACTGTTTCGTGGAGGACGCCTTTCTTGAGATACAGAAGTCATAATAACTTCTTTATATCGAAATCGATATTTACGGTGAAACAAAAGTTTTGGAGAATATCGATACGAATCCAATTACAATGTTCAATTTCGATCAATATTTCACCGAGTTATGGCGTCTTGGAGTTCTTCAAATTATGTGTACGGCCATGTCGATTAAAACGAGACTTTCTGTGTAGAAAAAAATTTTAAATAGAAAGAAATTGAAATAATACATTCAATAAGAGAAAAAGCAAGAAAACGTTTCTTTTTGTTTTATATAAAGTATTATAATAGTTCCTGTTTGTTTTTCTTTTCTTTGAATCTTAAATGTTCGTTACGTAAGTCCTAAAAACGTCAAAAGCTTATTTTTCAGTTCTATGTGTGCTTCTATGAACGGGAAATAAAATGGCCGAATTTACAATTATATATATATATATATATATATATATATATTGTCAGGTCGTCGTTTAGTAGCAAAAGTTTTGTTTTTTCTAATGATCTCATACCGTTCAAACTTATTAAAAGAAAACGCTAATACGAACACTTTGTGAAAAGTGCAGATTTAGGACATAAAAACGCAAGGAAAGTGACAAAATAAACATTGTATTGATGAAGCACGAGAGAGAGAGACAGAGCAAAGACGAATAACAATCGTTTTTCTGTTTCATTTGAAATTCTATTTCAAGATTATCTTCTTTTAGGAAGAAAGCCGATTTTAATTATAATCCGATTATCGACTGTGCCCTTCTCTTGCTCGATACTTATCTTCTGATCTTTCTTAATATTCTAACTTACAGAATATTTGGAAAAGCGCCGGGAAGTCAGTCTTAATGATCAGTCTTGAAAGAACAGTCAACGGAATAAGTCTCGAATAGTCAAAACTCTAGTATCGAAAATTTCACATCTAAATCTCGTTCTAGATAATCATGATCGCCGCGCGGAATAAAATATATAAGTCGCCGAACAAATTTTGATTTCTGCGTGGTAAGAATCAAGCGGAATGGAAAAATAAAGGAAAAGAAAAGACGAATAATCTAATAATTTATTCCTCTTTTCTTAGAGTTTCATTTTAGGGTCAAGTATTTAAGTTCTTACGTTTTGTTTTGTACTTTTTGTTTTATTTTGTACTCTTTTGTGGTTTATTTGTATTTTTTTCCTTTTCTTTTATTTCTTTCAATTAAATTGTTCAATAATTTTTGTTACATAATTAAGGTTCTATGATCATTTAGGAGACATTGGGTCAATAATTCCTACCGAGAAAACGAAGGGTAAGTTTTTGATTTAAATCAAACAAACACGGGGCAACATAGCGGTATTCCAGAGAAGCTCAAGCTGTTAATAAGAAGCGAAAACGCCGCAATTCCAGTAAAGTTTAGCACTGACCAATACGGGATGGGTAACTAGATCGGAGTAAACGGGCAACTAAATTATTCATTTTTTTTTGTTCGTGACTCGATCGACGACGTTACAATATGTGTGTGTGTGTTTGTGTGTGTCTTTGTGTATATAACGTACGTCAATAAATCAATACAATAAATAGTACACATCTAAATAAGAAAAACGTTGAATAAAATTGTGGATTTGCATCCCTCGAAAAAAAAAAAGAAAAAAGAAACAAGAAATATTCAGACCGAAGTATAACGCAAAAATTTTTAACGCAAAAACTTTCAAAAACCCGTACGACATGAACCTAAGGACTTAGTCCTTCATGGGTCAGATGTCGCTGGGCAGCTAATCTCAGGAGTTATATTTATGGTGCCGTGAAGACCCCTTTACGAGACGAGTAGTGTAAACGATGAAATTGAGGCGAATTTGGAGTTAGTTAAAGTCCTGAAATTTAAATTATATTAGAAAGGTGAGGAGTTTCATTTTGATTCTGTAAGGTATTTTATTCCTATCAGACAAGCTTAGCTGCTTGAAGAGTGGATTGTTGTGCTTTTGGATCTGGTGTGCAGAGTTCCTGGCGAGTGAGTAGATGATTTCTTTTAGTGGAGGGATATTAGCCAACGAGTGGATCTTGGAGCTGCATATGCGCTCACCCTTCGTTTTGAAGAAGAGCCGAAAATAAGAATTCTGTATGCTTGCAATCTCTTGATAGAGGTGTGGGGAGCATCTCCCCATAGTCACGGTTTACCACATGAACACGTGGCAGGATGGCTAGTTTCCCTGGTTGTCTCGAGAGTTGTATGCGCAAGGTGTTGTCCAGCGCTTTGCCTTTGTCCAGAATCTGCTGTGGATGAGTAACATTCACCAGGATTACCAGGCTGTGGCAAGACTTCCTTGGTTCGTGATCATCGTCTGTGAGATTAGGTGGTGGGCTAAGTGTATAAAGAAAATTCTGTGTTAATATGAACTCTTTAATTTGAGTAGCCAATTCGCCTACTTTGTGTTTAATGACCGAGATTTCCTGTGCCAAGTTGATTAGTATATTGTCTGTGTGTCTATGGTTTTGTGATGCTGAGCGGTTGTTGGTTGTTTGTGTTGCCATCACAAATGGATTTGTGTAATTCTCCATCAGTTCTATATCGCCACGTAGCTCTATGTATTCGTTAACAAATAAATAGTGAATTCACACAAAAAAAAAATAATTGTTCAATGTATGTTTATTTTATTCTTTGTTACTAATAATAAATTGAACTAACTTAGTGAAGTAAGAAATAACTTTGCAAAGGAATGTACGGTAATTAAATAATGAAGGTGATATAAATCTTATTATCAAATTGTGTACTATGATTTGGACTGAGGAAAACGAGCGAAAAATTCCTCTCCGTATCTAAATTTCATAACTTCAAGCCTGTTCACCAGCATTTCTTCGAAACGTGTGGGACTTCTTCGACAGGTATGGATAAATATACCCCAGCAGGCGCTGTTGTATCGGTATAAGTTTGTGTTGGTTATAACTTCTCTTACTCATCTATGTCAATTTATTTCAGTGGGTTAATGGAACTAGTATTAGTTTACTGTGAACTCGTCTTTTTCAGACTCTCATTTATATATTTTTTTTTAACGATAGTCTACGTCACTCAGAGATCGAGCTAGATACGGCATCGGCACGCATTTCTTTAATGATAAATGCACAGAAAATAATTAATATTATTGTCATATATAAGAATTAGTACATAAATCCATGACAAAAAATAAGAATTCTTTGAATATTTTTTAAAAATAATTATTGAACTTATATATTATACTATTTTAATAAAAATTAAAACCTGAATTAATTTCGACAGTATGTATAAGGTAATAAACTCTCAGCGGGATGTTTTATATGGTTTCACTTTCAATCGATTCATTATTTTTATTTATATTGATATCATAAAAAAAACTTGCAAAATCATTTAACCATCGAACCTACGATTACTGTATTACTAATCTACATACATGCCAATGTGATATTAATCGCTTGTAGAACTTTTGTCTTTATAATATGTAAAATAAAAAAGATCTACAAATTTTTCGAAAATTTAACAATATTTTAGAAACTCAGATCCATTGACATAAACGTTTGGACACGTAATTCCTTATTTCTCCATAGAATCATCTGATCAAATCTCCTTAGAATGGCCGAGTTAGTACCGTAGCTTATCCATGCGAGCATCGTGAAACATATTTCTTTGCGTTCCCAAATGTTCAGATAAGGTGACTTTCAGTTATTTATGCACGCAAACCAGCAGGCAAGCGCTACTTCACGGCAATAAAAAATATTCCATTCAAGTGCGTAGGTGAAAATCAATAGCGGAGGTACGAGCTTCTTCTCTTTTCCCGCAAATTCCGAGAGGCAACACAGTTCGAAACTTCTAAGTGTCAAATAAAGCATTTACGCCATTAATAAAAACATAAATAATACTTGACCAATTTTGATGAATATAGTCTCATATAAAACACGAAAATTTAATCTAACGCTTATTGTTTTAGAATTTTGGAAAAAGATTTTTATTTGTACTTGAACTATTCTTAAAAAATATCATTTATTAACACGATTTTTTTTTTCTAAAAAAATAAAGATTTTTCTATTATTCGTGAACAATATCCGTTAAATTAAACCTTTATTTTTATAATGAGACTTTGGTCATTAAAATCAGACAAGAATTACGCCCGTTCCCATTGATGGCGTATACCAGGGGTAAAAAAATACCAGGGGTAACAGACAGCTTTCGAAAGAAAGATTTTTATATTACTGGCATGCGTGGACGCACTCAAGGGGGTAGAGGATGGAAACGCTGATGATATATCGAGCTTTGAATATACACATGGGAGTACGCATTACTAACGCATTGCGGCATATTCATTTACGTAATCCTTTTTGAAAATCGATTACTAGAAATTCAATCTACCTTGACATTAATTTCGTTAATCCCTATAAATTTTAAAAGCATACATGAAAGGCGTGTCATATAGGATATGTGATGAACATCGGAAAACGCAATTCTAAATATTGATCGTAATGAATAAATACTTATTTTAAAGTGATGGAACAACGATAACATAGTGACGAGTACGTAGAAACAATATTTCTCGTATCACTTAGAAATATTTCTGGACAAACAATAAATCTTTTAATTGTACCTGCAGCTTTAATAATTTTGATTTTTAAATTTCCTTTTGTTTCTGAACTCATCTATTGTTTCTGAACTTTACCTTTTAGAACTCATTCTTCGATTCAAAGTTAAATTTTCTACTATCATAATCATTTATATTCTCGGTACTATTTTCTGTTATTTTCATATTATTATTATTGGTCCCGATCGTACATTTAACTTCGTTTTTACAATACACCGCGTTTGTTATATTCGAATTTATTTCGAGATTTGCTAACTTAATGATCGACTAGATACCAACATCCTTCTCATTACAATTAAATTTATGTCTAGAATCATCTTTGTCGAGATAAAATCTATTGTCGATTGGATTATAAACGACTCGTAATCTTTACCGTTACCTTCAACTTCTTCTTTTCTTTCTTCTTCTACTTCAGCATGGATCAACAGATTTTCCTTTTCAGAATCATCGTTAATTTACCTAAGATTTTACTTATCATTTCTAACTCTACCAAAGGCCTTGAAATAAATATTATGATCGTATCTATAGTTTGTTAATTAAGTGCTCTTCAAATTATCATTAGATCGATATCCAAGAACATTATCAGCTGTATCATTGATTTCCTATACAGACGAGATATACGTCGACTTCTTTGGAAGGTATTAAAACACCTTAATTTTTTCGAGGTAAATTCCGCCTTGATCCACGCTCCTGACGGTAATTCTATATTTTCTGTGATCTCACTCGATCGTATCATCTACCTAAAGCTATCCATCTTTCAATCTTTTCAATAACTTATTCTGTTTCCTTAGATCGCCATTCAATTAAAGCATTGTCAATTGGCGTCGTATTACTCTCCCAAAAGCTCGTTGTCACTGCTATTATAAATTTTTCATCTTCCTTTTCCTCGTTAATCTCGAACACATAATCAACACGGTATGGATCTTAATGAATTACTTAAATACAAAGACGATGTTTAAAAATGAAATGCCTTGTTTTTAAATCCAGCAAGTTGATATACAGTATTCCCAAGAAACAAACAAAAGTTCTTGAAGCCGTTGATAATTTTATTTAGTATAGTAATTCCACTGACCTTGACCGTTGCCATGTAACTTAATTTGTAGTTTCCACGCATAAGATACATAGATATATATTTTTCTGTTTTCCTTCTTTTAAATTCGAGCTATATCAAAGCATTGAGGTCATTACCGGTGAACTGTTACAAATAATATCATTAAATTCCGAACGTTAGAACAAACCGTTTTAGATAATATTACTCGACAGTTTCGAAAATTAAAAGTATAAAATTCCATTGGATCATGGTAGATTATTCCAAACGATTCTCTTATAAATGTAATTGTTCGTAGGTAGGAGGGATGTTTAATAAAAAAGAAAGCAGATACATCTCATGCTGAATTATTCGCGCATAGATTAATTTTTATTATGACAAACAAAAAATCGAAAAGTGAATATTTTTTGCATATACTACATTTTTGGCTGATGTATTATAAATCGGAGCTGAAAATGTGAATATTAACTTCCAACCGTAGAAAATGTAATATTCCGAAAGAAAAGAAATATGAAAATAAATATTCTCTCCATCCAAATTTTTATTATTTTTTACTTTACAAAGAAGAAGAAATATTTGTTAATTAACGTAATACGTACTTCTCAAAAGAAAAGAAGGTAATGCAAGATAAACAAATTTCGATTCTTAAAAATTAACATGTAAATGATGTAGGTATAGATATAGAGAATAATCGATAGGAGCAATCGAAAGGAGAGAAAAAAAATTAAAAGGAAGTGATAAGAAGAAGAATGAAAATCGAAATTATTGGTAATTGTTGAAGCACGAGAGAGCGAAGTCGAACAACAAGCGTTCCTCTTTCCTTTTTTTTATTCTGTAATTTCTATTCCTTTGTAGAGATTATCCTCTCTTAGAAAAAGGATGCATCTAAGAGCAGATAATTAGTTTTTGATCCGATTATCGACTTTGCATACGCTTGCTTCAATGTTTGTTTTTCCCATTCGCTTTTTGCTACTTATTTGTTTTCCGTCTGGTCACGACTTTAAATGTAATTTCGTAACCGTAACGCTTTATACGATCTTTTCGACAAAGACTTTCTTCAAAGCTTAAACAATTTGAAGGAATGTCTTTGTCCTTGCGTAGCCAATCAACATCGTTCTTCCATTCCCTTCTCCTAATATGCCGATTTACTTAATATTGGGAGAAGCGCCGGGAAGGCAGTATCGAACAGTCAGTTAGCGAGAAAACACTAACGAAAAAGAGCAATCGAGTCACGGTCATAGTCAGACGAGAATTATTTCTAATTACCAACTTTGAATCTGAACACCTTGTACATCAGATCATACAAAAATCACGACGTTATACGTCATTCTCAGAACACAACACAACATCTATAGTTCACTCCAATAAATCATTTTTTGGTACACTAAACGGCGCTATTTCTTACGCGACAACACAGAATCCACTAGGCGAGAGATATTGACTAACGACCTTTGGTAACCTAGCATAGTATCGCCGCTCTTTTCATCGTGGCCAGCGGTTCTATAAATCTAACACTAAGGAAGAGGCAGGGGACAGTTTCTTTGTGCGAATTGACCTTTATCGCTGGTACGGTGCAATACGCCTACTTTCATACGCTCTTGTAGTTTAGGCCGTGCGCAACATTTCGGTCCTTCGAGCCGGATATTCGGCAAACAACGATCCTGCGAGCCGTTCCAGAAGAAGCTACAACGGTGGGTGACCAGTCGCCAATCTACGAGGCAACTCGTCTCGTACGACCACACCGGGGCGATCTACAACGTGTAATTGCGGCAACGAAGCCTGCAGCCGCTAGAGTTACAAAGTGCCGTCGGAAGACGCAGCAACAAGGCCTATAGCCTTCGGAATCATTAACCTGGTACCACTTCTCCGCCAAAGTAAGGTCGTTTTATTTTTGAGCTTCTTCTCCTGTCCCTATCCTATCCACTATGCAAGCCTCCGAAGCAAAAATTCTCATTGAACTAAAAGCTAAACGGCGGACTTTCAAAGGCCAGATTACGTGTTTCAAAAATCCTGTCGAAACCCATCGAGCCTCGGGTAACATTTTTATGATAAAGGGTAAAATCGAAGCTATCAAGAAAATTTTCGCTACCTATACGGAGGCCGAAGCTAAATTGCTAGGTCGACTCGAAAAATTCGATCTAGACGAAAAGTTGGACGTTGACGATGATTATTCGGAAGCTTTATTGGACGCGATGAAATTAGTCGAGGAAATGCAAACACAAGCGCCTGCTCAATCTGCCACAACGCCACCTAATTCAGCCGGCAGTCGCATCACAAATTTGCTGCAGATCGCGTTGCCTACTTTCAGCGGTCGTCACGAGGATTGGCTTGCCTTCGCAAACTAATTTAAAGCGTTCGTCCATGAAAATTCGAGCTTAGACGATTGCCAGCAGTTAAATTACTTACATTCGTGCGTAAAGGGCGAACCCGCATCGCTCATTTCTTCGATCTCTATTATCTCCGACAATTACGCTCTTGCTTGGTCCATCTTAGACAACTATTAAAATCAACCTAAATTAATCGTTGAAAGGCATTTAATGTCCATATTGGACTTGTCTAAATCGCAGAAGACATCACATGACGAACTCGCTCATATCGCAAACGTTCTACGGACGAATTCTAGCGCGATAAGATTGCTCGGACAAGCTACTTATGACACATTGTTAATTCAATTTATAGAAATACGACTTGACAACGATACTCGCGCGCGATGGTGTGAGGATCCTCGATCGAACGGATGCCCCACCGAGTAACAGTTCTTACAATTCCTTCACTAACGAAGAAACGTACTTCTCCAGTTAAGCCCAGGCTCGGGCTTGAGAAGTGATACAAAATCGATCGGGACCACTTCGAAAGAATTTAGAAATTAAAGATTGGACTCTTCTCGCAGCCAAGATTACGATTATCAAAAACACGGTAACTATCGAGATTCGCGCGATTCATCGTAGCAAGCCTTTTCCACCGTCGTCAGAGAGGTTTGTCCTATCTGCAGGTCCAGCCACTCTGCATTCCGGTGCCCCGAGACACTTGAAGCGCCCGTCGGTAAATGATTGAAATTATTCTAACGGGCCAAATTGCGTCTAAATTGTATGCGTCGGAATCACGAAATGAAGGACTGTAGATCCAGATATTGCCGGCGCTGCAAATTAGCGCACGACACTTTGCTCCACGATGACCACGCGCAAGTCATTCCGGTTTCGTCGAACAGCGCGAGTCTCTCCGTCGAGTCGTATGGGTACAGTTATTACCCATTGCTGTCGTTAGGCTCAAAAACGGAAATAGCACGAAAAATTGTCGAGTCCTTCTAGACACCGGGTCTCAATCTCATTTCATCTCCGAGAAAATGACCAAACTCTTAACCTTTTGCGGACCACGAGTAATTTAACATTTCGTCCCAAGCACTCTTCAATTAAAAACAAGAGAGGAATGCTATGTCGAGCTGTGTTGGTTGAATGAATTTTTCACTTATATTATTTTCACCGATCATTGTTAACTATCTCTAATTTCTTAGATTCTCTAATTAATCAATTTCTCACCTTTGGATATTTTTTTTTCTTTGTTTACTTCTGAGAAACATTCATCACCTACGTTTCTTACACCTATCCGCTTCTCTCGTAAATTTTAGGTCGATCTGTGATCGACATAGCATTCCTCCCATGAATTATTCGCCTATATTATTTTTTCCGATCATCATTAAATATCTCTAAATTTTTAGTTTTAAAAGTTAGTTTTTTTATCTCTAAATTTTTAGATTTTTTTTCTTCTTAGATTTTCTGTTTCAAACACGATTCAAATAAAGATACTTAATATACAGATACTTAATTATAATACCTGTATTAATAAAGTACGTTAATAATTAAGTCAATTATTAACTAATAGTAAGTTATCCGAGTTAGTCAGTCCGTATCTTTCAGGTTAGGTTTCAAAAAATATCCTACATATTGTAGGCAGAAATTGGGTAATAATAATAAGTTTTATTATATTAATACTCGTTATGACGTATAAAAGCAAGTATGATGGTGCGTTACAAAGTCTCGTCGTGAAGTGCCGTCATCGCACGTCGATCGTTTAGGACTAGCGGGGAGAGTGGAACCTTACGATGAAACAGGGTTCCTCGAATTTAACAAAGGCACTCGAATTACGAATCGTAACGGGCGCGTGCCATCCTTCATTCGGGTCACAACGAAGTTTCGACGCTTATCGACAATTTTCCTATAGCTCGGCCGTCCCGACCAGATGATCGCGCATAAACATGATTATAATACAGTAATACGGAGAATAACACACGGAGAAGCACACAAACGAAAATAAAAGCTTAAATAACTAATTAAATAACGGGAAAGTTAAAACACCCCAACCCAAATACTAATTTGATCCGCACTTATTACATTATTATATGGAATTTGCCTCAACTGGAATCCATCAACATCCGTAATAACATATCGATCGAAATCGAGGAGACCTTTTTAACCACATAGGACCTTTGACATTTTGGGCTGAGCTTCTTGTTTATTCTTGGTGTTGTGTCGATACTATGTACCATAACATAGTCTTCACACTTATACGTCATGGCGGGCTTACGTTTCCTATCGTAACCGCACGCACTCTCTTTTTGACTTTTACGATCGCGTTGAATGCGTCTTTTCTAATAGTTACGAGATCACGAGTATCTTCAGACATTATCTTTTACATTTCGCGGATCTGATCATTTGACTCTCTGGCTTGGTTGACTCCAAAATGTAACATACTCGGTGTGTTACGCGTGGACCCTTTTATTCGGTCCGTCGGCCAACTTAGACAACATCGGAGTAATAATTTTATTATACCGCTCAACTTGACCGTTGGCTCGCGGAGTACACACAGCGATTAACGCGTGCTCGATAAACAAATTCTTTAACCCTTTTTGAATTATTCGGATCAACGAGCGGCTTAATATTTAAATCCTGAACAACACATACGGGTTCAATATCGCAAGAAACGTACAAAATTTCATTAAAATTCTCAATGCGTTTATTTTTAAAGTTTTTTCATGTGACAACGACTTTGTCTCCTAGGAATCTTGTATACGTAGTGTCCATAAAAAGTCTCGGCCAAGTAACACTGTGAACGTCGTTGTACCTAAAGGAAAAACATGAAAATCGACACCTAACGTGACGCAATCAACGGTACACATTCGCCGCGAAACAAATTCAAAATATTTAACTTCGAACCGTTGATACCACGATACGGAAGGATATCGGACTGAACAGGCTCGCGTACGTGAAAAGGAACTAAATCATCCCTGATTATACTGATCGACGAAACCAAATCAATTATCGCGACTAAAGAAAAATTGCACGGGTATCCATTACTGTCCATATCGGTGTGTTTTAAAGTTACGATATAAGGCTTAATTCCAGGCGTCGAGTGAACCACATTCAAGATGAACACTGCTTTCGGTTGCTCCTTGGCACCTGCTTCGATCACTCCTTCGTCGAACTTTTCGGGTGAGGGGCAATTTTTTGTTCCGTCCCGACGCATTTGTAACAGTATCCCTTCTCGCGACTTACGGATCGTTGACACACCAATGTCAGACAATCCATTTCGCCACATTTATAACAACGTACTGAACCTTTGCTCGGCGCGTCGGTTTCAGACTTCGTTTTTTTCCTTCGTATCCACTTTATCGTCGCGCAGATGGGATGGTGTCTTCTTTTCATTATCGAGAGATTGCGTAGCAAAAACTTATAACAAATTGTTTCGCGTTTTGAAGCGGTGCATTTTTGCTTGAGAAACGACACGAACGTCCGAAATACCATCAATAGTATATTCCAACACTTCAGTTTCGGAAATCGTTGTTTTATTGATTAATGTCACTTTTTCGTACAAATAATGGTGCATTTTTGCTTGAGAACCGACACGAACGTCCGAAATACCATCAATAGTATATTCCAACACTTCAGTTTCGAAAATCGTTGTTTTATTGATTAATGTCACTTTTTCGTACAAATAATCTGCAAAGATTTCGTTAGCACGCCACGTTCTTTCTTCAAAATACTTTTGCAAAGTCAACATGCTGAAACGCTGATTGTACGTGCCAACCATTTTATCTAACAATTCCGTCATACATAATCACAGGTGAGAAACATTGGATTGAAACCATGTTTGGGCCTTTCCTTTCAATTTCATGCTGAACAAAATCTTCATCGAGCCCTCATCTAATCCGTACGTTGTGCGAATATATCCTATTTGTGATTTTCACGTCTCAACTACGTCGGCTTCGACATTGAATTCGGCTAGGAATTCACCGATTTCCTGAATTCGCAAAATCATTTTCGAACGGTAATAATTAACCGGTTCAGATCGAACACGATTCCGATTTAATGCGTCACTCACAGTAATAATTGTCGCAACGTTCATACGCTCGAGAAGCAATTTTGCTTTAATCAATTCCTTTTCGCGCCGAAGAATAACAAGTTCCCTTCGTACAATATCGGGAATGTCTACAGACGTATCAGGAAGCGTTTCACTTTGCATCGCAGTAGGGACATTCGCGTCTATCGCACTCTCCCTCGTAAATTCTTACGGAATGTCTGGAATCTGTCATCCAACTCCCTGTTCGTACACAGGTAACCACGAATCGAAATCGGTTGCCGTCAGTCCTGCAAGTAACTCGGGCTTCACGTCGGTCGTTAGAAGGTTCAAAAGCCCCAAACGATCACTTAATTGTGCGACGGTATATTTCGATAAATTTTTCATCGCCGAACGAAAATATAACTTGTCCTTGCACCAAGCTTACAGGTCACTAACAGACACAATCACGCACAAATGCTGAATCACAGGGATATAACTGACGGATGAATTCGCGACTCCACCTTATTACAATAATTATGCCAATTGTATTCTCGATAATCCCACTTTTGAGATACTGTAGACAGAAATAGGATAGTAATAATAAGTTTTATTATATTAATATTTGTTAGGGCGTACGAGAGCAACGACACGAACAACAATACCATCACGTCTCGAAGTCTCGTCGCGAACTGCCGCTTCGCACAGCGATCGATAGAACCAGCCGTGGTGGGGTGAATTTTACGAAGTAACAAAGTTCCAGGAATTCAATGAAAGCGCGCTCATTGCGAATCGCTGGTGGCAACGAAGTTTCGATGCATATCGATAATTCACATACAATATATATATATATATATATATATATATATATATATATATATATATATATATGTATGTATGTATATGTATATGCACGAGAGTGTATATATAATATATGTTTAAGAAGGGAAGTCAATACGTGACCTAGAGAGAAGTATTTCATAAATATATATACAGTGCGCAAGGTCGACTATGGCAAAATGGTAATGAAGCATTGAATGTATTGACAGTATGTAGAAGGGAGTGGGAGAGAATGGGAAGGAACAGGTGGTCCATAGCTCGAGTGATTGATCGTGTGAAAGAGATATACATTAAGCAATGGAGAGAGAGTATGAGTTCGATGTTGCGCGAACGAGAGGGCAGAGACGGACAAGGTGAAACGGGCAAGAAACAATCGTGTGCTTATCTAAAGATACTCGCAACCAGCTTGTGTTATCCGCTTCCTCGAAATTTATTTCTGTGTTTATTTTCTTTTGACTTTCTTTATTTTTATTAATTTATTTTCTTTTTTATATTGGAAACCTTCAATAACAATTAACGAACAAGTACAAACTTTCAGTTTGAATGTTTCATAGTCTCTCATTGGCGTATTTCTAAATGGATAATGCTTATATGAGATTCGCCCACTTTCATTGATCAATGTCTCTCTTTTCCTCTGTCTTTCTTTTTAAACTCGACGCGTACCGTTCAGGCTACTTCCGAACAAATTTAATTTTCCTATCTCTTTAATTACAGATGTTAAATTACATCCTATTTTTATCATCGCGACCTTTCGTTTCGTTAGATTATTATCTTCATCATTATCATAATCATCATTATTATTATACTGATCGAAATTATTATAAATTTTATTAATCTTACGAAAATAAAATGAAATACAATCCTTTTGATGAATTGTCAGTAATATACGAGAGAAACTCACAGACATAAATGGGAATTTTATCAACTGTCTTGTTACATTAGAGGAATTTTAGGGAGATCGGTTAAGAATATTTTCATTTTTCCCTTTCAGGGAATATCAAGAAAAATACAGAGAAAGATAGAAGGAAAGAGAGAGACAGAGAGAGAGAGAGAGAGAGAGAGAGAGAGAGAGAGAGAGAGTCTAGGAGAGAGTAAATGAGAGAAAGAGGGGTGAGAGAGAATTAGGGAGAAACAGAAACAGAGACAGAAAGAGAGAGAGAGAGAGAGAGAGAGAGAGAGAGAGAGAGAGAGAGAATTTTAAAGAGAAAGAGAGGCAGATTCTTGTGTGAATGACACGAAAGGGAGAAAGTGAGGATTGGATCGCCTACAGACGAAACTTTGCTGAGTGGTGTGGACTGGAGTGTGAAGAGAAACATGGAGGGAACAACAGAGTGACAGCCTAGCTAAGATATAGTGATTAAAAGAGTGAAAGCAGGTGGGTGAGAGAGAACGGGAGAGAGAGAGGGTGGGTGTGAGAGAGAGTAGGAGGATTTCAGTTATTGCATTATTAACGTGTCGACCACTCGTCCATACACATATTCGTTTACAAATACGGTTCGATTAGCTGATCCATCAAACCATCGAACGCAGTATTACGTATGTTTCGAGTACACGCATTTGTCTTGTACCATCAACGAAATTTTTGGCAAATTTCCTTGCTACTACGACGAATAAACATCGAAGCGCTCAGATCGACTTTGCACCAATTATCAACCCAAAATAAGTTAATCCACGTTTCTTTTATAGTGAGAAAAGGTATCTCTCGAGAAAATAGTAATCAGTTTCTATCCGAAAGATAAGGTATTTACTTTCTAGGTATTTTAGCATTGCATTAAGGTTTCCTTACATATTTTAGAATCTGAAATTAGATTTCGTTATTAAATTTTTTAAATGGTGATCATTTAGGTTAAGACAGGAAGCAAAGAAGCGGCTATATGTCGTAGAGGCTCCAATAAACTGTGGATACATAGGAGAGCTATAGACTATTAAGTTATTTTTCAAGTTCAGTATTAAGTATTTTTGAACTTTCTGAGAAAGGCTCTTAGTCATATTTTAATTTTACCATGTCGTCACTCGAAATGCTCTTATGGGTATAAGCGTAGGAGTGTAGATTTGAAAAAATGAAACGACATAACATTCTGTCTTCGCTTCCACATTGCCACGCGTATTCGAGTAGAATTATTTGATATTTGCATTTTCATTATTAAAATCGAGTCTCATATATTTCTTACTTTTTCTTATTTTAAAGTTATTTTAAATTAAATTCAATATTTCATTATTCATTAATAAAATTATATATATGTATATATATATATATATATATATATATATATATATATATAAACTTTATATTGCTGATAATTTTCGCACAAATAAATAGATTGTATTTATTAGAATTCTGTGAAGACATATAAAGTACATAAATTCGTTACTAAAATCAATTTTTTGTCGATTATTTGACGAAAACTAATAATTGGTGAATTTATTTTCTTTGAAGAAAATCGTGTTATAATATGGTACTGTTTCGAGAACAGTTTATACACAAATAAAAAGCTTTTACAAAAATTCGAAAAAGATGTGTCTTAGATTAAATTTTCGTTTTTAAAATGAGACCATGTTCATCAAAATTGGTCAAGAATTACTTCTGGTTTCATTGATGAAAGAGATAAAATCTGTTCTCCTCATTTTAAAGGTTTGTACTGTTGCGCCCTTCGGAATTTGCGGCGATAGAGAAGAAGCTGGCACCTCTATTATTGATTTTCATGTACACGCTGTGATATGGTTTTTTTTTCGTGAAAAAGCGTTTGGCTGAATATTTAAAAAACGCAATGAAACACGTTTCACGATGCTCGCATAGAGTAGTTGGGGTAACTCACTTGGTCATTTTAACGAGTTTTCGTTAGATTATTCTATGGTAAAGATAAAGAAAAACGTGTCCGATCGTTTATGTCAATGGAGCTGAGTTTCTAAAATATCGTTAAATTTAGGAAAAATTTGTAGTCACTTTTATATTTTATATGCTAAAAAGACAAAGTTTCAGCAAGGAATTTATAGCATATTGACAAATATGTAGATTCGTATTTCAGGAAGCATAGATTCGAAGCTAAGTGATTAGTCGGATGATTTGTTTTTTATTGTATCAATATAAATGAAAATAATTAATTAATTTCTTTTTTCCTTATTTGATAATTTAGTAATGTCTTACTATCCAATCTCTTACATTTATTTCCTTCCCCGATGGCTGATATAAATTTTGTGGTGATCTGTGCTACATAAGACACAGCAGCAGTACAATTTCGTTTGATAACAAATGCACTCTCAACAGATCGTGTTCTTGATAATTTCGACACATGAAAGACCATCGATTGATACGGCTTTCCCTTTGCGCTCTGAGCAATTTTTAATATGATTTTTCAGCAACTCCGAATCATTTTTACTGAGTGCTTCTAGTTACTCCGGGATTATTTCGCTAGATTGATTACAATAAACATATGCCGAAATATGTCCCTGCGTTTATAAAAGTACGAAGTTGTTTATAGATGGCGCCGTAGCGATGACAACGGAGTGCAAAAAGAGACATATGATGAAAAGTACGAAATTCGTCCATTATTGTTCTTCTTGTCTTACTACCTTATGACCGTTATGCATTTGTTTTCATACGCTTTCTTAATCCGATCAATCGTAGCTAATTGTCTTTACTATTATAATTTAAAATGTATTAAATAATATTTCGATGTATATAAATACTATTTATTTACACTTTTATTATTATTATTATCCATAGTAGTAGTAATTGTCCAAGTAGTATTGAGTAGACTAGTCCCACAGAGGAAGCGAAGTAAAAAGAAAATGCGCTAGGATTTTACTTCATAGATATGGTGGAAATGAACTCATGGTTTAATTTGTATTAAAATAATATAATATTTAAGCATTCACTAATTATTTGTATGAAAATTTTCAACAAATTCTGTTCGATGTTCGGACGACCGCATCGCATTTGGCTTGTACGTCCGACGAAATCTTAGTTTACTATCACAATTGAAAGTATATAACAAATGAGTAAAATTAAAAAGATGAAAAATTTGTTATAATTATACATGAACAAAATGTAATGGTAATTAAGTTTAGAAATATTTCAATTATTGATAAATTATCTTGAAAAATTAATGAAAAAATTATTAAAAATATTAAGATTCATGAAATTGTTATCAAGTATGATTGTGACATAAAATTTTATTTTTAAAATTTTTTATGTATTCAAAAAATAGTTTAATAAAAATATTAATTTTGAAGATTAAAGATATAATGATAAATTATTTTTTTGAAGCTTCAAAATTATAAAATTTAATTTAAATTTACAAAATTTATGTTTTTTTAAACTACAAATCTTTTACAAGTTATTTATTTAAAATAAAATGAAATATAATAATATATTATAGTAGATTGATTTTATTTATGTTCTTTTAATTTATTTTTATAGAATTTTTTAATATTTATAATAAAATAATTTATTTAATATAAATTATTTTAAATTTTTTATGAATTAAATTATTATTTTAATTAATTTTAAAATAATAAAAAAATATTTTTTTTTCATGAACTATAAAACTTATAGTTTCAGTATTTTTTTTATATTAAAAGTTTAATAATAAAATTATAGTTAATTGGATTTATGTTAAATTATAAAAGTATATAACTGTTAAATATGTGTAGATAAAATAATTTAATAACGCGTAGTTAGTTGAAGGACGCATCCTAAACCGATCATTACAATCGAAATTGTATTGGAAGTCAAAATAGAACCTTTATCTATGGAGTAAACAAGCATCGGACAATTACATTTGGACAGAATAGAGGATAAGCCCAACATTAATGATCTGGTAAGTAAGGATCTCAACGTGTTAATGGCTGTAATCAAATAAAGTGTCATTATCCACACACAATTTCGGTATTGTTATATTAGTTGCACCAATTTTATCGACGAACCTTGAAAATTGAGATAACTTGAGATTACACTGTATCGTTTCTTGTTCGAAGATAATGCTACTGAAATGACAAGAAGTTCCATGTTTATCTTTATCAATTTACATTTTCAATCGTGTCGTTTACAGTAATGTAGAATATACGTATTGGTTGTCTCTTTCACATGTCAAAACTCTCACAATTTAATAAATGGCAAAAAGAAAATTTGGAAAGATAGGGAAACGAAATTACACAAAATGCAAGAACATTTCAACATATTTGTTAGGCATTCTTTAGAGAACTTCTACATGCGAAGAATCTGTAACATGAAGGATATTGTGCCTATATTTAATTTCTAGCTATGTTCGACAGATCGTATTCATTGTCATTGGTCATCATTGACACGAGTTTTTAACGTAAGGATTAAATTATTATAACTATATAAACACCGTTCTGGACATAGCCCTATAAGAAGAAATACTAGGACGTGCACATCCGGTTGTTTTCATATCAAATGAATTTTCTCCATACACTCTCCGGTAATTTCTTTGTAGTATAATGAGCGATTTCATTTCAGAAAGACGCACTATTACTTTTCCTAGCTGCTGACATGTTGCGATAAGCCAATACTATACCTTGAGAATTAAGTAGTAAATTGACCGTATTACTAGTAAAAGGTTTGGTAAACTTCGCCGACTTTTCGTTGCAATTTAACGAATATCAACGTTATATTATCGTTGCAGATATTAAATCGCCTCGATTGAATTCGATTTTTGCGGATTCGGTCGATATTTCAGCTTTTCACGTAATCGATCGGCGGCCGAGTTCGCGATTATCGTTGCTAAACAAATCGAAATAATCTTTCATACCGCAAATCAGTCTAAACTAAGACTTGATTTTTATGTATTTCTTTTGCCATGTACGAATTCTACGTCACGAACTTATGTGATGTTATGAAGAATATAACCTCGAGATTCTCCGTATTTATTCGTTTCCAATCTATCGTACCTTCGCAACACACCAACATTGTAACACCATTTTCTTCGTCACTAATATTTAATATTTAATATCTTATGTAACATATAAGATTGCTCCCCTGTACTTCTATGTTCAGAATCGCATCTAATCACACTATAATCAGACACATTCACCTCATTATGTTCAATTTCAGCAGTCAGTTTAGTTTCAGACAGTGGTATAATTACAAGATTCAATTACTTCATAATCTGATGTTGCATCTCGACTTTAAGTGTTAGCAGACCTTGTACATTTGTACGTAATATTAGTTCTTTTATCTGTAACTGCTATTTCTTACCTTCTTAGCCGACCTTCCTCTTACCTTCCTTCATCGCCTTCCATAATCTTGGTAATTCTCCACTCAAACCATTGTGCTCTTCATTTAACTTCAAATTATATGTTTTAATTTTGTATAAAGATTTCACACACTTTTATTTTTTGGCTTTACAGTCAGTGCTCTTATGATCACCAGCACATTTAAAACAAGTTATCGGCCGTGTACAATTTTTGGCAATATGATAATATTTCCAGCAACTAGAACACCTCCTTACGTTAATATATGTTATCTGTAACATAATTACTTTCTATTAATTACTTGGGCCATATTCGAGCTATTTAATTCAAATTGAAATAACTAGTCGAGAGGCTATGAGTTGGATTAAAGATTAGAAGTGTCGGATTTTCCACGAGTAAGTTTAATAAACACATGGTTTATTTCTGTTTTAATTCACTTTCAACAGGAGGTCGTCACTAATTATATTGTAAATTTCACCGAGCACTAATCACATTTACACGCTTCGGCGGTCGATGATGAACTATTATATGTGCTATCTGAAATATAACATTCTTCCATACAATATTTATTTTTTCATTTTTGAACATCGCCGTATACGTTGCATCCTACGCTTCAATTATCAATATACCAATCACGCTATTTGTCTTCGCCGTGCTACAGTTTTCGTTCCGCTTCCTGGTTATTTGTTGAGAATACGTAGAGAGAATTTTAGAGTTTTTCCAAGGGAGAAAAAGGTACAAATCAATCGAAGGATATTCGGTTTCACTTGTTGCATATTTTCGGAGTTGTCCATCCGTTCGTATACATATTCGTCCGTAAATACTGTTCCATAGGTCAATCTGTAAAACCACCGGACGGGTAGAGCAGTATCGCGTAGACCTTCCGACGATAAACATCGTGGATGACATCTATGTGATTAGAAGAAAGTGCTCGGTTCGGAAAAATAAATTTTTTTGGCAAGGTTAGATTTATTTAAACAATATAAGAGTACGCGTTGTTAAATAAATTAATATTTAAACAATAGTCAATTCGGTTAAATATTTCACGGCTCGAAACAAGTTTTAAACATAAGATAATTGTAAATTATTACGTCTTAGATTTAAATTTTGAACTGGCTGTCGTTAGCTACATCTAACGTTAACAAAAACTAACTGATAGTGACTATTATAGGATCCGCATTCCTTCATCTCCTATTTACACACATCGACATTTAAATTCCCTGATCGTCTAAATCTACGACGATGCCGTACCGCGACATTGTTAGCCAGGTAAGGATCACCTACCCTCAATTTCGTCCTAAATCGCTAAACATATTGCCATCGCAGAAGATATTAACTAGTGAGTGAATTTTTAAAACCTTCCGAGCCCCTCGATTCATATCGAGAAGGAAGTATTCGAATCACTTCGGGCAATCTATTCTAATTATTTGAACCGTTCACAAATCAAAGCGATTATATTCACTCTTTGAATTCTTTTAAATTCAAGTGTTATTTTATTTTTGCATTTTCATTATTAAAGTCGAGTCTCATACATTTTTCATTTTTCTTTGTTCTAAAGTTAAATGTAAGTATATTAAAAAGTGGAAACACGTCTGGACGTACTTAATAGGGACGATCTTGGTATAAAAAGCAATTAAACGATCATATATGTATATATGTATTAAAATTCCTAGAATAGTTTCACCAATTATTCTAGATAAATTATTTTATTCTCTTGCGTATGGGCTTATTAGCGGGTTTGTTTCTTTCGGTTTCTCTTCTTCTCTTTCTCTCCATTTCTTTTCTTTTCTCTCCTCTTCTCTTTTTTTCGTTTTTCTCCTATTCTCTTCTTTCACTTTCTTTTCTTTACATCGAGCAGGACAGGAAGAACACCCACGCAAGCGTCGGAATTAATCCTACCAACGAATATTTTCATTATTCAAAATTTCGAATGAGATTGAAATGAATTTCGAAGAAGATCTGTCTTGTCAAAAAGTGTTGCATGAAGCTACCTATGTTGCGACAGTCGAGTTATCAGTAAGCAGCCGTAACCAATCATCTTCCAAATAATGTTGAGAGCCTAAATGTTCGATAACTTCATAACACCCTAAGAACGCCGCTTTAAAGATAAAATCGCCGTTATTTTAACATCCGTGGGCGCGATTAAAAGTATAAATAGAACTATAAATTTATACTGCCAATAATATTTGCACAAATAATTGAATTCGATATATTAGAATCTTGCAGAAAAATATAGACAGTTCTTTAATGTTCTGTATACAGTTAATACAAAGAGGAAATAGAAGAGGGAAGAGAAAGAAGAAGAGAGGGAGTGAGGGGGAAGAGAAAAAATTCGAGAAGAACTGCGACGACGGAAGTCGAACGAACGTGAAAGAATCGTTCCGGTAATTTTAACTTGCAAGCTGCTTATCGTTTTCCAACCACCGTACCGACTTCTAATACACTTTTCCGATCTCGTAACTCCGATATTGATGTGAACGATTCTTTCGTGGATTTTTTATCGACAATGTACATCATTCGTTTCCCATCATTTTTCGTTTGATTCTTTAATTTCGCGAAAGATAGACAAACAGGAATTGAAAAATGGGTAACGGATAATGATAGAGATAGAAATTAATTTAACGCACGTCAAAATCCCAGTCGCTTTTTGAGACCGAAAGGACCCTGCTAACTGTGGTACGCCTCTCCAAATTCTATCACCGGATAATCTCAGAGGACATAAACGCTAGAGCTTCGTTTTATCCACGTACAGAGAACCGCGCGTAATGGCATAACACGTTCATCAAAAGTCTTTTCCTCGTCGTCTGACCCGTGTCTAATGGAACCTTCTAAATTTCTCGTTTTAAAGAATCTCTTTCTCTCCATCACGATTAGGGAATTGATGACCTCTCTAGCCAACTATTAAAATTTTTTTTTCTAACTGCCTTTTTACAGCGATATATCAGTTTTATATAATACATCTATTTTGGGATAAAAAATGCTTCGCCGGTATCAGTCGATTTTCAAATCTATGAAGAAATTCTAAGAGTTTTACTTCATAAATAAAAATATTCGATATTACGCCGTACATGTTTGACGATATGTTTGGATGATAATAGAAGTGCTTTTTAAAAGTGGACAATTCGACTGTTTTATACTAATCATCTTATTTCCGAATTGGATTTTCGGCAGCAGCGGATGATCCGGTCGCAAGCGATCCATTGCAGGAGGTTTTGTTGTATCTGTTACCATCCGGGCTATTACCACTACAGCTGCTGTTTCATTTTTTGCTGCCACTGCCGCTGCCAATGCCGCTGCCATTACCGGTGGTGCCGCTTCTACAGCTGGAGGTGCTACTACTACAGCTGGAGGTGCTACGACTACAGCTTCAACTGTTGCTATTTCTGCTGCTGGTACTGCTGCCTCTACCGCTACTAACTCAGCTGCAGCTAATTTAAAAAATCGTAGTAATAAATAATAGAAATGTATAATCTAAAAGAAGAGCAACGAGAAAACATAATAAAAAGGATGAAATAATAAGTAAAAAATAATAAAAATGTGTAATCTAAAAGAAGATTCCAAAAGAAAACATAATAAAAAGGATTAACGAATAAGAATTGTACGTTTAATTGAAACAACTGTAATATCACTTTTAATCATCTTGTTTTAATAATTACAACATTTTCAGAGGTCAGCCAACGGTGACAACAATTTTATTGTCCATTCTTTTCATTATCTTCTCTATGTCTTGTGGACTATAAGTTTAGTGTTACTCAGGAGAATGACATATAAAAGAATTAACTTTTTTATTATTTTTTATTTATTTATTTATTTTTTATTTATTTTTCATTCATAAAATTTCACCATCGGAATATTATTCACGATTCAGATAATTTATTTTTCTTCTACCCTCTTTCTCTCGTTCCATTAAATTGCAACAGAAAAATATCCTCACTATTGACATAAAAATTTTCTTCTCCCTTTCATAAAATCTTATCATCGAAAATATCATTACGATTGGCGTTATTGATGTTTCCCTTTACTTCCATTTACCTTTTTACAAAATTTTATGCTCAAAAATACGATTAAGAGATTGATTTTATTTCTTTCTTTTCTTTATCTTTATGGAATTTCATCATGAAAGCTATTCTTACGATTCAATAGATTTTTGTATCCATTTTTTTTCAAAGCTCCCATTTATAGGCAACGCACAATATTTATACTATGGTGAATTATTACAAAAAGGTAGAAAAAATTAATGCAGATATAGATGAACAGATGGACTAAAGAAATGTGTTTGAATTGAAGACAATTTTTCGTTTTAAATGTCCACTTTCACCGATGTGAGTGCAATCTGTAATAATTGTTAATAATTATATTTAAAGAAAGAGAATCCCTATGAGTTTTATAAAAAAGAGTTTTCAATAAGATTCGTTAGATTTTATTAGAAAAATTAAATATTCATCGCAACTGTTTCGTGGAGGACGCCTTTCTTGAGATACAAATGTCATAATAAATTCTTTATATCGAAATCGATATTTAAGGTGAAACAAAAGTTTTGGAGAATATCGATACGAATCCAACTACAATGTTCAATTTCGATCAATATTTCACCGAGTTATGGCGTCTTGGAGTTCTTCAAATTATGTGTACGGCCATGTCTATAAAAACGAGACTTTCTGTGTAGAAAAAAATTTTAAATAGAAAGAAATTGAAATAATACATTCAATAAGAGAAAAAGCAAGAAAACGTTTCTTTTTGTTTTATATAAAGAATTATAATAGTTCCTGTTTGTTTTTCTTTTCTTTGAATCTTAAATGTTCGTTTCGTAAGTCCTAAAAACGTCAAAAGCTTATTTTTCAGTTCTATGTGTGCTTCTATGAACGGGAAATAAAATGGCCGAATTTACAATTATATATATATATATATATATATATATATATATATATATATATATATATATATATATATATATATATATATATTGTCAGGTCGTCGTTTAGTAGCAAAAGTTTTGTTTTTTCTAATGATCTCATACCGTTCAAACTTATTAAAAGAAAACGCTAATACGAACACTTTGTGAAAAGTGCAGATTTAGGACATAAAAACGCAAGGAAAGTGACAAAATAAACATTGTATTGATGAAGCACGAGAGAGAGAGACAGAGCAAAGACGAATAACAATCGTTTTTCTGTTTCATTTGAAATTCTATTTCAAGATTATCTTCTTTTAGGAAGAAAGCCGATTTTAATTATAATCCGATTATCGACTGTGCCCTTCTCTTGCTCGATACTTATCTTCTGATCTTTCTTAATATTCTAACTTACAGAATATTTGGAAAAGCGCCGGGAAGTCAGTCTTAATGATCAGTCTTGAAAGAACAGTCAACGGAATAAGTCTCGAATAGTCAAAACTCTAGTATCGAAAATTTCACATCTAAATCTCGTTCTAGATAATCATGATCGCCGCGCGGAATAAAATATATAAGTCGCCGAACAAATTTTGATTTCTGCGTGGTAAGAATCAAGCGGAATGGAAAAATAAAGGAAAAGAAAAGACGAATAATCTAATAATTTATTCCTCTTTTCTTAGAGTTTCATTTTAGGGTCAAGTATTTAAGTTCTTACGTTTTGTTTTGTACTTTTTGTTTTATTTTGTACTCTTTTGTGGTTTATTTGTATTTTTTTCCTTTTCTTTTATTTCTTTCAATTAAATTGTTCAATAATTTTTGTTACATAATTAAGGTTCTATGATCATTTAGGAGACATTGGGTCAATAATTCCTACCGAGAAAACGAAGGGTAAGTTTTTGATTTAAATCAAACAAACACGGGGCAACATAGCGGTATTCCAGAGAAGCTCAAGCTGTTAATAAGAAGCGAAAACGCCGCAATTCCAGTAAAGTTTAGCACTGACCAATACGGGATGGGTAACTAGATCGGAGTAAACGGGCAACTAAATTATTCATTTTTTTTTGTTCGTGACTCGATCGACGACGTTACAATATGTGTGTGTGTGTTTGTGTGTGTCTTTGTGTATATAACGTACGTCAATAAATCAATACAATAAATAGTACACATCTAAATAAGAAAAACGTTGAATAAAATTGTGGATTTGCATCCCTCGAAAAAAAAAAAGAAAAAAGAAACAAGAAATATTCAGACCGAAGTATAACGCAAAAATTTTTAACGCAAAAACTTTCAAAAACCCGTACGACATGAACCTAAGGACTTAGTCCTTCATGGGTCAGATGTCGCTGGGCAGCTAATCTCAGGAGTTATATTTATGGTGCCGTGAAGACCCCTTTACGAGACGAGTAGTGTAAACGATGAAATTGAGGCGAATTTGGAGTTAGTTAAAGTCCTGAAATTTAAATTATATTAGAAAGGTGAGGAGTTTCATTTTGATTCTGTAAGGTATTTTATTCCTATCAGACAAGCTTAGCTGCTTGAAGAGTGGATTGTTGTGCTTTTGGATCTGGTGTGCAGAGTTCCTGGCGAGTGAGTAGATGATTTCTTTTAGTGGAGGGATATTAGCCAACGAGTGGATCTTGGAGCTGCATATGCGCTCACCCTTCGTTTTGAAGAAGAGCCGAAAATAAGAATTCTGTATGCTTGCAATCTCTTGATAGAGGTGTGGGGAGCATCTCCCCATAGTCACGGTTTACCACATGAACACGTGGCAGGATGGCTAGTTTCCCTGGTTGTCTCGAGAGTTGTATGCGCAAGGTGTTGTCCAGCGCTTTGCCTTTGTCCAGAATCTGCTGTGGATGAGTAACATTCACCAGGATTACCAGGCTGTGGCAAGACTTCCTTGGTTCGTGATCATCGTCTGTGAGATTAGGTGGTGGGCTAAGTGTATAAAGAAAATTCTGTGTTAATATGAACTCTTTAATTTGAGTAGCCAATTCGCCTACTTTGTGTTTAATGACCGAGATTTCCTGTGCCAAGTTGATTAGTATATTGTCTGTGTGTCTATGGTTTTGTGATGCTGAGCGGTTGTTGGTTGTTTGTGTTGCCATCACGAATGGATTTGTGTAATTCTCCATCAGTTCTATATCGCCACGTAGCTCTATGTACTCGTTAACAAATATATAGTGAATTCACACAAAAAAAAAATAATTGTTCAATGTATGTTTATTTTATTCTTTGTTACTAGAATTTTGATAAAAAAAAGCGCGTCAAGCACTAAACACGTGGTTTTTAAGTATCGCGCGCGAAAAAAATAATCCACCTCAATCACGTCTGGATCACCAATTATAGCGTTTTGTGCTATATGTAAATAATCACGTGAATGAGGTAGATTGTGTTATATAAATATATATATTTATAGATTTATGAAATATTTAACAAAATAAAATGTATACAAATTTAACAAAAATTTTTGGTAAAACAAAAGAAAAATTAATACTGAAATCGTTTTGTGACGAGCATATATAGTGTTCCGTGATTGGCAGCCAAGAAAAAGGAAAACGTGTCTGTGATGGATTCTCCATTAACTGCAAGATAATTATTCTCCTTTAAATCATTATAAGCTTTTAGTAAAAAAATTCATTTAGGTATTATTTTCAATATGTCGTTAATATTTCGTATTATATTTAATATTATTTTTGATAAGTCGTTTTTTTCAGAGAAACGTTTCTAAGTAATCCATCCAAAGGAAAGAGAAATATAGAAGAGAAATATGAAAATTCCTACCTTTGATTCGGGGGACACTTCAAAGCGATGTTTATTTTATCTATTAAGCAGAAATACAAGAAGAAAGATTCTATCAAATTTTTATAGAGTTGGTTGAGAAACATTAGGAATGGGTGCATCTAATATATTCAAGATAAATGTGAAACAAGTGACATGTGAAGCAATTAAACTAAATAATGAGGTAACAGAAATGTTAGGCTCCAATCTCAATGGGAAGAATTTGAAATATCTAGACCCACATATTTGGCATTGCTTTGCCAGTAAGTATGAAAATATTGATAAAAAGTATATATTATTGTAGGCTGATTTAGCCTTCAAGCTGCTAGAGACATCAAAGGTGCAGATATTAACACATTGCATACGGGTATATTTTGCCGTGGACTTACGCGTGCAGCTGAAGCTTGTGCGTTCTGGAGCTAGTAACTAGACAAACTAAACTAAAAACAAACAAATTAAACAGCATACATACAATGTCTATCGTATTTATACGATAATTGCTCTCTAGCACAAATCTATTAAATATGTACTTTCACATGTCCTGCGCTCCAATGATAGACTGGGAAAAAGTAAGTATTTAATAAATTTGTGCTAAAGAGTGATTATTATATAAATATGATGGGCATTTAGTTTGTGTAGTTACTAGCTCTAGAAGGCACAAGCTCCAATGGTCCACTTAAGTCCTTAGCAAAATATAATGGCATGCAGTGTATTAATATAATAATACCTTTGATATCTCTAGCAGCTTGAAGGCTAAATTAGTCTACAACAATATGTACTTTTTATTAATATTTTCATACTTACTGGCAAAGCAATGCCAAATATGTGGATATATATATTTCAAAGGCTTCCCATTTGGATTAGGGCCTAACACTTTTGTTATCTCATTTAGTTTAATTGCTTGGCATGTCACTTGTTTCACATTTATCTTGAATATATTAGCTGCACCTGTTCCTAATGATCTCAACCAACTTTACAAATGTTTGATAGAATCTTTTTATTCTTGTATGCCTGTTTAATAGATAAAATAAACATGGCATTGAAGTATCTCCAAAATGGAAGGAAGAATTACTCTTTCCTTTGGATGGATTACTTAGAAACGTTTTTCCGAAAACGACTTATTAAAAATAATGTTAAATATAATACTAAATATTAAGGACATATTAAAAATGACACCCAAAGATGAATTGTAAAAAAGAAAACAAAATATTAACATCAAGTACAATTTTTTTTATTAAAAGCTTATAATGATTTAAAGGAGAATAATTATCTTGCAGTTAACGGAAAAATATTGCACTGTTTATATCGAATAATTGGCAACAAAGACTTTATGAGTAAAATATTATTTTATGATATACCTATATATATAGATAGTATGGTTACGCTAATGATTTCCTGAATATTGGTATTAACTTAACATAATTGTTATAAATACAAAAGTGTATCACTTCAAAAAAACCGTAGGATAAAACATATTCATCAATCTACTTTTTAAACAAAGAACGATTATAAAATTAAAGAAACTTAACCTTGTACGTCTACTAAGAGCAGCGCCATTATTTCTTCTACTGGTTCGTATTTGTAGAACACATTGCTAGATGGCATTGGAGAAGGTAAGCGTACTTACACGAACTCGTCATAAAAAATGAATTTTTTTATCTAAAAAGAAATTTTTAAAATTTATTTTTTTTTCACTCTTCTCTACATGTTGTAAAAATAATTAGCGTTTATTATTGGATGTATGAAACATCTTCGTATCAAACGAACTTGAACCGAGGTTGATGTATATTCTGGAAAGTGAATTTAAAAGACGGAAGATACGCGGATATTTTTATTCTTATCTTATTATCGAAACTTTCAGAAACTTCGTTTTGATTCTTCGTCGTTTTGTTTAGTGTTTTGTTTACTATTTTCTTTCCATCTCAATAATCTTCCTACTTCGTGTGTTATATTTCGGTTTGAATCTTTCTTGTTTCTTTTTTCTTCTTTTTTTTTTCCGGGGCATGCAAATCCCACAATTTTTTTCCACATTCTTTTTTAATTAGATGTTAATATTTATTGTATTATTTTATTGATGTACATTATATATATATATATATATGTACTTATTGCAACGTCGTGTATTTGGTCACGAACAAAAAAAATGAATAATTTAGTTGCCCGTTTACTCCAATCTAGTTAACCGCCCAGTTTTTCTTTTTTTTTTTTTTTTAATACTCGACCACCGGGATTAGAACGTTTTCGCTTATTATCAACACGGCCTTCGCTCTCCTGGAATACCTCTTTGTTGCTCCGTGTTTACTTGATTTAAATCAAAGAAATACCCTTCGTTCTCTGGTTGGAATTATTGACCCATTATCGGCAAATAATAATAGAATATTAATTATGTAACAAAAATTATTTAACACTTTAGTTGAAAGAAATAAAAGAAAAGAAAAAAATTATAAATAAACCCCAAAAGAGTACAAAATAAAACACAAAAAGTACAAAATAAAGGTAAGGAAAAGTATAAAATAAAACGTAAGAGCTTAAATACTTACCCCATAAGTGGAACTCTAAGAAAAGAGGAATATAGTATTAGATTATTCGTCTTTTTTTTTCCTTATTTTTCCCTTTCGCTTGATTCTTACCATGCAGATATTATAATTTGTTCGGCGAGTTATATATTTTATTCCGCGGGCGATCACGATTAACTAAAACGAGATTTAGACGTAAACTTTTTGATGCTAGACCGCTGACGGACTTTTCGAGATTTATTTCGTTGACTGCCCTTTCAAGACTGATCATTGAAACTGACTTCCCGGCGCTTCTCCAAATATTCTGTAAGTTAGAATATTAAGAAAGATCAGAAGATAAGTATCGAGCAAGAGAAGGGCACAGTCGATAATCGGATTATAATTAAAATCGGCTTTCTTCCTAAAAGAAGATAATCTTGAAATAGAATTTCAAATGAAACAGAAAAACGATTGTTATTCGTCTTTGCTCTGTCTCTCTCTCTCGTGCTTCATCAATACAATGTTTATTTTGTCACTTTCCTTGCGTTTTTATGTCCTAAATCTGCACTTTTCACAAAGTGTTCGTATTAGCGTTTTCTTTTAATAAGTTTGAACGGTATGAGATCATTAGAAAAAACAAAACTTTTGCTACTAAACGACGACCTGACAATATATATATATATATATATAATTGTAAATTCGGCCATTTTATTTCCCGTTCATAGAAGCACACATAGAACTGAAAAATAAGCTTTTGACGTTTTTAGGACTTACGAAACGAACATTTAAGATTCAAAGAAAAGAAAAACAAACAGGAACTATTATAATTCTTTATATAAAACAAAAAGAAACGTTTTCTTGCTTTTTCTCTTATTGAATGTATTATTTCAATTTCTTTCTATTTAAAATTTTTTTCTACACAGAAAGTCTCGTTTTTATAGACATGGCCGTACACATAATTTGAAGAACTCCAAGACGCCATAACTCGGTGAAATATTGATCGAAATTGAACATTGTAGTTGGATTCGTATCGATATTCTCCAAAACTTTTGTTTCACCTTAAATATCGATTTCGATATAAAGAATTTATTATGACATTTGTATCTCAAGAAAGGCGTCCTCCACGAAACAGTTGCGATGAATATTTAATTTTTCTAATAAAATCTAACGAATCTTATTGAAAACTCTTTTTTATAAAACTCATAGGGATTCTCTTTCTTTAAATATAATTATTAACAATTATTACAGATTGCACTCACATCGGTGAAAGTGGACATTTAAAACGAAAAATTGTCTTCAATTCAAACACATTTCTTTAGTCCATCTGTTCATCTATATCTGCATTAATTTTTTCTACCTTTTTGTAATAATTCACCATAGTATAAATATTGTGCGTTGCCTATAAATGGGAGCTTTGAAAAAAAATGGATACAAAAATCTATTGAATCGTAAGAATAGCTTTCATGATGAAATTCCATAAAGATAAAGAAAAGAAAGAAATAAAATCAATCTCTTAATCGTATTTTTGAGCATAAAATTTTGTAAAAAGGTAAATGGAAGTAAAGGGAAACATCAATAACGCCAATCGTAATGATATTTTCGATGATAAGATTTTATGAAAGGGAGAAGAAAATTTTTATGTCAATAGTGAGGATATTTTTCTGTTGCAATTTAATGGAACGAGAGAAAGAGGGTAGAAGAAAAATAAATTATCTGAATCGTGAATAATATTCCGATGGTGAAATTTTATGAATGAAAAATAAATAAAAAATAAATAAATAAATAAAAAATAATAAAAAAGTTAATTCTTTTATATGTCATTCTCCTGAGTAACACTAAACTTATAGTCCACAAGACATAGAGAAGACAATGAAAAGAATGGACAATAAAATTGTTGTCACCGTTGGCTGACCTCTGAAAATGTTGTAATTATTAAAACAAGATGATTAAAAGTGATATTACAGTTGTTTCAATTAAACGTACAATTCTTATTCGTTAATCCTTTTTATTATGTTTTCTTTTGGAATCTTCTTTTAGATTACACATTTTTATTATTTTTTACTTATTATTTCATCCTTTTTATTATGTTTTCTCGTTGCTCTTCTTTTAGATTATACATTTCTATTATTTATTACTACGATTTTTTAAATTAGCTGCAGCTGAGTTAGTAGCGGTAGAGGCAGCAGTACCAGCAGCAGAAATAGCAACAGTTGAAGCTGTAGTCGTAGCACCTCCAGCTGTAGTAGTAGCACCTCCAGCTGTAGAAGCGGCACCACCGGTAATGGCAGCGGCATTGGCAGCGGCAGTGGCAGCAAAAAATGAAACAGCAGCTGTAGTGGTAATAGCCCGGATGGTAACAGATACAACAAAACCTCCTGCAATGGATCGCTTGCGACCGGATCATCCGCTGCTGCCGAAAATCCAATTCGGAAATAAGATGATTAGTATAAAACAGTCGAATTGTCCACTTTTAAAAAGCACTTCTATTATCATCCAAACATATCGTCAAACATGTACGGCGTAATATCGAATATTTTTATTTATGAAGTAAAACTCTTAGAATTTCTTCATAGATTTGAAAATCGACTGATACCGGCGAAGCATTTTTTATCCCAAAATAGATGTATTATATAAAACTGATATATCGCTGTAAAAAGGCAGTTAGAAAAAAAAATTTTAATAGTTGGCTAGAGAGGTCATCAATTCCCTAATCGTGATGGAGAGAAAGAGATTCTTTAAAACGAGAAATTTAGAAGGTTCCATTAGACACGGGTCAGACGACGAGGAAAAGACTTTTGATGAACGTGTTATGCCATTACGCGCGGTTCTCTGTACGTGGATAAAACGAAGCTCTAGCGTTTATGTCCTCTGAGATTATCCGGTGATAGAATTTGGAGAGGCGTACCACAGTTAGCAGGGTCCTTTCGGTCTCAAAAAGCGACTGGGATTTTGACGTGCGTTAAATTAATTTCTATCTCTATCATTATCCGTTACCCATTTTTCAATTCCTGTTTGTCTATCTTTCGCGAAATTAAAGAATCAAACGAAAAATGATGGGAAACGAATGATGTACATTGTCGATAAAAAATCCACGAAAGAATCGTTCACATCAATATCGGAGTTACGAGATCGGAAAAGTGTATTAGAAGTCGGTACGGTGGTTGGAAAACGATAAGCAGCTTGCAAGTTAAAATTACCGGAACGATTCTTTCACGTTCGTTCGACTTCCGTCGTCGCAGTTCTTCTCGAATTTTTTCTCTTCCCCCTCACTCCCTCTCTTCTTCTTTCTCTTCCCTCTTCTATTTCCTCTTTGTATTAACTGTATACAGAACATTAAAGAACTGTCTATATTTTTCTGCAAGATTCTAATATATCGAATTCAATTATTTGTGCAAATATTATTGGCAGTATAAATTTATAGTTCTATTTATACTTTTAATCGCGCCCACGGATGTTAAAATAACGGCGATTTTATCTTTAAAGCGGCGTTCTTAGGGTGTTATGAACTTATCGAACATTTAGGCTCTCAACATTATTTGGAAGATGATTGGTTACGGCTGCTTACTGATAACTCGACTGTCGCAACATAGGTAGCTTCATGCAACACTTTTTGACAAGACAGATCTTCTTCGAAATTCATTTCAATCTCATTCGAAATTTTGAATAATGAAAATATTCGTTGGTAGGATTAATTCCGACGCTTGCGTGGGTGTTCTTCCTGTCCTGCTCGATGTAAAGAAAAGAAAGTGAAAGAAGAGAATAGGAGAAAAACGAAAAAAAGAGAAGAGGAGAGAAAAGAAAAGAAATGGAGAGAAAGAGAAGAAGAGAAACCGAAAAAAAACAAACCCGCTAATAAGCCCATACGCAAGAGAATAAAATAATTTATCTAGAATAATTGGTGAAACTATTCTAGGAATTTTAATACATATATACATATATGATCGTTTAATTGCTTTTTATACCAAGATCGTCCCTATTAAGTACGTCCAGACGTGTTTCCACTTTTTAATATACTTACATTTAACTTTAGAACAAAGAAAAATGAAAAATGTATGAGACTCGACTTTAATAATGAAAATGCAAAAATAAAATAACACTTGAATTTAAAAGAATTCAAAGAGTGAATATAATCGCTTTGATTTGTGAACGGTTCAAATAATTAGAATAGATTGCCCGAAGTGATTCGAATACTTCCTTCTCGATATGAATCGAGGGGCTCGGAAGGTTTTAAAAATTCACTCACTAGTTAATATCTTCTGCGATGGCAATATGTTTAGCGATTTAGGACGAAATTGAGGGTAGGTGATCCTTACCTGGCTAACAATGTCGCGGTACGGCATCGTCGTAGATTTAGACGATCAGGGAATTTAAATGTCGATGTGTGTAAATAGGAGATGAAGGAATGCGGATCCTATAATAGTCACTATCAGTTAGTTTTTGTTAACGTTAGATGTAGCTAACGACAGCCAGTTCAAAATTTAAATCTAAGACGTAATAATTTACAATTATCTTATGTTTAAAACTTGTTTCGAGCCGTGAAATATTTAACCGAATTGACTATTGTTTAAATATTAATTTATTTAACAACGCGTACTCTTATATTGTTTAAATAAATCTAACCTTGCCAAAAAAATTTATTTTTCCGAACCGAGCACTTTCTTCTAATCACATAGATGTCATCCACGATGTTTATCGTCGGAAGGTCTACGCGATACTGCTCTACCCGTCCGGTGGTTTTACAGATTGACCTATGGAACAGTATTTACGGACGAATATGTATACGAACGGATGGACAACTCCGAAAATATGCAACAAGTGAAACCGAATATCCTTCGATTGATTTGTACCTTTTTCTCCCTTGGAAAAACTCTAAAATTCTCTCTACGTATTCTCAACAAATAACCAGGAAGCGGAACGAAAACTGTAGCACGGCGAAGACAAATAGCGTGATTGGTATATTGATAATTGAAGCGTAGGATGCAACGTATACGGCGATGTTCAAAAATGAAAAAATAAATATTGTATGGAAGAATGTTATATTTCAGATAGCACATATAATAGTTCATCATCGACCGCCGAAGCGTGTAAATGTGATTAGTGCTCGGTGAAATTTACAATATAATTAGTGACGACCTCCTGTTGAAAGTGAATTAAAACAGAAATAAACCATGTGTTTATTAAACTTACTCGTGGAAAATCCGACACTTCTAATCTTTAATCCAACTCATAGCCTCTCGACTAGTTATTTCAATTTGAATTAAATAGCTCGAATATGGCCCAAGTAATTAATAGAAAGTAATTATGTTACAGATAACATATATTAACGTAAGGAGGTGTTCTAGTTGCTGGAAATATTATCATATTGCCAAAAATTGTACACGGCCGATAACTTGTTTTAAATGTGCTGGTGATCATAAGAGCACTGACTGTAAAGCCAAAAAATAAAAGTGTGTGAAATCTTTATACAAAATTAAAACATATAATTTGAAGTTAAATGAAGAGCACAATGGTTTGAGTGGAGAATTACCAAGATTATGGAAGGCGATGAAGGAAGGTAAGAGGAAGGTCGGCTAAGAAGGTAAGAAATAGCAGTTACAGATAAAAGAACTAATATTACGTACAAATGTACAAGGTCTGCTAACACTTAAAGTCGAGATGCAACATCAGATTATGAAGTAATTGAATCTTGTAATTATACCACTGTCTGAAACTAAACTGACTGCTGAAATTGAACATAATGAGGTGAATGTGTCTGATTATAGTGTGATTAGATGCGATTCTGAACATAGAAGTACAGGGGAGCAATCTTATATGTTACATAAGATATTAAATATTAAATATTAGTGACGAAGAAAATGGTGTTACAATGTTGGTGTGTTGCGAAGGTACGATAGATTGGAAACGAATAAATACGGAGAATCTCGAGGTTATATTCTTCATAACATCACATAAGTTCGTGACGTAGAATTCGTACATGGCAAAAGAAATACATAAAAATCAAGTCTTAGTTTAGACTGATTTGCGGTATGAAAGATTATTTCGATTTGTTTAGCAACGATAATCGCGAACTCGGCCGCCGATCGATTACGTGAAAAGCTGAAATATCGACCGAATCCGCAAAAATCGAATTCAATCGAGGCGATTTAATATCTGCAACGATAATATAACGTTGATATTCGTTAAATTGCAACGAAAAGTCGGCGAAGTTTACCAAACCTTTTACTAGTAATACGGTCAATTTACTACTTAATTCTCAAGGTATAGTATTGGCTTATCGCAACATGTCAGCAGCTAGGAAAAGTAATAGTGTGTCTTTCTGAAATGAAATCGCTCATTATACTACAAAGAAATTACCGGAGAGTGTATGGAGAAAATTCATTTGATATGAAAACAACCGGATGTGCACGTCCTAGTATTTCTTCTTATAGGGCTATGTCCAGAACGGTGTTTATATAGTTATAATAATTTAATCCTTACGTTAAAAACTCGTGTCAATGATGACCAATGACAATGAATACGATCTGTCGAACATAGCTAGAAATTAAATATAGGCACAATATCCTTCATGTTACAGATTCTTCGCATGTAGAAGTTCTCTAAAGAATGCCTAACAAATATGTTGAAATGTTCTTGCATTTTGTGTAATTTCGTTTCCCTATCTTTCCAAATTTTCTTTTTGCCATTTATTAAATTGTGAGAGTTTTGACATGTGAAAGAGACAACCAATACGTATATTCTACATTACTGTAAACGACACGATTGAAAATGTAAATTGATAAAGATAAACATGGAACTTCTTGTCATTTCAGTAGCATTATCTTCGAACAAGAAACGATACAGTGTAATCTCAAGTTATCTCAATTTTCAAGGTTCGTCGATAAAATTGGTGCAACTAATATAACAATACCGAAATTGTGTGTGGATAATGACACTTTATTTGATTACAGCCATTAACACGTTGAGATCCTTACTTACCAGATCATTAATGTTGGGCTTATCCTCTATTCTGTCCAAATGTAATTGTCCGATGCTTGTTTACTCCATAGATAAAGGTTCTATTTTGACTTCCAATACAATTTCGATTGTAATGATCGGTTTAGGATGCGTCCTTCAACTAACTACGCGTTATTAAATTATTTTATCTACACATATTTAACAGTTATATACTTTTATAATTTAACATAAATCCAATTAACTATAATTTTATTATTAAACTTTTAATATAAAAAAAATACTGAAACTATAAGTTTTATAGTTCATGAAAAAAAAATATTTTTTTATTATTTTAAAATTAATTAAAATAATAATTTAATTCATAAAAAATTTAAAATAATTTATATTAAATAAATTATTTTATTATAAATATTAAAAAATTCTATAAAAATAAATTAAAAGAACATAAATAAAATCAATCTACTATAATATATTATTATATTTCATTTTATTTTAAATAAATAACTTGTAAAAGATTTGTAGTTTAAAAAAACATAAATTTTGTAAATTTAAATTAAATTTTATAATTTTGAAGCTTCAAAAAAATAATTTATCATTATATCTTTAATCTTCAAAATTAATATTTTTATTAAACTATTTTTTGAATACATAAAAAATTTTAAAAACAAAATTTTATGTCACAATCATACTTGATAACAATTTCATGAATCTTAATATTTTTAATAATTTTTTCATTAATTTTTCAAGATAATTTATCAATAATTGAAATATTTCTAAACTTAATTACCATTACATTTTGTTCATGTATAATTATAACAAATTTTTCATCTTTTTAATTTTACTCATTTGTTATATACTTTCAATTGTGATAGTAAACTAAGATTTCGTCGGACGTACAAGCCAAATGCGATGCGGTCGTCCGAACATCGAACAGAATTTGTTGAAAATTTTCATACAAATAATTAGTGAATGCTTAAATATTATATTATTTTAATACAAATTAAACCATGAGTTCATTTCCACCATATCTATGAAGTAAAATCCTAGCGCATTTTCTTTTTACTTCGCTTCCTCTGTGGGACTAGTCTACTCAATACTACTTGGACAATTACTACTACTATGGATAATAATAATAATAAAAGTGTAAATAAATAGTATTTATATACATCGAAATATTATTTAATACATTTTAAATTATAATAGTAAAGACAATTAGCTACGATTGATCGGATTAAGAAAGCGTATGAAAACAAATGCATAACGGTCATAAGGTAGTAAGACAAGAAGAACAATAATGGACGAATTTCGTACTTTTCATCATATGTCTCTTTTTGCACTCCGTTGTCATCGCTACGGCGCCATCTATAAACAACTTCGTACTTTTATAAACGCAGGGACATATTTCGGCATATGTTTATTGTAATCAATCTAGCGAAATAATCCCGGAGTAACTAGAAGCACTCAGTAAAAATGATTCGGAGTTGCTGAAAAATCATATTAAAAATTGCTCAGAGCGCAAAGGGAAAGCCGTATCAATCGATGGTCTTTCATGTGTCGAAATTATCAAGAACACGATCTGTTGAGAGTGCATTTGTTATCAAACGAAATTGTACTGCTGCTGTGTCTTATGTAGCACAGATCACCACAAAATTTATATCAGCCATCGGGGAAGGAAATAAATGTAAGAGATTGGATAGTAAGACATTACTAAATTATCAAATAAGGAAAAAAGAAATTAATTAATTATTTTCATTTATATTGATACAATAAAAAACAAATCATCCGACTAATCACTTAGCTTCGAATCTATGCTTCCTGAAATACGAATCTACATATTTGTCAATATGCTATAAATTCCTTGCTGAAACTTTGTCTTTTTAGCATATAAAATATAAAAGTGACTACAAATTTTTCCTAAATTTAACGATATTTTAGAAACTCAGCTCCATTGACATAAACGATCGGACACGTTTTTCTTTATCTTTACCATAGAATAATCTAACGAAAACTCGTTAAAATGACCAAGTGAGTTACCCCAACTACTCTATGCGAGCATCGTGAAACGTGTTTCATTGCGTTTTTTAAATATTCAGCCAAACGCTTTTTCACGAAAAAAAAACCATATCACAGCGTGTACATGAAAATCAATAATAGAGGTGCCAGCTTCTTCTCTATCGCCGCAAATTCCGAAGGGCGCAACAGTACAAACCTTTAAAATGAGGAGAACAGATTTTATCTCTTTCATCAATGAAACCAGAAGTAATTCTTGACCAATTTTGATGAACATGGTCTCATTTTAAAAACGAAAATTTAATCTAAGACACATCTTTTTCGAATTTTTGTAAAAGCTTTTTATTTGTGTATAAACTGTTCTCGAAACAGTACCATATTATAACACGATTTTCTTCAAAGAAAATAAATTCACCAATTATTAGTTTTCGTCAAATAATCGACAAAAAATTGATTTTAGTAACGAATTTATGTACTTTATATGTCTTCACAGAATTCTAATAAATACAATCTATTTATTTGTGCGAAAATTATCAGCAATATAAAGTTTATATATATATATATATATATATATATATATATATATATATATATACATATATATAATTTTATTAATGAATAATGAAATATTGAATTTAATTTAAAATAACTTTAAAATAAGAAAAAGTAAGAAATATATGAGACTCGATTTTAATAATGAAAATGCAAATATCAAATAATTCTACTCGAATACGCGTGGCAATGTGGAAGCGAAGACAGAATGTTATGTCGTTTCATTTTTTCAAATCTACACTCCTACGCTTATACCCATAAGAGCATTTCGAGTGACGACATGGTAAAATTAAAATATGACTAAGAGCCTTTCTCAGAAAGTTCAAAAATACTTAATACTGAACTTGAAAAATAACTTAATAGTCTATAGCTCTCCTATGTATCCACAGTTTATTGGAGCCTCTACGACATATAGCCGCTTCTTTGCTTCCTGTCTTAACCTAAATGATCACCATTTAAAAAATTTAATAACGAAATCTAATTTCAGATTCTAAAATATGTAAGGAAACCTTAATGCAATGCTAAAATACCTAGAAAGTAAATACCTTATCTTTCGGATAGAAACTGATTACTATTTTCTCGAGAGATACCTTTTCTCACTATAAAAGAAACGTGGATTAACTTATTTTGGGTTGATAATTGGTGCAAAGTCGATCTGAGCGCTTCGATGTTTATTCGTCGTAGTAGCAAGGAAATTTGCCAAAAATTTCGTTGATGGTACAAGACAAATGCGTGTACTCGAAACATACGTAATACTGCGTTCGATGGTTTGATGGATCAGCTAATCGAACCGTATTTGTAAACGAATATGTGTATGGACGAGTGGTCGACACGTTAATAATGCAATAACTGAAATCCTCCTACTCTCTCTCACACCCACCCTCTCTCTCTCCCGTTCTCTCTCACCCACCTGCTTTCACTCTTTTAATCACTATATCTTAGCTAGGCTGTCACTCTGTTGTTCCCTCCATGTTTCTCTTCACACTCCAGTCCACACCACTCAGCAAAGTTTCGTCTGTAGGCGATCCAATCCTCACTTTCTCCCTTTCGTGTCATTCACACAAGAATCTGCCTCTCTTTCTCTTTAAAATTCTCTCTCTCTCTCTCTCTCTCTCTCTCTCTCTCTCTCTCTCTCTTTCTGTCTCTGTTTCTGTTTCTCCCTAATTCTCTCTCACCCCTCTTTCTCTCATTTACTCTCTCCTAGACTCTCTCTCTCTCTCTCTCTCTCTCTCTCTCTCTCTCTCTCTCTGTCTCTCTCTTTCCTTCTATCTTTCTCTGTATTTTTCTTGATATTCCCTGAAAGGGAAAAATGAAAATATTCTTAACCGATCTCCCTAAAATTCCTCTAATGTAACAAGACAGTTGATAAAATTCCCATTTATGTCTGTGAGTTTCTCTCGTATATTACTGACAATTCATCAAAAGGATTGTATTTCATTTTATTTTCGTAAGATTAATAAAATTTATAATAATTTCGATCAGTATAATAATAATGATGATTATGATAATGATGAAGATAATAATCTAACGAAACGAAAGGTCGCGATGATAAAAATAGGATGTAATTTAACATCTGTAATTAAAGAGATAGGAAAATTAAATTTGTTCGGAAGTAGCCTGAACGGTACGCGTCGAGTTTAAAAAGAAAGACAGAGGAAAAGAGAGACATTGATCAATGAAAGTGGGCGAATCTCATATAAGCATTATCCATTTAGAAATACGCCAATGAGAGACTATGAAACATTCAAACTGAAAGTTTGTACTTGTTCGTTAATTGTTATTGAAGGTTTCCAATATAAAAAAGAAAATAAATTAATAAAAATAAAGAAAGTCAAAAGAAAATAAACACAGAAATAAATTTCGAGGAAGCGGATAACACAAGCTGGTTGCGAGTATCTTTAGATAAGCACACGATTGTTTCTTGCCCGTTTCACCTTGTCCGTCTCTGCCCTCTCGTTCGCGCAACATCGAACTCATACTCTCTCTCCATTGCTTAATGTATATCTCTTTCACACGATCAATCACTCGAGCTATGGACCACCTGTTCCTTCCCATTCTCTCCCACTCCCTTCTACATACTGTCAATACATTCAATGCTTCATTACCATTTTGCCATAGTCGACCTTGCGCACTGTATATATATTTATGAAATACTTCTCTCGAGGTCACGTATTGACTTCCCTTCTTAAACATATATTATATATACACTCTCGTGCATATACATATACATACATACATATATATATATATATATATATATATATATATATATATATATATTGTATGTGAATTATCGATATGCATCGAAACTTCGTTGCCACCAGCGATTCGCAATGAGCGCGCTTTCATTGAATTCCTGGAACTTTGTTACTTCGTAAAATTCACCCCACCACGGCTGGTTCTATCGATCGCTGTGCGAAGCGGCAGTTCGCGACGAGACTTCGAGACGTGATGGTATTGTTGTTCGTGTCGTTGCTCTCGTACGCCCTAACAAATATTAATATAATAAAACTTATTATTACTATCCTATTTCTGTCTACAGTATCTCAAAAGTGGGATTATCGAGAATACAATTGGCATAATTATTGTAATAAGGTGGAGTCGCGAATTCATCCGTCAGTTATATCCCTGTGATTCAGCATTTGTGCGTGATTGTGTCTGTTAGTGACCTGTAAGCTTGGTGCAAGGACAAGTTATATTTTCGTTCGGCGATGAAAAATTTATCGAAATATACCGTCGCACAATTAAGTGATCGTTTGGGGCTTTTGAACCTTCTAACGACCGACGTGAAGCCCGAGTTACTTGCAGGACTGACGGCAACCGATTTCGATTCGTGGTTACCTGTGTACGAACAGGGAGTTGGATGACAGATTCCAGACATTCCGTAAGAATTTACGAGGGAGAGTGCGATAGACGCGAATGTCCCTACTGCGATGCAAAGTGAAACGCTTCCTGATACGTCTGTAGACATTCCCGATATTGTACGAAGGGAACTTGTTATTCTTCGGCGCGAAAAGGAATTGATTAAAGCAAAATTGCTTCTCGAGCGTATGAACGTTGCGACAATTATTACTGTGAGTGACGCATTAAATCGGAATCGTGTTCGATCTGAACCGGTTAATTATTACCGTTCGAAAATGATTTTGCGAATTCAGGAAATCGGTGAATTCCTAGCCGAATTCAATGTCGAAGCCGACGTAGTTGAGACGTGAAAATCACAAATAGGATATATTCGCACAACGTACGGATTAGATGAGGGCTCGATGAAGATTTTGTTCAGCATGAAATTGAAAGGAAAGGCCCAAACATGGTTTCAATCCAATGTTTCTCACCTGTGATTATGTATGACGGAATTGTTAGATAAAATGGTTGGCACGTACAATCAGCGTTTCAGCATGTTGACTTTGCAAAAGTATTTTGAAGAAAGAACGTGGCGTGCTAACGAAATCTTTGCAGATTATTTGTACGAAAAAGTGACATTAATCAATAAAACAACGATTTTCGAAACTGAAGTGTTGGAATATACTATTGATGGTATTTCGGACGTTCGTGTCGGTTCTCAAGCAAAAATGCACCATTATTTGTACGAAAAAGTGACATTAATCAATAAAACAACGATTTCCGAAACTGAAGTGTTGGAATATACTATTGATGGTATTTCGGACGTTCGTGTCGTTTCTCAAGCAAAAATGCACCGCTTCAAAACGCGAAACAATTTGTTATAAGTTTTTGCTACGCAATCTCTCGATAATGAAAAGAAGACACCATCCCATCTGCGCGACGATAAAGTGGATACGAAGGAAAAAAACGAAGTCTGAAACCGACGCGCCGAGCAAAGGTGCAGTACGTTGTTATAAATGTGGCGAAATGGATTGTCTGACATTGGTGTGTCAACGATCCGTAAGTCGCGAGAAGGGATACTGTTACAAATGCGTCGGGACGGAACAAAAAATTGCCCCTCACCCGAAAAGTTCGACGAAGGAGTGATCGAAGCAGGTGCCAAGGAGCAACCGAAAGCAGTGTTCATCTTGAATGTGGTTCACTCGACGCCTGGAATTAAGCCTTATATCGTAACTTTAAAACACACCGATATGGACAGTAATGGATACCCGTGCAATTTTTCTTTAGTCGCGATAATTGATTTGGTTTCGTCGATCAGTATAATCAGGGATGATTTAGTTCCTTTTCACGTACGCGAGCCTGTTCAGTCCGATATCCTTCCGTATCGTGGTATCAACGGTTCGAAGTTAAATATTTTGAATTTGTTTCGCGGCGAATGTGTACCGTTGATTGCGTCACGTTAGGTGTCGATTTTCATGTTTTTCCTTTAGGTACAACGACGTTCACAGTGTTACTTGGCCGAGACTTTTTATGGACACTACGTATACAAGATTCCTAGGAGACAAAGTCGTTGTCACATGAAAAAACTTTAAAAATAAACGCATTGAGAATTTTAATGAAATTTTGTACGTTTCTTGCGATATTGAACCCGTATGTGTTGTTCAGGATTTAAATATTAAGCCGCTCGTTGATCCGAATAATTCAAAAAGGGTTAAAGAATTTGTTTATCGAGCACGCGTTAATCGCTGTGTGTACTCCGCGAGCCAACGGTCAAGTTGAGCGGTATAATAAAATTATTACTCCGATGTTGTCTAAGTTGGCCGACGGACCGAATAAAAGGGTCCACGCGTAACACACCGAGTATGTTACATTTTGGAGTCAACCAAGCCAGAGAGTCAAATGATCAGATCCGCGAAATGTAAAAGATAATGTCTGAAGATACTCGTGATCTCGTAACTATTAGAAAAGACGCATTCAACGCGATCGTAAAAGTCAAAAAGAGAGTGCGTGCGGTTACGATAGGAAACGTAAGCCCGCCATGACGTATAAGTGTGAAGACTATGTTATGGTACATAGTATCGACACAACACCAAGAATAAACAAGAAGCTCAGCCCAAAATGTCAAAGGTCCTATGTGGTTAAAAAGGTCTCCTCGATTTCGATCGATATGTTATTACGGATGTTGATGGATTCCAGTTGAGGCAAATTCCATATAATAATGTAATAAGTGCGGATCAAATTAGTATTTGGGTTGGGGTGTTTTAACTTTCCCGTTATTTAATTAGTTATTTAAGCTTTTATTTTCGTTTGTGTGCTTCTCCGTGTGTTATTCTCCGTATTACTGTATTATAATCATGTTTATGCGCGATCATCTGGTCGGGACGGCCGAGCTATAGGAAAATTGTCGATAAGCGTCGAAACTTCGTTGTGACCCGAATGAAGGATGGCACGCGCCCGTTACGATTCGTAATTCGAGTGCCTTTGTTAAATTCGAGGAACCCTGTTTCATCGTAAGGTTCCACTCTCCCCGCTAGTCCTAAACGATCGACGTGCGATGACGGCACTTCACGACGAGACTTTGTAACGCACCATCATACTTGCTTTTATACGTCATAACGAGTATTAATATAATAAAACTTATTATTATTACCCAATTTCTGCCTACAATATGTAGGATATTTTTTGAAACCTAACCTGAAAGATACGGACTGACTAACTCGGATAACTTACTATTAGTTAATAATTGACTTAATTATTAACGTACTTTATTAATACAGGTATTATAATTAAGTATCTGTATATTAAGTATCTTTATTTGAATCGTGTTTGAAACAGAAAATCTAAGAAGAAAAAAAATCTAAAAATTTAGAGATAAAAAAACTAACTTTTAAAACTAAAAATTTAGAGATATTTAATGATGATCGGAAAAAATAATATAGGTGAATAATTCATGGGAGGAATGCTATGTCGATCACAGATCGACCTAAAATTTACGAGAGAAGCGGATAGGTGTAAGAAACGTAGGTGATGAATGTTTCTCAGAAGTAAACAAAGAAAAAAAAATATCCAAAGGTGAGAAATTGATTAATTAGAGAATCTAAGAAATTAGAGATAGTTAACAATGATCGGTGAAAATAATATAAGTGAAAAATTCATTCAACCAACACAGCTCGACATAGCATTCCTCTCTTGTTTTTAATTGAAGAGTGCTTGGGACGAAATGTTAAATTACTCGTGGTCCGCAAAAGGTTAAGAGTTTGGTCATTTTCTCGGAGATGAAATGAGATTGAGACCCGGTGTCTAGAAGGACTCGACAATTTTTCGTGCTATTTCCGTTTTTGAGCCTAACGACAGCAATGGGTAATAACTGTACCCATACGACTCGACGGAGAGACTCGCGCTGTTCGACGAAACCGGAATGACTTGCGCGTGGTCATCGTGGAGCAAAGTGTCGTGCGCTAATTTGCAGCGCCGGCAATATCTGGATCTACAGTCCTTCATTTCGTGATTCCGACGCATACAATTTAGACGCAATTTGGCCCGTTAGAATAATTTCAATCATTTACCGACGGGCGCTTCAAGTGTCTCGGGGCACCGGAATGCAGAGTGGCTGGACCTGCAGATAGGACAAACATCTCTGACGACGGTGGAAAAGGCTTGCTACGATGAATCGCGCGAATCTCGATAGTTACCGTGTTTTTGATAATCGTAATCTTGGCTGCGAGAAGAGTCCAATCTTTAATTTCTAAATTCTTTCGAAGTGGTCCCGATCGATTTTGTATCACTTCTCAAGCCCGAGCCTGGGCTTAACTGGAGAAGTACGTTTCTTCGTTAGTGAAGGAATTGTAAGAACTGTTACTCGGTGGGGCATCCGTTCGATCGAGGATCCTCACACCATCGCGCGCGAGTATCGTTGTCAAGTCGTATTTCTATAAATTGAATTAACAATGTGTCATAAGTAGCTTGTCCGAGCAATCTTATCGCGCTAGAATTCGTCCGTAGAACGTTTGCGATATGAGCGAGTTCGTCATGTGATGTCTTCTGCGATTTAGACAAGTCCAATATGGACATTAAATGCCTTTCAACGATTAATTTAGGTTGATTTTAATAGTTGTCTAAGATGGACCAAGCAAGAGCGTAATTGTCGGAGATAATAGAGATCGAAGAAATGAGCGATGCGGGTTCGCCCTTTACGCACGAATGTAAGTAATTTAACTGCTGGCAATCGTCTAAGCTCGAATTTTCATGGACGAACGCTTTAAATTAGTTTGCGAAGGCAAGCCAATCCTCGTGACGACCGCTAAAAGTAGGCAACGCGATCTGCAGCAAATTTGTGATGCGACTGCCGACTGAATTAGGTGGCGTTGTGGCAGATTGAGCAGGCGCTTGTGTTTGCATTTCCTCGACTAATTTCATCGCTTCCAATAAAGCTTCCGAATAATCATCGTCAACGTCCAACTTTTCGTCTAGATCGAATTTTTCGAGTCGACCTAGCAATTTAGCTTCGGCCTCCGTATAGGTAGCGAAAATTTTCTTGATAGCTTCGATTTTACCCTTTATCATAAAAATGTTACCCGAGGCTCGATGGGTTTCGACAGGATTTTTGAAACACGTAATCTGGCCTTTGAAAGTCCGCCGTTTAGCTTTTAGTTCAATGAGAATTTTTGCTTCGGAGGCTTGCATAGTGGATAGGATAGGGACAGGAGAAGAAGCTCAAAAATAAAACGACCTTACTTTGGCGGAGAAGTGGTACCAGGTTAATGATTCCGAAGGCTATAGGCCTTGTTGCTGCGTCTTCCGACGGCACTTTGTAACTCTAGCGGCTGCAGGCTTCGTTGCCGCAATTACACGTTGTAGATCGCCCCGGTGTGGTCGTACGAGACGAGTTGCCTCGTAGATTGGCGACTGGTCACCCACCGTTGTAGCTTCTTCTGGAACGGCTCGCAGGATCGTTGTTTGCCGAATATCCGGCTCGAAGGACCGAAATGTTGCGCACGGCCTAAACTACAAGAGCGTATGAAAGTAGGCGTATTGCACCGTACCAGCGATAAAGGTCAATTCGCACAAAGAAACTGTCCCCTGCCTCTTCCTTAGTGTTAGATTTATAGAACCGCTGGCCACGATGAAAAGAGCGGCGATACTATGCTAGGTTACCAAAGGTCGTTAGTCAATATCTCTCGCCTAGTGGATTCTGTGTTGTCGCGTAAGAAATAGCGCCGTTTAGTGTACCAAAAAATGATTTATTGGAGTGAACTATAGATGTTGTGTTGTGTTCTGAGAATGACGTATAACGTCGTGATTTTTGTATGATCTGATGTACAAGGTGTTCAGATTCAAAGTTCGTAATTAGAAATAATTCTCGTCTGACTATGACCGTGACTCGATTGCTCTTTTTCGTTAGTGTTTTCTCGCTAACTGACTGTTCGATACTGCCTTCCCGGCGCTTCTCCCAATATTAAGTAAATCGGCATATTAGGAGAAGGGAATGGAAGAACGATGTTGATTGGCTACGCAAGGACAAAGACATTCCTTCAAATTGTTTAAGCTTTGAAGAAAGTCTTTGTCGAAAAGATCGTATAAAGCGTTACGGTTACGAAATTACATTTAAAGTCGTGACCAGACGGAAAACAAATAAGTAGCAAAAAGCGAATGGGAAAAACAAACATTGAAGCAAGCGTATGCAAAGTCGATAATCGGATCAAAAACTAATTATCTGCTCTTAGATGCATCCTTTTTCTAAGAGAGGATAATCTCTACAAAGGAATAGAAATTACAGAATAAAAAAAAGGAAAGAGGAACGCTTGTTGTTCGACTTCGCTCTCTCGTGCTTCAACAATTACCAATAATTTCGATTTTCATTCTTCTTCTTATCACTTCCTTTTAATTTTTTTTCTCTCCTTTCGATTGCTCCTATCGATTATTCTCTATATCTATACCCACATCATTTACATGTTAATTTTTAAGAATCGAAATTTGTTTATCTTGCATTACCTTCTTTTCTTTTGAGAAGTACGTATTACGTTAATTAACAAATATTTCTTCTTCTTTGTAAAGTAAAAAATAATAAAAATTTGGATGGAGAGAATATTTATTTTCATATTTCTTTTCTTTCGGAATATTACATTTTCTACGGTTGGAAGTTAATATTCACATTTTCAGCTCCGATTTATAATACATCAGCCAAAAATGTAGTATATGCAAAAAATATTCACTTTTCGATTTTTTGTTTGTCATAATAAAAATTAATCTATGCGCGAATAATTCAGCATGAGATGTATCTGCTTTCTTTTTTATTAAACATCCCTCCTACCTACGAACAATTACATTTATAAGAGAATCGTTTGGAATAATCTACCATGATCCAATGGAATTTTATACTTTTAATTTTCGAAACTGTCGAGTAATATTATCTAAAACGGTTTGTTCTAACGTTCGGAATTTAATGATATTATTTGTAACAGTTCACCGGTAATGACCTCAACGCTTTGATATAGCTCGAATTTAAAAGAAGGAAAACAGAAAAATACATATCTATGTATCTTATGCGTGGAAACTACAAATTAAGTTACATGGCAACGATCAAGGTCAGTGGAATTACTATACTAAATAAAATTATCAACGGCTTCAAGAACTTTTGTTTGTTTCTTGGGAATACTGTATATCAACTTGCTGGATTTAAAAACAAGGCATTTCATTTTTAAACATCGTCTTTGTATTTAAGTAATTCATTAAGATCCATACCGTGTTGATTATGTGTTCGAGATTAACGAGGAAAAGGAAGATGAAAAATTTATAATAGCAGTGACAACGAGCTTTTGGGAGAGTAATACGACGCCAATTGACAATGCTTTAATTGAATGGCGATCTAAGGAAACAGAATAAGTTATTGAAAAGATTGAAAGATGGATAGCTTTAGGTAGATGATACGATCGAGTGAGATCACAGAAAATATAGAATTACCGTCAGGAGCGTGGATCAAGGCGGAATTTACCTCGAAAAAATTAAGGTGTTTTAATACCTTCCAAAGAAGTCGACGTATATCTCGTCTGTATAGGAAATCAATGATACAGCTGATAATGTTCTTGGATATCGATCTAATGATAATTTGAAGAGCACTTAATTAACAAACTATAGATACGATCATAATATTTATTTCAAGGCCTTTGGTAGAGTTAGAAATGATAAGTAAAATCTTAGGTAAATTAACGATGATTCTGAAAAGGAAAATCTGTTGATCCATGCTGAAGTAGAAGAAGAAAGAAAAGAAGAAGTTGAAGGTAACGGTAAAGATTACGAGTCGTTTATAATCCAATCGACAATAGATTTTATCTCGACAAAGATGATTCTAGAGATAAATTTAATTGTAATGAGAAGGATGTTGGTATCTAGTCGATCATTAAGTTAGCAAATCTCGAAATAAATTCGAATATAACAAACGCGGTGTATTGTAAAAACGAAGTTAAATGTACGATCGGGACCAATAATAATAATATGAAAATAACAGAAAATAGTACCAAGAATATAAATGATTATGATAGTAGAAAATTTAACTTTGAATCGAAGAATGAGTTCTAAAAGGTAAAGTTCAGAAACAAAAGATGAGTTCAGAAACAAAAGGAAATTTAAAAATCAAAATTATTAAAGCTGCAGGTACAATTAAAAGATTTATTGTTTGTCCAGAAATATTTCTAAGTGATACGAGAAATATTGTTTCTACGTACTCGTCACTATGTTATCGTTGTTCCATCACTTTAAAATAAGTATTTATTCATTACGATCAATATTTAGAATTGCGTTTTCCGATGTTCATCACATATCCTATATGACACGCCTTTCATGTATGCTTTTAAAATTTATAGGGATTAACGAAATTAATGTCAAGGTAGATTGAATTTCTAGTAATCGATTTTCAAAAAGGATTACGTAAATGAATATGCCGCAATGCGTTAGTAATGCGTACTCCCATGTGTATATTCAAAGCTCGATATATCATCAGCGTTTCCATCCTCTACCCCCTTGAGTGCGTCCACGCATGCCAGTAATATAAAAATCTTTCTTTCGAAAGCTGTCTGTTACCCCTGGTATTTTTTTACCCCTGGTATACGCCATCAATGGGAACGGGCGTAATTCTTGTCTGATTTTAATGACCAAAGTCTCATTATAAAAATAAAGGTTTAATTTAACGGATATTGTTCACGAATAATAGAAAAATCTTTATTTTTTTAGAAAAAAAAATCGTGTTAATAAATGATATTTTTTAAGAATAGTTCAAGTACAAATAAAAATCTTTTTCCAAAATTCTAAAACAATAAGCGTTAGATTAAATTTTCGTGTTTTATATGAGACTATATTCATCAAAATTGGTCAAGTATTATTTATGTTTTTATTAATGGCGTAAATGCTTTATTTGACACTTAGAAGTTTCGAACTGTGTTGCCTCTCGGAATTTGCGGGAAAAGAGAAGAAGCTCGTACCTCCGCTATTGATTTTCACCTACGCACTTGAATGGAATATTTTTTATTGCCGTGAAGTAGCGCTTGCCTGCTGGTTTGCGTGCATAAATAACTGAAAGTCACATTATCTGAACATTTGGGAACGCAAAGAAATATGTTTCACGATGCTCGAATGGATAAGCTACGGTACTAACTCGGCCATTCTAAGGAGATTTGATCAGATGATTCTATGGAGAAATAAGGAATTACGTGTCCAAACGTTTATGTCAATGGATCTGAGTTTCTAAAATATTGTTAAATTTTCGAAAAATTTGTAGATCTTTTTTATTTTACATATTATAAAGACAAAAGTTCTACAAGCGATTAATATCACATTGGCATGTATGTAGATTAGTAATACAGTAATCGTAGGTTCGATGGTTAAATGATTTTGCAAGTTTTTTTTATGATATCAATATAAATAAAAATAATGAATCGATTGAAAATGAAACCATATAAAACATCCCGCTGAGAGTTTATTGCCTTATACATACTGTCGAAATTAATTCAGGTTTTAATTTTTATTAAAATAGTATAATATATAAGTTCAATAATTATTTTTAAAAAATATTCAAAGAATTCTTATTTTTTGTCATGGATTTATGTACTAATTCTTATATATGACAATAATATTAATTATTTTCTGTGCATTTATCATTAAAGAAATGCGTGCCGATGCCGTATCTAGCTCGATCTCTGAGTGACGTAGACTATCGTTAAAAAAAAATATATAAATGAGAGTCTGAAAAAGACGAGTTCACAGTAAACTAATACTAGTTCCATTAACCCACTGAAATAAATTGACATAGATGAGTAAGAGAAGTTATAACCAACACAAACTTATACCGATACAACAGCGCCTGCTGGGGTATATTTATCCATACCTGTCGAAGAAGTCCCACACGTTTCGAAGAAATGCTGGTGAACAGGCTTGAAGTTATGAAATTTAGATACGGAGAGGAATTTTTCGCTCGTTTTCCTCAGTCCAAATCATAGTACACAATTTGATAATAAGATTTATATCACCTTCATTATTTAATTACCGTACATTCCTTTGCAAAGTTATTTCTTACTTCACTAAGTTAGTTCAATTTATTATTAGTAACAAAGAATAAAATAAACATACATTGAACAATTATTTTTTTTTTGTGTGAATTCACTATTTATTTGTTAACGAATACATAGAGCTACGTGGCGATATAGAACTGATGGAGAATTACACAAATCCATTCGTGATGGCAACACAAACAACCAACAACCGCTCAGCATCACAAAACCATAGACACACAGACAATATACTAATCAACTTGGCACAGGAAATCTCGGTCATTAAACACAAAGTAGGCGAATTGGCTACTCAAATTAAAGAGTTCATATTAACACAGAATTTTCTTTATACACTTAGCCCACCACCTAATCTCACAGACGATGATCACGAACCAAGGAAGTCTTGCCACAGCCTGGTAATCCTGGTGAATGTTACTCATCCACAGCAGATTCTGGACAAAGGCAAAGCGCTGGACAACACCTTGCGCATACAACTCTCGAGACAACCAGGGAAACTAGCCATCCTGCCACGTGTTCATGTGGTAAACCGTGACTATGGGGAGATGCTCTCCACACCTCTATCAAGAGATTGCAAGCATACAGAATTCTTATTTTCGGCTCTTCTTCAAAACGAAGGGTGAGCGCATATGCAGCTCCAAGATCCACTCGTTGGTTAATATCCCTCCACTAAAAGAAATCATCTACTCACTCGCCAGGAACTCTGCACACCAGATCCAAAAGCACAACAATCCACTCTTCAAGCAGCTAAGCTTGTCTGATAGGAATAAAATACCTTACAGAATCAAAATGAAACTCCTCACCTTTCTAATATAATTTAAATTTCAGGACTTTAACTAACTCCAAATTCGCCTCAATTTCATCGTTTACACTACTCGTCTCGTAAAGGGGTCTTCACGGCACCATAAATATAACTCCTGAGATTAGCTGCCCAGCGACATCTGACCCATGAAGGACTAAGTCCTTAGGTTCATGTCGTACGGGTTTTTGAAAGTTTTTGCGTTAAAAATTTTTGCGTTATACTTCGGTCTGAATATTTCTTGTTTCTTTTTTCTTTTTTTTTTTCGAGGGATGCAAATCCACAATTTTATTCAACGTTTTTCTTATTTAGATGTGTACTATTTATTGTATTGATTTATTGACGTACGTTATATACACAAAGACACACACAAACACACACACACATATTGTAACGTCGTCGATCGAGTCACGAACAAAAAAAAATGAATAATTTAGTTGCCCGTTTACTCCGATCTAGTTACCCATCCCGTATTGGTCAGTGCTAAACTTTACTGGAATTGCGGCGTTTTCGCTTCTTATTAACAGCTTGAGCTTCTCTGGAATACCGCTATGTTGCCCCGTGTTTGTTTGATTTAAATCAAAAACTTACCCTTCGTTTTCTCGGTAGGAATTATTGACCCAATGTCTCCTAAATGATCATAGAACCTTAATTATGTAACAAAAATTATTGAACAATTTAATTGAAAGAAATAAAAGAAAAGGAAAAAAATACAAATAAACCACAAAAGAGTACAAAATAAAACAAAAAGTACAAAACAAAACGTAAGAACTTAAATACTTGACCCTAAAATGAAACTCTAAGAAAAGAGGAATAAATTATTAGATTATTCGTCTTTTCTTTTCCTTTATTTTTCCATTCCGCTTGATTCTTACCACGCAGAAATCAAAATTTGTTCGGCGACTTATATATTTTATTCCGCGCGGCGATCATGATTATCTAGAACGAGATTTAGATGTGAAATTTTCGATACTAGAGTTTTGACTATTCGAGACTTATTCCGTTGACTGTTCTTTCAAGACTGATCATTAAGACTGACTTCCCGGCGCTTTTCCAAATATTCTGTAAGTTAGAATATTAAGAAAGATCAGAAGATAAGTATCGAGCAAGAGAAGGGCACAGTCGATAATCGGATTATAATTAAAATCGGCTTTCTTCCTAAAAGAAGATAATCTTGAAATAGAATTTCAAATGAAACAGAAAAACGATTGTTATTCGTCTTTGCTCTGTCTCTCTCTCTCGTGCTTCATCAATACAATGTTTATTTTGTCACTTTCCTTGCGTTTTTATGTCCTAAATCTGCACTTTTCACAAAGTGTTCGTATTAGCGTTTTCTTTTAATAAGTTTGAACGGTATGAGATCATTAGAAAAAACAAAACTTTTGCTACTAAACGACGACCTGACAATATATATATATATATATATATATATATATATATATATATATATATATATATATATATATATATAATTGTAAATTCGGCCATTTTATTTCCCGTTCATAGAAGCACACATAGAATTGAAAAATAAGCTTTTGACGTTTTTAGGACTTACGTAACGAACATTTAAGATTCAAAGAAAAGAAAAACAAACAGGAACTATTATAATACTTTATATAAAACAAAAAGAAACGTTTTCTTGCTTTTTCTCTTATTGAATGTATTATTTCAATTTCTTTCTATTTAAAATTTTTTTCTACACAGAAAGTCTCGTTTTAATCGACATGGCCGTACACATAATTTGAAGAACTCCAAGACGCCATAACTCGGTGAAATATTGATCGAAATTGAACATTGTAATTGGATTCGTATCGATATTCTCCAAAACTTTTGTTTCACCGTAAATATCGATTTCGATATAAAGAAGTTATTATGACTTCTGTATCTCAAGAAAGGCGTCCTCCACGAAACAGTTGCGATGAATATTTAATTTTTCTAATAAAATCTAACGAATCTTATTGAAAACTTTTTTTTATAAAACTCATAGGGATTCTTTTTCTTTAAATATAATTATTAACAATTATTACAGATTGCACTCACATCGGTGAAAGTGGACCTTGAAAACACAAAAAATTGTCTTCAATTCAAACACATTTCTTTAGTCCATCTGTTCATCTATATCTGCATTAATTTTTTCTACCTTTTTGTAATAATTCACCATAGTATAAATATTGTGCGTTGCCTATAAATGGGAGCTTTGAAAAAAAATGGATACAAAAATCTATTGAATCGTAAGAATAGCTTTCATGATGAAATTCCATAAAGATAAAGAAAAGAAAGAAATAAAATCAATCTCTTAATCGTATTTTTGAGCATAAAATTTTGTAAAAAGGTAAATGGAAGTAAAGGGAAACATCAATAACGCCAATCGTAATGATATTTTCGATGATAAGATTTTATGAAAGGGAGAAGAAAATTTTTATGTCAATAGTGAGAGCATTTTACTGCTACAACTTAATTGGAAAGAAGAAAAAAGGAAAGAAAAAAATAAATTATCTGAATCGTGAAGAATATTCAGATGATGAAATTTTACGGAAGAAAAATAAAAATTATTTAAATAAATAAAAAATAATAAAAATGTTACTACTTTTATAAGTCATTCTACTAAGTAACAATAAACGTACAGTCCACAAGACACAGCGACGACAATGAAAAGATTGGACAATAAAATTGCTGTCACCATTGGCTAATCTCTAAAAATGTGGTAATTATTAAAACAAGATGATTAAAAATGATATTACAGTTGTTTCAATTAAACGTACAATTCTTATTCGTTAATCCTTTTTATTATGTTTTCTTTTGGAATCTTCTTTTAGATTACACATTATTATTATTTTTTACTATTCTCCTTTAAATTCGACGCAGCAGCATCGAAAGTTGTTGCAGCAGGATCAGTTCCTGCAGCAGCATCATCGAAGTAAGCCATATCAGCAGCGGTAGAGGCAGCAGTGCCAGCAGCATGAACAGCTGCGGCAGCAGCATCAGGTGCAGCTGCAGCAGTATTAGTGGTAGCAGCATCAATAACGCTAGAGGCACCCGTAACAGCAACAGGAGCCGCAGTAGGGGCGGCAGTAGTAGCACCCCGAAATGTATAAACAGGACCTCCAACAACTACAGCAGAAATTGAAATAACTGCATTGGCAATAGCCTCAATGCGAATAGATAGAACAAAACCTTCTGCAATGGATCCAACCCAACTGGAACACCCGCTGCTGCCGTTGACCTTATTGGGAAATAAGCTGATTAGTATAAACCAGATGAAATGTACGCTTCTATTATCGTCCATACGTATCGTCGAACATGTACTTCGTAATATCGAATATTTCTATTTTTTGTAGTAATACTCTTAGAATTTCTTCATAGATTTGAACATCGAGTGACACGATTACATTACCCAAAGGTTCTTTGTACGTGGATAAAACGGAGCTCTAGCGTTTATGCCCTCGGAGATTATTCGACGATAGAATTTTAAGAGGTATACCACAGTTAGCAGGGTCCTTCCGGCCTTAAAAAGCTACTGGAATTTTGACGTGCGTTAAATTAATTTCTATCTCTATCATTATCCGTTTCCCTTAGTCCAATTGCTATCTGTCTATCTTTCGCGAAAGGAAAGAATCAATCGAAAAACATGGGAAACGAGTGATATACATTGTCGATATACAATCAACGAAAGAATCGTTCACATCTATATCGGAGTTACGAGATCGGAAATGTGTATTAGATGTCGGTGGTTGGAATAGGAAAAAAAAGAATCGAAAAGAAGATAAGACGAGATAAAAGAAAAGAAATGGAGAGAAAGAGAAGAAGAGAAACCGAAAGAAACAAACCCGCCAAAAGGCCCACACCCAAGAGAAACTGGAAAGAAACTAAAATAACTAAATTTAGAATAATTAGTGAAACTATTCTATGTTTTTTAATAAATATAGATGATCGTTTATTTGCTGTTTATACCAAGATCGTCCCTATTAATTACGTCGGGTCGTGTTTCCTCTTTTTAATATACTTACATTTAACTTTAAAACATAGAAAAATGAAAAATGTATGAGACTCGACTTTAATAATGAAAATGAAAAAATAAAATAATTCTACCTCCATATGCGTGACAATGCGGAACCGGAGACGAATAGTTAAGTCTTCTCAATTTTTCAAATCTACATCCGTATCCCCGTAACCATTAGGGCATTTTCAATGACGACATGGTTAAATCAAAATATGACTAAAAACCCTTCTTGGAAAGTTCTGGTGAGCTTTCGAAAATTATTCAATAGCATATAGTTGTTCTCTCGAGCCACAATTTATGGGGGCCTCTTCCGCACATAGTCTCTTCCTTGCATCATTCTTACAAACATTTATTTTAATTCTTACAAAATAGTCAGACGTAGTATCGTTTGAAATTGAGAGAGTATCCATCGCGAATGTTTTCTTGTTTGTTCTTTATGGGAACTCGTGAATATCTACTCTTTAGTATTTACGCGAGGTGAAAATTAAGATTTAATAAAGTATTAAAATATTCAAAGTGATAATAATTGTAAACGCGTTTGAACAAAATTACTCTATCCTGAGCTAATAATTAAATAAAAAAAGAAGGAACCATTCGCGAGTAAATCTTTCAAGAAATCGTTCATGTTACTAATCGAATAACGCCATAAAACGAAAAGTGCAGAAATGTGATGAAATATTATAAATTGCTCTTAAAAATTTCTTTTTTTTTTTTAAATAAATTCAAATATACATTTTAGAATGTATGAATTTGGACATAGCTTTCATCTTACTAAATATAAAATTAATAAGATGGAATGATCTTGGAATAATCATTATAACTGAAATAAATTATTTCATATTTGATGGCCATAAAGTTTTGTCATTTAATGGTATGAAATAACAGATATTAGGGTAATTTATTATGAATATAAGAAGTGATACCTCATGAAGTGCTTTGACACTTGAATTTAAAAGAATTCAAAGAGTGAATATAATCGCTTTGATTTGTGAACGGTTCAAATAATTAGAATAGATTGCCCGAAGTGATTCGAATACTTCCTTCTCGATATGAATCGAGGGCCTCGGAAGGTTTTAAAAATTCACTCACTAGTTAATATCTTCTGCGATGGCAATATGTTTAGCGATTTAGGACGAAATTGAGGGTAGGTGATCCTTACCTGGCTAACAATGTTGCGGTACGGCATCGTCGTAGATTTAGACGATCAGGGAATTTAAATGTCGATGTGTGTAAATAGGAGATGAAAGAATGCGGATCCTATAATAGTCACTATCAGTTAGTTTTTGTTAACGTTAGATGTAGCTAACGACAGCCAGTTCAAAATTTAAATCTAAGACGTAATAATTTACAATTATCTTATGTTTAAAACTTGTTTCGAGCCGTGAAATATTTAACCGAATTGACTATTGTTTAAATATTAATTTATTTAACAACGCGTACTCTTATATTGTTTAAATAAATCTAACCTTGCCAAAAAAATTTATTTTTCCGAACCGAGCACTTTCTTCTAATCACATAGATGTCATCCACGATGTTTATCGTCGGAAGGTCTACGCGATACTGCTCTACCCGTCCGGTGGTTTTACAGATTGACCTATGGAACAGTATTTACGGACGAATATGTATACGAACGGATGGACAACTCCGAAAATATGCAACAAGTGAAACCGAATATCCTTCGATTGATTTGTACCTTTTTCTCCCTTGGAAAAACTCTAAAATTCTCTCTACGTATTCTCAACAAATAACCAGGAAGCGGAACGAAAACTGTAGCACGGCGAAGACAAATAGCGTGATTGGTATATTGATAATTGAAGCGTAGGATGCAACGTATACGGCGATGTTCAAAAATGAAAAAATAAATATTGTATGGAAGAATGTTATATTTCAGATAGCACATATAATAGTTCATCATCGACCGCCGAAGCGTGTAAATGTGATTAGTGCTCGGTGAAATTTACAATATAATTAGTGACGACCTCCTGTTGAAAGTGAATTAAAACAGAAATAAACCATGTGTTTATTAAACTTACTCGTGGAAAATCCGACACTTCTAATCTTTAATCCAACTCATAGCCTCTCGACTAGTTATTTCAATTTGAATTAAATAGCTCGAATATGGCCCAAGTAATTAATAGAAAGTAATTATGTTACAGATAACATATATTAACGTAAGGAGGTGTTCTAGTTGCTGGAAATATTATCATATTGCCAAAAATTGTACACGGCCGATAACTTGTTTTAAATGTGCTGGTGATCATAAGAGCACTGACTGTAAAGCCAAAAAATAAAAGTGTGTGAAATCTTTATACAAAATTAAAACATATAATTTGAAGTTAAATGAAGAGCACAATGGTTTGAGTGGAGAATTACCAAGATTATTGAAGGCGATGAAGGAGGGTAAGAGGAAGGTCGGCTAAGAAGGTAAGAAATAGCAGTTACAGATAAAAGAACTAATATTACGTATAAATCTACAAAGTCTGCTAGCACTTAAAGTCGAGATACAACATCAGATTATGAAGTATTTGAATCCTGTAATTATACCACTGTCTGAAACTAAACTGACTGCTGAAATTGAAGATAGTGAGGTGAATGTGTCTGGTTATAGTGTGATTAGATGGGATTCTGAAAATAGAAGTACAGTGGAGCAATATAATATGTAAGATACGATATTAAATATTAAATATTAGTGACGAAGAAAATGGTGTTACAATGTTGGTGTGTTGCGAAGGTGCAATAGATTCGAAACGAATAAATACGGAGAATCTCGAGTTTATATTACTCATAATATCATATAAGTTCGTGACGTAGGATTCGTACTTGGCAAAAGAAAGGCATAAAAATCAAGTCTTAGTTTAGACTGATTTGCGGTATGAAAGATTATTTCGATTTGTTTAGCAACGATAATCGCGAACTCGGCCGCCGATCGATTACGTGAAAAGCTGAAATATCGACCGAATCCGCAGAAATCGAATTCAATCGAGGCGATTTAATATCTGCAACGATAATATAACGTTGATATTCGTTAAATTGCAACGAAAAGTCGGCGACGTTTACCAGACCTTTTAACAGTAATATGGTCAATTATCTGCTTAATTCGTAAGGTATAACATTGGCTTATCGCAACATGAAAGTACCTATATATCTATCAGCAAAGCATTCTTACCACCACCATACAACCAAACAAATGAAACTAATACGAATACAGAAAAAAGGGAAAATCGGAATAAACGTGGAATCTAATTATTAAAAAAATTTAGAATTTTAGACCAACGTATTGAATCGAGTATACTGAATTGTAGATGAGTAAAATGGCAAGCGTTTCTATTTGATATTATTTCTTTTTGCTTTAAAGCGTTGATAAAAAGTAGATTTTCAATTTGAAGTCTGTATCATGGGAAATATTACTGAAATCGACTAAATTTTATATATGCATAAAAAATATCATACTTAATTATAAAGTGCGATATAAAAATTTAGCAAAATTGCTTCAATGAAAGTTTAAGTAAAGAATTGTTTTAATTTTTGTAATGTGTTTATATAGATCTAAACAACATTACTCTAGAAAATTTATGCACTTACTTAAATAGATCATGTAGTCTTTTGCATCCTTATATCATCCGTTACTGTTTTTAATTTTCAAAAGAGAAAGATTCTTTCGATTCGCTTTGCGACGACATTTGCGAACGTCGTCGCCGGCCGATTGCGTGAAACGCTTAAATCTCGTTCGATTTTGCAGAAAACGTTGATATTCGTTAAATTGCAACAAAAATTTGGCGACGTTTACCAGACCCATGTAATTCTAGAACGAGTCGATAAATATAGCGATAAAGATACGTCAGCAGCTAGGAAAAGTAATAGTGTGGCTTTCTGAAACGAAGTCGCTCTTTATACTACAAAGAAATTACCGGAGAGTTTATGAAGAAAATTCAGTCAATGTGAAAACAACCGGTTGTGTACATTCTAGTAGGGCTATGTCCAGAACATAGTTTATATAGCTATAATAATCTAATCCCTACGCTAAAAACTCGTGTTAATGATGATCAATGACAATGAATATGACCTGTCGAACATAGCTAGAAATCGAATATAGGCACCATATCCTTCGTGTCACAGATTCTTCGCATGTAGAAGTTCACTAAAGAATACCCAACAAATTTGTAAAATATTTTGCTTTTTGTGTAATTTCGTTTCCCTATCTTTCGGAATTTTCTTTTTCCCATTTATTAGATTGTGAGAGGTTTGAAATGTGAAAGAGACAACCTATACGTATATTTTACATTCTTGTAAATGACACGAATGAAAATGTAAATTGATAAAGATAAACATGGAAGTTCTTATCATTTCAGTAGCATTATCTTCGAACAAGAAACTATACCTTGCAATCTCAAGTTATCTCAATTCTCAAGCTTTATTTGATTCCAGCCATTAACACGTTGAGATCCTTACTTACCAGATCATTAATGTTGAGTTCATCCTCCATTCTGTCCAAAAGTAACTGTCCCGTATTTATATACTCCGTAAATAAAGGTTCTTCTTTGCCTTTCAATACAATTTCGATTGAAATGGTTGATTTAGGATGCGTCTTTCAACTTGCTACGCCTTATTAAATTATTTTAACTACACATTATTTAACAGCACACGATCAAAATCTTACTCAAAAGTTGGATCGCATAGAAATAAAATTTTATTGAAAAATTTCTTGTATTTCTTTTTCATTTATCAATTTACAGGTTTAGATTGTCTGTTATATACTTTTAACTGAGATAGTAAACTAAGATTTCGTCGGACGTACAAGCCAAATGCGATACGTGTCGTCCGAATGTATCCGCGATACTGCTTCCGATGGTTTGACGGACTTCACTTCACTTCGCTTTACTTTACGCTACTTTACTTTGCACTAGCCCCGCTCAACTTAGACTTCACTTTGATTTCAACTTCTTACATTTCATTCGAACTAATAATCTAAATTCCAACTGTTGGTACGAAAGATGTATAAATTCGTAAAGCGTATGTATAATACGATAGTAAGGTTGTACCCAGTCTGTAATACTATCTCCATCTCTTTCTCTAAGTATCTATCTCTCTCTCACTTTGTGTTTCAACCGCTATATCTCTCGTCAATGAAATTTCGTAATTTGCAAATTGATTTCAAAGAGCGCGTCTGAGACGCATATATATATATATATATATATATATATATATATATATATTCATTTATTCATAATGTAAACGCGTGTCTGTGTATTTGTGTTTGTATTAATATTTGTATTCACGAACTTAATTTGTATTGACGTAACAGAAGTCCCCGGACGCCACCGTTGGAACCCAAAAATGTTCGCCATTAAATGCATTAGCATTTTTGTATAAGAGATAAAGATAAAAATAGATAGATAGATAAAGAAATAAAGATAAAGATAAAGAAAATTGTACATCTCTTGCAAATCTCTGCAAAAAACCATCGAGAATACAAAGACTTGTTTAACTTGTTAGATTTACTCACCCTCTTGAAGGTCAGGCTTCATTTCTTCCGAGTTGTGCCTCTTCTTTGTCCCCCGGTTGGTAGCATTATTTCGACACTTTTAGATCTAATAGTTTTTCGCGGTACGTCGATCGAACGCGAATATTCCGCGGTAATGTCTTTCGTTTTATAATTAGAACAATAATTGATGGAGGACGCACTGTCTCTTCTGAGTTCGAATACGTTTCCGAATATATTTGTAATCATCGATTTTGTTCTCACGATACGGGAGTCCACAATCTCTCTGGATGACGAGGCCGTAATATTGGTCGTGGTCGTGGTCCTTTTCTCGTCGTCTCTACTTGTTGCACCCGAAGATGTTTGCGATGGCGGCGAACGAAAGTTTTTCTCGGAAAAATCGGAATTCTTCGAACGTTTTCCGATTTTAAATATTGGTACCTTTAATGTGGACGATTTTCTTCCGGTACCATGTCCAATCGATTCATGCTATCTTCCAGGTGAATAGGACGAGAAAAATGGTGTCGTCCTCGGTGATCTCGATACCTCACTGTAAGATATAGAACCAGAGATATCAGTATCGTTCATCAAAGTGTTAAGAAAGGAAAACAAAAATTATAAAAAAGAACAAAAAATGGTAAACGTTTTATTAACGAAAGAATGAGAGCGAGGAGTTTTAATCTTAATGAATTCGCGTTTAATATTACATCACATTTTTCGTTTACGTATTTCTTTTGCATTCTTTCTGTTTTTTTATCTCTTTTTCGTTCGTTCTTTCTTTCTTTCTTCCTTTTCATTTTGATATGCTACAAGAAAAAAAAGACAGAGAGAGAGAGTCGACGACTTTGAAAATTTTGTCTCTCTTTCTATCTCTCTTTCCGTTATTTTCCTTTCTTCCTTCTTTTTTTCTTTTTATTTTCTTTTTCTCCGACTATCACATAAAAATATGAGCAAGAAAAACAAATAGATAATAAAGAATAATAATACTAAATAGTTAAATAATTATAAAGATAATATAAGTAAACATATATATATATAAAGGTAAAGAAAAAGGCCGCTCCGAAAACATGGAGAACAAACGCCCACCTAGACGCTATCTAGTTTTAGTTTAGAATGTAGGATATTCTTTTGTCGTTTGGTCCACTAGTGGTATTTTATTTTCTACCTATCCGATATATCTATCGACCATTCCCCAATCCGCCACTTGGGGACGCGCCCTTTAGGGATACAACAACCCCGAGGGTAATAATAATAATAATAATAATAATAATAATAATGATAATAATAATGATAATAATAATGATAATAATAATGATAATAATAATGATAATAATAATGATAATAATAATGATTTTTTTTGCGAGGGAGGAGAAATGCATTTACGCACGGTGTGCCAGGCTCCCCTTTCTGGACTACTGGCTAAAACTCCTCCCTCTTCCGCCTGGACACTAGTCCGGGACTGTTTACCACATTTCTTTGGACTAGGCCATTTTTTCTTTGCTCTTTATGCTTGCTGCTGACTGTCGTTCCTCCTTTCTAGGTTACTTAACAGGCGTTGTCCAAGTCCTTTTTCTTTTTTCAAAGAATGTCCTGTACCCAATGTGTAGTTAGGTTCCAGTGCTCTTCTTTTCGGAACATATTCTCCACTATGTCGTCGGGAGTCACTCGTCCGATTCTTGTCTGTAGTTCTCGCTACTGTTGTGCCTAACGGTCACAGTTGAAGAAGGTATGCTCCACGTCATCTTTTGTTCCTGGGCAGTACAGGCACTCTTGTGTCTTTTGCCGGCCCATCTTGTAGAGATAGGCACGGAAATATCCATGCCCACTCAGGAATTGCGTCAAATAATAGTTGGTTTCGCCGTGCCACCGCTCAAACCACGTCTTCACATCTTTGATTAGTCTAGCAGTCCAGCGTCCTCTCGGTTCGTGTTCCCAGAGCGACTGCCAGCTCCGAATGGTCTTTTTTTTCTTCTCTTCGCTTGCTGTTACCTTTCCCACCTCGGATTTCCTGAGGTGCACCGCTTTCCGTTCTTTCGCCATAAGCGCAATAGGAATGACACTGGCGATCACTAAGATGGCTGGTTCGGACACTGTCCGATACGCAGAGGCTATCCTTAGCGCTGCTCCCCTCTATACCTGCGCAAGGCGTTCACGGTATACTTTCTTGCTGAGACAGTCAGCCCACATCTCAGCCCCATAAAGGAGTACTGACTGTACCGCCGTCATAAATAATCGACGCTTGCTGGCTTTGGGCCCGGTGACGTTGGCCATGAGCCTGCTCAGAGAAGTAACGCTCTTTGCGTCTTTGTCCGCCGTTTGTTGTATCTGTGGCCAGAAACTCAATTTGCGGTCGATCGACAGGCCCAGATATCTGATCGTAGGCTTGGCCTCCACTACTACTCCACTAATACTTTGTGAGAATGACTATCTCTGTTTTTTCGGGAGCTAGCAGCAGGCCGTCGTCTGCCATCCAGCCGTTGACCGTCCGCATGACTTGGTTCAGCTTTATCTGAGCCAGTTCGACGTCACTGGCCGCGATAAGGGCCGCGATGTCATCCGCGTAACCTACCAGGAGCGTTTCTTCCCGCATTTTGGTGCTTAGCAGGCTGTCATACGCTATGTTCCAAAGGTCCGGCCCAAGGGTAGATCCTTTTGAGTTACAATTTTGTAGCCCAGTCCCCATGGATCCTTGTTAATGTCCTCCCCCAGTTTTCTCCAGCAGTCGACCTTGCTTTTATTTATGGCCCAACGCAATTGCTTTTTCGCGGTCTTATATGCCGAAGATTTGGAATTTGCATCGTTCCCTTCCTTTGCCCGTTGTGCAGCTCGTCTCGCTTTGAGGTACTTTCGTCGCAGTTCCGCGATTTCTGGGGTCCACCAGTATGCAGGTCGCTTGCCATGTCGAGATCTCTTGCGCGGCATGGCGGATTCGCAAGCCGAGACTATATGGCGTAAAGTAGCCTTTACGAGCCTTTCGGTCGCGGCCTTTCCTGATTCTTCGGAATCTTCGGTCTCTCCTATCCCCCGGGATATCATTCTACTGAAGATTCCGGCGTTCATCTTATTGATATTCCATCTGCGTGGAGTCGCTTCGTCCTCTCTGCTTTTCTGTGGTTCTCCGCAGACGCTCAGTATAATGTATTGGTGATCGCTGCCGGTGTAATCTTCGATCACCTTCCATTCCATAGTAAAGAACTTGCAGACGGAGGCGCACGCTTTGACAGAGACAGGGAAAGAGACGAAAAAGGTCCAAAAGACAGCACGGACGAAAAGGAAACGGGAGGCGACCGGGTCCACCCCGGAGACCCACCAGAAGAGGGCGCCGAGGGGGAGCCAACCGCAATCTGGCAGACAGTAACACCAAGGAAACGGAACAAAACCGCGACGTTAAAAGACAATACAAACGGGACGAAGACCAACAAACAGGAGGAGAGACGCCGGCCGGCTCTCAAACAACGGGGGACGGCCGTGTTGGTCAAACCGGAAGAAAACATGACGTACTCGGACATAGTACGCAAGATACGGGCAACGGTCGACCCAACAAAGAGTTCAAGTATATGCCGAGCAGTATATGGCGGTTTGCGAATTAGAACCGCAGGAAGCCAAAGTGCTGCTCGGCCGCGGACGGATCGGGATAGGATGGGTGAGATGCCGAATCCGAAAAAGAATAGCAGTGACAAAGTGCTATAGGTGTCTGGGATACGGACACACTAAGAGTCACTGCGAAAACGAAGACCGGACGAAGTGCTGCAGGAAGTGCGGCAAAACAGGTCACTTTGCGACGGACTGCAAAAACAAACCGGCCTGCCCCCTGTGCGCCGAGACGGAAACGATGGAGATAGGGCACCTGGCGGGATCCGGGAGGTGCCCGAGTTTCCTGGCCGCGCTGGAGGAGTGTAGAAGGCAAAACAGACAACGGACGGAATAATACAAGGAAACCTGAACCGTAGCAGGACAGAGGACATGCTACTGCCCCAGATAGCGGACAAATATGACGCAAACATCCTGATATTGTTTGAACCATACAGGATGCGACCGTCACAAACATGGATAACGAACGCCACAGAGACGCTGGTTATCTGGGTGAGGGGCGCGGCCAGAGTCCGGCTAGCGGATCGTGGCATAGGGGAGGACTATGTCTGGGCCAAAGTGGGCGCTGTCACCTACGTTAGCGTCTACCTGATCCCGAATTGCACCGCGGGGGAATTCGAAAGGAAGGTAGGGCTCCTCGAGGACGGAATCAGGGACCTGCCCGGAAACATAGTGGTCGCAGGCGACGTAAACGCGAAGGCGATCGAATGGAGTATGACAGAAACAAACAAACGGGGGCGAGTACTACTGCAGATGGCCGCAAGGCTAGAACTGGCGGTGACAAACACAGGAAACACACCGACTTACAGACGACCAGGGTACGGGGACTCCATACCGGACGTAACGCTGGTGTCGGAACGGCTGCTGCCGCTGATGAGGGGTTGACGGGTGGTCGAGGACTACACGGCCAGCGACCACCAATACATAACTTTTGAGGTGGTGGAGCGGACAACGGCGACTCGGACGAGGATCCGACCACTCCTGCGGTGGAATATGAAGAAACTGGGGGTACAAAAACTGGCGGAGGAGCTGGCAATTGCGCCGGCTCCGATCGCGAGCGTCTCCCCGGAGTTGACTGGTCGGCAAAGGGCGGAAAAACTGGCAGACGAAACGGCTGAACTAACGAAGCGGCTGTGCAATAGCACAATGCCGAAACGAAAATACAGGGAAACCAGACCATCACAATACTGGTGGACGGACGAGATAGCCGAGCTGCGGAGGAGGTGCCTGCTGAGCCGATGACGGGCCACAAGAGCCGGTGGGAGGCCCGATAGGCGACCCCTTCAAGACGCTTACAGGACGGGACGAAAGAAACTAACAAACGCCATCAGGGACAGCAAAACTGGAAGAAGTGCTGGAAGAAGCTCTGCGAGGAGGTGGACCAGGACCCGTGGGGAATCGGTTACAAGATAGTGACCGGTAAACTAGGCGTCCGGGTTCCGCCGGACATTAAGGACTTGGATTCCACACTGCGAATCGTTAACGGACTGTTCCCTACACATCCAGTACGAATAGACGACACGGAGACCGACGAGACACTGGTGGCTTTCACGGAAGAGGAGCTTATTAGAGCTGCCGACTCGGTGAAGGTGTGAAAGGCTTCGGGGCCTGACGGGGTGCCGGGGGAGGTGGTCCGGTGGATAGCTAGACTGAGGCCGGACATAATCCTCGACCTATATATCACGTGCCTGAGGACCGGGACTTTCAGCGCGCGCTGGAAGACGGCGAGGCTGGTCCTTATACTAAAGGGTAAGGGGGACCCGGACTCGCCGTCGGCCTACTGACCGCTGAGCTTACTGGACACGACAGGGAAACTCTACGAACGCATGCTGAAGCCTCGACTGGTGGACGCGAAACAGACAGGGGGAGGTCTCTCCGACCGACAGTTCGGCTTTAGGAGGGGGCGATCGACCATCGGGCGATCCAGAGAGTGGTCGACTCCTTCCGAGACACCGACAGACACTGTCACGCGGCGCAGCCTGTTGTACTGCTGACGATGTTAGACATTAGGAACGCCTTCAACTCGGCGAGGTGGGCGGACATTCTGGAGGCGCTAAGAGATCGCTTCGGAGTGCCGTCTTACTTCTTACGAGTGGTGGAGGACTACCTCAGACACAGACGAATAACGTACGAGACCACGGAGGGACAAATGACGAGACAAATCACCGTGGCGGTGGCCCAAGGATTCAGAGGTCAAGGGACCAGACTTCTGGAACGGTTTATATGATAGCCTGCTCAGGTTGGACCTTCCGCGCTACGTAGCGGCGGTGATCGTCGAGCGATCTCCGGAGCTGGCGCAGCTCAAATTAAACCAGACGATGAGACGGGTCGGACAATGGATGACCAAACACGGTCTACAACTCGCGACAGAAAAGACAGAGCTGCTCTTCCTTACTAGGAAAAGAATACAGAAAATACTACCAATGACGGTTGGAACAGACGAGATAGAGACCAGAGGGGAAGTCAAGCATTTGGGGATTACCCTCGATACAAAGATGACCTTCTGGCCTCACATACGAGAGACAGCCCGAAAGATGGCCGAAAGAGTAGCATCGCTAGGCCGCCTCATGGCACACACGAACGGACCGAGACCGGGGAAACGGAAACTGTTGATGTCAACAACCCACTCTATACTGCTCTACGGCGCAGAGATCTGGGCAGACTCCCTGAAGACGAAAAAATACTGCTACGCAATGACAACAGTACAAAGACAGGGCGCTCTGAGAATCGCCTATTCCTACCGTACCATCTCTGCACAGGCCGTTTTGGTGGTGACGGGCGTAATTCCAATAGACCTTCTCGCCTTCGAGCGCAGAAGAATCTATCAGAGGAGCGAGGACCCGGAACGACGGGACGTGATAGCGACCGAACGGCACACGACGCTACAACTGTGGCAACAACGCTGGACGGACGAAACGAGGGCAGGATGGACGAGACGGTTAATAAAAGACCTGAAACCGTGGCTCGAACGGGGATTCGGAGACATGAATTTTTATGTCACCCAGTTCCTGACAGGACACGGGTACTTTAGTCAATACCTGCACAGAATGAACAGGTCCGGGCACCAGAATGCACATACTGCGGACACGAACGTGACGACGCGGAATACACCTTCTTCGGATGCGACCGCTGGCAGAACTAAGACAAGAGCTCACGCCGAACGTTGGAAACGTTACTCCGGACAACATCATAGGGGTGACGCTCCACGGAAATGAAAAATGGCAATTAATTGCCACATACATAGAGACAATACTGAGACGAAAAAACGCTGACGGCTGTCTGAACTGACAGACCAGACGCGGACAGGGAAACAACACGAAAAGACAGCAAGACGAAAAGACTACAGACAGAAACCCTGACCAGAAGTAATATTAACATAGTTCCTGGTCGGGGGCGGATGCAAAGGAGGTGGCGGTTTAGTGGGTAGGCCAGGCGGGAGTCCCACATACGCACCAGTCCGCACGGCTGGTGACGGATCCGTAAAAAGGATTCCGCAATTCCTCGGAAAAAAAAAAATAATAATAATTAACAATTCTTATTCTATAAATAATCTTAAATTTAAACGCGATTTATCTTATAACGTATTCGCACAGGTGCCGGCGAATTACAATGGGCCAAATGCGAGGATCGATGGAGATGATTGTTACATGCCTGACATAGCCGATGTATGCTTCTCTCAAGATGTTTATTATTACAAAAGGAAATGCTTAAATTCAACACAAATCGCATCGATGGGATTGACCATTCAGAATATTACTGATGCCAATAAGGAAGCTCTCGTTGAGGAATATTCATTTAAGACAAAAGGGAAATGAAAATAAAAATAAAAATAGAAAATAAAAGTTTCTATCGTCTCAACATTTACTTTGCGTTGATCCTTCTCTGGTGCGAATGAGAGAAAACTAAAAGGAAAGAAAAAAATTGCGATTAGTATTACATATCATAATAGTATTATTATATAATAGTAGTATTACATATTTTGTTTGTTCGCTTGTTTGTTTCTTTTTTATGCATTATAGCAATCATGTATTGGGAATAAGCAGCCATATCAAAGCCTCTTCGTACACCACTGATGGCGAGTATCGCAAATAATGGTGGGAGATAAGAGAAAGAAAAAAAAAACAAAACGGAAAATGAATTGACGCGACCCTTGCAAGATATAATCATATCAACATATAATTTCACGCGAACGCGCGATATTATCAACCTTTGATGACCTTAAAATTTTGAAGAATATTGTCAGCGTCGAGCCGTGTTCTCTCGCCCGTTGTTAAAAGACTCATTAGTTGACGATGCTAAGCATTAAATAATAATAATTAAATTAATATAATAATAATAATCTTTGATTTATCATAATAATAATAAATTGCAATATAATAATAATAATAATAATAATAATAAAAATCTTTTCGAAACTGTACCTAAGCCGTCTGCTAAGTTTCGAACATTTTATAGGTACATATACAGTGTCTTTCCAAGGATGCAACTAGTTAAAATTGTCTTCCGTAACTATCGACGTCGACAGCTAGTAACGAACGAACGAACAATCGGAAAGATTATTTTATTTTTGATTGATTTAAAAAAAAAAAAAAAGAGAGAGAAGCATTTACGTTTTTATATGATAACTACTTTGAAAAAAAAAACAACGTGTTCCTTCCAGTAAGTAATTCGTTGCTGAGCTTCAGAGGGAGTCCAACGTTCTCGGGTTGAATTGGTTGAGCACAAAGGGTCCTGCACGTAGAATGATTGAAAAATTTTTCCAAAACCGGCGAGGACCACTTCTTATCATCTTGAACGGATACACCGAAGAAATACCCAGCCGTCGAAACTATGAACGAACCGCGCCTATCGATTACTACCATTTTCTTCTTAATTTCAATTCTTCAATAACATCGACAATTTTCGTATAATTTAACAATTTTCGATACAATATTGTTATTGTTAAGTCTCACGGAGAAGAAGCATACGCGATGTATATACGCATGCATTTTAAATGCGTAGTACGGGACGTGCCCGGAATAATGATGTGGTTGGGCTTGCAGTTTGATAATCGTTCGAGTTACCGTGACAATCTAGTAGAAAAACAAAAGGCATTAAATGCCACCCAATTTTCTATTAACACGTGGATACTATACCAGGTGATTTTACTCCAACATATCCTATAGTTAATACTTTTATATTTGAAAGAACAAAAATAAATAAATAGAAAATAAAATATAAAAAAGAAACACGATTTCTACTACATATATATATATATAAAGAGATACGTAAAAACAATTAAATAATAAAATTAAATAAATTATAAAGTAAATAAATATTTAATGATAATTAATAATTGAAAATATATTGAAAGAAGTATATACATATAAGTATATAAATTTTTGTGTATAAATTTTATTGTTTAGCTATGTCCCCGAGTAGAATAGGCATTTTTCTTTCTCTTTTTTATAATTTTTCTTTTCCCTTCTCTACTATTGGTTCGCTTCATTTTAATTTAATTCCTTTTGAGTTTATTTTCCTTTTGAGTTTTTTTGTCCTATTTTTTTTTCTTTGTTAGTTTCATTTCTTAAATACTAATTAAAATATTGTTTTAAGTTATGTCTGAATTTAAAAAAGGAATAAACAATGAAAAAAATTTGATTAAATACTTACCTACGTGGTCGTCTATAAAGCGTATTGCATACCACCAAGGTAAAGAAAACAAAATATTTTTCTTTTTTACCAAGAGATGACTATCGCAACCAATATTATCGCTGATATATGGAGGGTTGCATACTTTAAGGCGCAAAAAATAAATACTTTCTTAAACAATCTGAAAGGATTTTCAAAAATGATATACAGATTTCTATCTAGAAATATAAAATATACACATAAATAATATATATATATATATATATATATATATATATATATATATATATATATATATATATATATATAATAACCTATTTAAGGAATACCTAACGATACACAGGGTGTCTTCAAACGATATTACGCATCATTCTTCTTATACTTTTCTTACTTCATTCGGAGAGAATAATAATAGAAATGAAATAATTTGAGATCAGAAATAATGTGACGCTGAAGATGGATGGCTTTGTAAATTCCAAGATGAGATAATGAATATACGTACATACATACATTAATAACACGATATCAGCATAATATTATTCATGTAAAATAAAAGTGTATATATATATATATATAAATATTTATATATACTAAAATCGAATCTACAATACATATGCAATAAATAATATGTCAATTTATATGACATTTTTCCGATAATCTTTTCTACACGCATACAATCGACAGAAAACGAATTTTAATATGGAAGAGCTTATTGGTATTATTAACATTATTATCGGACCTTTATTCACATAATCAAAAGTCGAGGCCAATATCTGCAACTCGTATGCATACATATTAGCTCTGACCATGCGTGCTTCCATATAAAACCGTGAAATGCACAACTCGATTGGAAAAATAAATAAATATATAAATAAATAAATAAATAAATAAATAAATAAATAAATAAATAAATAAATAAATACATAAATAAATAAACAAATAAAGAAGGAGTTAAAAACAAAATATAAATATGCGTATACGTATACGTATGTGTATGTATTCGTTTATACGACGATCGATATTTTTCCTTTTTTTTTTCATATATCGAACCACAAAATTCTAACGTTAGTTGATAATGGCCAATAACAATAATAGTATTGTTATCGTTTATTACGTGTAACTCATGAAACCATTGATCGCAGTCAAGAAGAGAGAGAGAAAACAAAAAAAGAAAGAAGTGAAAAGAATGAAAATCTCGTTGAATCTCTAAATTATCGATTACGAACGTTCTCGCATGCATACGTGACGTCAGTTAAAAGTCACTTTTTTTCATACACACTCGCACACACGCATATTATAGATCATTTATCTTTCTTTCCACCCTTTTTTTAATGTTTTTATTTTTGTTATTTATTTCTTTTTGTTTTTTAACAACGACAGAAATCTCTATCCGTTTCGTATAAATAGAAAATTCAAAAAAAAAATCCTCGTTATGAAATAATATTTAGAGATTTGTTTGCGAGATCAAGCACAATTATTTTTCAACGATTCGAATCTAAAGAAAGATCATTGAGATTTACGACCATTGCGATCTCTCTCTCTCTCTCTCTTTCTCTCTTTCTCTCACTCTCTCTCTCCTACGCGAGAAATAAAAATAACGATTCCATGGCACAAAGGTTAACAAACATCGAGTTCAAATATGTTTATTTGTCGCGTAGGATAGAAATTAACTAATTGCAACGTTGCGTTTTCTATGTGGGCAAAGACTTAAAAGAAGGGAGTGGAGTGGAGGAGGAAGAAAAAAGGATGAAAAAGAGAGAGAGAGAGAGAGAGAGAGAGAGAGAGAAGAGAAAACTAGTCTTTGTAGGTTATCATCGCGTGTAATCCATAGAGAGAAGGGTGGGAGAAAGAAAGAGAGAGAGAGAGAGAAAGAGAGGAGAGCACGTGCTGTTGGCCTAATCGCCGGGTATTCACATTGTTAGTAATTTAAATTACACGCGCGCACATTACTGTGTGCACATAACTCTATTTAAATCCCTTGTGTATTCACATATCCATGCTTTCATCGCGAACAATCGTTAATTCGAATTAGTTATGAAATTATACATAATTATTAATTATATATATAAATGTTTATATATATTTATGATTTTATATATATATATATATATATATATATATATATATATATATATAATTATTACTATATATATATATATTCATTTATTTTTTTATTTACTTATTTATTTATATATTTTTAATTATCTATTGTAAAAATAATGATTAATTTATTATCGATCCTTACGATCGACGTACGATAATGATTTGTAGCTAAATAATAAATTGCTATATTGTGGTGATGAAACGATTAGAGATACTTAAGAAAATCGTTGAAATCGCTTTATCTCTTGTACGTGCTACACTACACGGTACGTTTAGATCTTATCTTTATCGTTAATTAGCATTCAAACTTGTGAAGGATAGTTCGATTATTCAGATCTTTATAAATTCCATTTAGTAAACGTATTGTGTTCAATTAAATTTAATCGCATAGAATATTTTACGAGTATTTCGTTATATATTCTCGTCTGTTGATCTCTCTTTACTACGTTTCTACGTTATTATCTATCAGTGATTTATATGAAGAACTTTTATCAAAATGCTGGTACAGTTTTTATTATTATTATTATTATTGTTGTTGTAATAAGTGTAACATTAAGATAAAATAGAAAAATTAACCCGAGATCTAGTGAAAAAAAAGAATATATATATATATATACATAATTTGTTGAACGGTTAAATGAAATTTTGTTTCTTACGAACGAGATGCGTAAAAAAAAAGAAAAAAAAATAAAAAACATGAAAAGAAAATAAAATTCGTTTTAAAAAAGATACAAGACCAACAAATAACTAATTCAAAGGGAAAAAAAAGAAGTGTTGATACGCGTCTCTATCGAATGAAAATAATCTCATAAACAATCCTGTTTATAATTATTTCTACGAGAACTACGTGTATTAAAGGCCAACACGGTTATCAGCATTATACGGAACGCGCCAATACGTATATAAAATTAATAAGCACAATTAGCGGGAAATACCCGCCAAAGTAATTGGATCTATCGAATGTGTCAACATTCTATCGATTGAATATTTTAACAACCACCGAATATGTCATAACATCCATTCGCTCTAACGCTTTCACGCTCATGCATTCGCATGTTTATATAGTTAAACAGTGTCGTATCGTGTATCTTTAACGTCCATTTATTCGTATGTAAATCATGCAATGTATATGTACATACTGTCGTTATACGTATTTTCGAAATTCGTTATCCGTATACTTTTTTTTTTGAAGAAAAAGAAGATGGAGAAAGAAAAAAGAATAATGACAAACCCGCAAAAGAGAACGAAAGGATACAGACTTGTACCAGTAACGATAGATTTCTTTTATGAGATGTTCGATTTGTTCGAAAATTTAAAAATTAAATTCTTCTCTTCTTTTTTCTTTTTTTCTTAACGACGACAAGAGGAAATATAGTTTCGATCTTAAGATAATCGCCTTTACATTCCGGGAATAAAGAATTTAATCTCTCTCGAACGTGTAACAAACGTGGGAAGACGTAAATGACTTTAAAAAAAAAGAAAAGAAGGAAAAAAAAGGCAAAACGTTACCATTGAAAAACGTTCTCTCTCTCTTTCTCTCTCTCTCTATCTATCTATCTATCTTTCTTTCTCTTTCTGTGTCTATCTGTTTATCTATCTATCTCTCTATCTTTCTTTCTTTCTCTTTCTGTGTCTATCTGTTTATCTATTTATCTATTTCTGTTTTTTTTTCTATTCACTAATCGGAAATTTTTTTTCTTTTCAGAATTCGAGTAAAAAGCAAAGGTATTGCGAGTATACTGGAAAGATGACCATCGTACAAGGATCACCGTACAATTCACTGAAACCGACCCCAAGTACTATAACGATAGCTATATCTGTTCTGACGCATTTACTATTTACTGGCACCCATTATGTACATCTCTTCGCCTGGCATCCTATATTAACGTCGATTGGGGTAAGCATATATTATCACTATATGCATTTAATTTCTACGTGTCAACGTTTTAAAATTTAACATAAAAGAAAAGAGAAAGAAAACAAATAAAAAGAACAAAATTTGTTCTTTTGAAGTATCAATGATGTTGTGGTTGGGGGAGGGAGGAGTGGGTGGCTATGAGACATTGTCTCCAATAGTATTAATGATCTTAAGCGAGTTTTGTTTACGTTTCTTAAGAAAAAGAATTTTTTTTTAATGATAACAATAATAATAACATTGATAATAATACCATTATATTTATCATTAATACATAAGATTTTTGTTGTTAAAAAAAAACTAAAATAACTAAATAAATAATAATAATAATAATTAATAATAATAATAATAATAATAATAATAATAATAATAATAATAATAATAATAATAATAATAATAATAATAATAATAATAATAATGAGAAAAAACCATTATATTTATTATTAATTCTTAAGAGATTTTTGTTCTCGTTCTCTTATAAAAAAAAATAAATAAATAATAACAGCAATAATAAAAATATTGAAATAAAATTATTATATTTATTATTAATTCCGAAGGGATTTTCATTCTCTCTATCTTAAAAAATTAATAAATAAATAAATATATAAAAAAAATGATAATAATAATAATAGACAGAGAGATAGATAGATAGATATTTTATTCCTCCCCTCAAGGTTTGAAGGCGCTTTTCCAGATGAGCGTACCCAAACCTCTTAGAAATCCCTTACAATCCACCCATAAATCTCTCCAACCTCCACACCTTTGTCTACACTTACATCTATCTTAAATCTAACTAAAACTACCTTAATTAATAATAATAATAATAATAATAATAATAATAATAATAATAATAATAATAATATTGAAAAGAATACCATTATATTTATTATTAATTCCGAAGGGATTTGCGTTCTCGCCATCTTAAAAAATAAATAAATAAAAAAAAAAACAAAAATAATAATAATAATATCGAAAAGAATATCATTACATTTATTATTAATTCTTAAGAGATTTTTATCCTCGTTTCTTTAAAGAAAAAAATAATAATAACAACCGAAAGGAATAACCATGTGACATTTACTAATAATCGAATTTTAATTGCAGATCGGCCTGCTGATGTTGAAAGCACTCTTTTGCATGTCGGGCGAGGCATACGTATCCTTGAGGATCGCAAGGAAGAATCGCGTTTTTATCCACTGCTTGCTACAATCTTTTGGATTTGGTTTAATGTTATCGGGAGTTATCATCGTAATCGTAATTAAAGATAATCGTCCACACTTCAAATCTTGAGTTATCCGCTACAATACTTTGCGGACTGATGATGTTAGGCGGTATATTGGCCGACAATACGAAATGGTTTCATCCACGCGTCAGACGGATGACCATTAAGATTATACACGCGATAAGCGATATACTAGTTACAATCGTATTAATAGACGCATTAATTAATAATACATATACTCATTGTGGTATGGTACAGTTGTAGGTAGAGATTTTACATTCGCGTCGTTCGTCGTCGGTACTTTTCATAATGATCAAACCGATATTAGGTGCCGTATCGAGGAGCAAATTTATGTTTAGAAAAAACCACCGTCGAACACATGAACACCCCTAACATATCTCCTAATTATATCTCCTATAAAACCTAATATATCTCGCGAAACGAATATCCTTTTATTGCTTTTATAAAACACAATTTTATAATATTTTTTATATATACAACAATTACACACACATCGTATACATATACATAGAATACATATATAATGTATATATATCTTTTCTCAACGTAATATAGATGTATATAATAATACAACGTCATTTCATATTTGATATCTCTCATCACATTTCTCCCCCTCTCTCACTCTCTCTCTCTCTCTTTCTCTCTCTCTCTATCCATCTATCTATCTCTTTCTCTCTAAGCTCTCTCTTACTCGCGCCGCCCTTAAAATAATATGCATTTCTTTTCCTTTTTTATATTTTCATTTATTTTTAATTTTCGTTTTTTTTTCGAAAAAGAAAAAGGAAGAAATCATCGATCATTATATATATATATATATATATATATATATATATATATATATATGTATTTATATATATATATATATATATATATATATATATATATATATATATATGTATGTATATATATATACTCGCGTGAATAGACTACTTGATGAGCATGTGTATCATAGCTTAGATCGACTCGTCGACTTCATGCAACGTGTTCATTCAAGTTATGATAATATACCCACCAACTACGGCTCATTTTTATAAATCTCTGTTGACCCTAAAAAAAATATCGAGTCACTAACTTTTCAACTGTACTGATCTGAACTATTCCCCTTTATTAATCTTTGTACTTTCCTCTCTCGATCTCGATCTCTATCTCTCTCTCTCTCTCTCTCTCTCTCTCTCTCTCTCTCTTTCTCTCTCTCGTTTTCTTCATTTCCTTTTTTATTGTTCCAATCGGTTAGATACGACGTAATTCTGCCAACGGTTAAATCGAAGTACTCCGAGATTTGATTTTCTCTTTCATCTTTTCTCTCTTTTTCTACTTCCTCTTCTTATTCTTTTTCTTTTTCTCCTATTTACTTAAGGAACGAGCTCTTGGTGGAATCTCGACGAGCATCGCGGGCAGAAATCGCGACTATTTAAAATAATTATTATTATTTAAAAACGTAATAACGATACTATCGGAACTTGTGCTGCAAGTAGATCGCATCTTGACTTTAACGAGGTAAGGAGTATGGTGAGTATATCGATCGATTTAAAGTCAAGCGATTTGTGTGTATTTTCTTTCCACTAATCACGCACCTTGCGAAGACAAATCACGCTATATCGACCACTTTGTCTCATACGCACACGCACATAATTTATTAATACTAGAGCCTTCCCTTTCTTTATCATCTACCGATCAGTATATCTCACGCATACGCACATCATACAATTAGTAAGCCCTAAAAACTTCCATTTCTCTGCTATTAGTTCACCAACATATCTGACGCTACACATATACATACGACTAGCTTGCTGGAACCTTCCATTTCATATATATATTGTGACATTGTCGATTGGGTCACGAACAAAAAAAATGAATAATATATTTGCTCGTTTACTCCTATTTGATTACCCGCCCCGTTTCTGGCTAGTGCTAGACTTTACCGGGACTGGGACATTTTCGCTCCTTATTAACACAACCTGAGCACTTCTGGAATATCGCTATGTTGCCCCGTGTTAAATTGATTTAAGATCATCAAACTTACCCTTCGTCCTCCGGATGGACATTGACCCAATGTCGCCCAAATAATAATAGAACCTTAATTATGTAACAAAAATTATTCAACATTTTAATTGAAAGAAATAAAGGAAAGAAAAAAAGTTACAAAAAAAACACAAAAGAGTAGAAAATAAAACACAAAAAGTACAAAATAAACGTAAGAAAAAGTGCAAAATAAAACGTAAGAAAAATTACAAAATAAAATGTAAGAACTTAAATATTTGATCCCTAAGTGAAACTCTAAGAAAAGAGGAATAAATTATCAGATTATTCATCTTTTCTTTTCCCTAGTATTACCGTTTCGCTTGGTTCTTACTACGCAGAGATTACAATATGTTCGGCGAGTAATAGATTTTATTCCGCGCGGCGATTACGACTAACTAGAAGGAAATTTAGATGTGGATTTTTTGATACTAGTCCACTGATTGACTTTTAAAGACTTATTTCGTTGACTGACTTTTCGAGACTGATCTTATATAATATATATATATATATATGGTTTTTCTGACAAGAATGAAGTCGAAATGCACCCAAGAGTCGCAACACACATACATATATACACGCACATACGCGCATACACATAACACACATATAACCACACGCATACACTAACGTACTGCACTGTTACATACGTAGATACGATTAGATGTACAACGCGGTGCTGGATCGGCAGCAGCGCACATACGAGAACCGAGTTTTGCACACCGCGAAGAAGTTAAGTTCCTAATTATTCAGAGTTTCATGTTAATATTTTAGCCGACACGATGAAGCAGTCGGATTGTCTTTCGTTTCTCTTTTTCCTTTATCACTCAAACCCAAGCTAGAGTATATATCAGGCATACACGTATTTATATACACCCAACATAACAAACAAACGTATTTCGGGTAAAGTATTTGTGAGAGTATCCTGTGTAGTTTCCACAAGCTCCCCATCTCTTCCACCTCTTCTCCGATTTTCTAGGGATACCATTATAGAGGTAGCGGGGAGGAGAAAAGAGGAAAGAGAGAGGGTATTTGCAAAAATATTTAAAACTGATTCTCTTCCATCTTTGAGTAACTGTGCTCTTCAGTCGTGGTAGGAAAGTTAATAGAAAGAACTTATTCATAACGTTGGGAAAAGTTTTACCTTGTTCAATGATAAAAAATAGAAGGTGAGAGAGATAAAGGAGATAAAGGAGAAAGAGGAGAGAGAGAGAGAGCATTTTAGCAAAAGCTGAACGTTAGGTTGAGTTTTGTCCGTTTATTATATCTTGTCGTTTACTGTTTACACATTTGATTCCACCGCCGACGAAGACGACGACAACGTGAAGACGTTGTCAAATGGCATGAGTAGAAACTTCGTAGACCGTACTGACATTATGGTACGAAGGTCTGCCCACCTTGTTCTATGTGCCCGCAAGAAATACAATGACACCAACTTATGTTAGGTGCAACGTGTCAAACAGAAGTTAAGAGGAACGTTGTTCAAATGGACGAGATGAGAAAAGGAGAAAGGTAACGCTGTGAACAAATTACCATATCTCTTCTCTCTCTCTCTCTCTCTCTCTCTCTCTCTCTCTCTCTCTTGCCGTTCACCTGCGCTCTCCCACCCCCCTACTCTAACTCCATTATCCTCGAATTTACCCACGAAAAAACCTCAAATTAGGAATCCTTACAACATATTTCGAAAGTACCAAAGAATAGATACCGATTTTCCACTGTCTAATGAAAAATTATTTCGAGCCCTACTTTCTTTCTCTTTTTTCTTTTTTTTTCTTTTCTTCTTTTTCAACGAAACATGGATGTGTTAGATAAAAGTATTTTCATATAATAATTTTCAGATACATACGTATATTTAAATGAAATAAGATATATATTTGTCGGTATAAAGTAGTAATAGTCCGTTCTATGGATAGGTTTTAATCGGATTGTCCAACCTAACCCAAAGACTGTTTAGTATATGGGTCTTCTCTTTTGTGGATGATTTGTTCGTAAGAATATTCATTGTATACAAAGATAAAATTAGTTTCTCTACTAATCCGTCCGTTCGGAATAATTCTAATCGGTTTTATAGCGAACGGCGAATAACGAGAATATAGATGCGCCAACACTAATGTCGTATCAAAGGCCAATTGAATGCACCTATGTCAATGTGCATACATACATAGTATTTACATATAGTGGACACATAGTGGACAGCTAATCTTCGAACAGTAAAAACTACCGATAGCAAAGACGATATCGACAATAAGAAATCATAGTTTGAGATGTGCGATCATCCATTAATGGTCGACGAGAGAAAAGAGGTAAGGAAGATAAAAACAGCGACGATGATACCGATAATCGATCTGAATATATCTTGGAATTAGACGATTTATATCGAGAAGATGGTTCGGTTATTGATTTCGATGTCGACGAAAAAACGATGACCGATTGCCTAGAGATCATAGACGAGACTATCGCGAGGAAAACGAGATTATCCGAATCTTCAGATAGAAAAGATTTAACAAAATAGTAGAACGGATTATACGAGGGAAGAAGTTATTCCGTTATAAGAAGCTTTGAATTTGTTTCTTAGATCAGTTATATTGAATACCGACGTAAACATGAATACAACCGTACAGACAAGTCCTAGGGCAGATGCTGGAATTATCAGCAGACAAGGCGAACTTGCGAACTATTTGGTTATCGAAGTACGAACGAAAAACATGACGGAGAGATCGACGGTGACGTTTCAGAATTATTAAAGAAATTATCTATGAACGAGAAACCACAAAAGGTATCGGACGATTTGCATGTGTATTTTTATGCAGAAATGTACAAGAATCGAAGAAAAAGCAACAAGAACAATTTAAAAATTACAAAAGGAAAAGAAAAAAAGGCAGTTGGAATTGCTATGAAAAGTCCTCAGTGAACCAACCATGTATATGTCCCTATATATTTTTTCTTTTAACTAAAAAATATTCATTTAACTTAAAAAAGTATAAAAAAGATGAAAAATCGACGAATTTGAAATGAAAATATTGAGCGAAATTGTAAATAATTACTAAAGGAAAATACAGTTACTAATTTGAGAACATTAATAATATAAAGAAATTGATCGTTGACAATATAATTAATTACGATTCGCTCTTGCAATTGTTCTGGTTTGGAAATTTTTCGTAATTACCATTGCCGACGCACGATTGAAACTACGTACATAATATGTACGTACGTGCATATGTAGGCTTATACGTAATGGGAAATCATTATAATGCGAAAAAATAAAAATGATAGTTAATTGTAACAGATAACAGGTTTCGCATATGAAAACTTCTTTTATAAATGTAAACTGTTGCACAAGCAGATGATGTATTTGAAAATATATTAAGGGTTGGAACGATTTGTTAATTCATGTGCTTCAATTAGAATAAATCTGCTCTTGTAACTGGTTTTACTGGACGAGCTATAGACTGTTGCGATATTGTGAACTTGAGAGAGAGAATGAAAGAGAAACAGTTAAAGAGAGAGGGGTGAGAACGTGCGAAAGGGTGAGAGAACGAGAATGGGGGAGAGAGAGCGCCCGAGGTGATGAGAGAGAGAGAGAGAGAGAGATGATAAGAGACAGATAAATGAAATATGCAAATCTCATGTTAGAACTGTAAGTTTAGAAAATACAATGAGTCACTATGAAAAATTCAAACTGAAACCTCGAATTTGTTCGTTAATTGTTCTTCAAGACGTCCAATAAAGAAAGAAGACAAATAAAAATAATAAAAGTTAGAAAAACACACACACATAGAAGTAAATTGTAGTTAACACATTCCGTGACACACCGATTTTTGAAGACTCCGTTCAGGCCGCGTGGTACGTATACGACCCACACTTTTACAATTAAATAAACTCGTTTTTGACGTACGCCTTACAATTTTTCAATAGTACAAAGCCATAATTAGCAAGAAAAAGGTACAAATTTTAATATGCTTTAGACAACAAAGCAATAAATTTAATTTTTAAGGAATTATTTTAACAAACACATGGTCGAACGTTACTCTACCAGACGAGTTGCAAGCTCCTACATAACCATTTAAATAAAGTCTAAATGAATAAAAAATAAAGTATTTTACTTTAAATATGTTTAATATTATTACCTACAAATCTATTTACAATTATAAAGGCATTTTGCTGTGAACCTTGTTGAAACATGGCAGACATAAATGAAACTTGCCTGGACAACCATCACAAAATGTTACAACTTTTATAGTACAATTTTTTGTCCATTTTTAACCAAACTTTTTAACATTACTTTCATGGCAAATTTTGCATCGTTTTCTAATTAAATCAAATTTGCCCTCCTTTTTTTTAATTTCATGACGAACTCTTTTTGGTACATGAGCAAAGAATTATTATCTTTGCAGGACATCATATGCATAGCTAATTGTTTTCTAAATTCAACGCTTGATACTTTATTGTTTCTGAGACTATTATGTATTATCCACGTATTTACGACAGCAATATCCAAAAAAAGTTCAAATACAATTTTTTTATACCATTTCATTGATTTCCGTAAAGTATTGCAGTATGACGACATTTGATCGGAAACATCTATGTAAGATTTTCCTTCATTGTGATCTATCACAATTTTTGGTTTGACACAATCATACCCGTTTTTCCGTATAACGACAGTTTCATAAGAGTGCTTTGTAAATAATAAAAAGACGTCACGTTTGTCTTTTCATTTTAATACCGTTAATCCATTCAAACTTTCTTTTGCAATATATTCATTGCGCTTTAATTTTTTTGCGACCAAATCTTTTGGAATGCCGTGGCGATTCGACCGCATTGTTCCAATGAGATGAGTGTCTCTTGCAATTAGTCACCTAGCCAAGTCGGTACTTGTGTACCAATCATCGGTACACAATGTATGACCCTTACCAAATATGTTTTTACATAATGACAACATTACACTTGTAGACGTCGTTTTCTCCGTGTCTGACATTTTCCCGCAATAAATTTGAAAATTAGCCGTGTATCCGAGTGCCGAACATAATTTAAATATTTTTATACCGTATATGTGTCGTTTTAGCTTTATGTACTGCTTGAAGACGAAACGACCTCGAAAGGGAATCAAAGATTCATCCACGCAAAAATTTCGCCTGGATCATAGTACTTTTGCAAATTTTCATTTGGTATGTCAATTATGACTCTAACTTTGTACAAAGGTGGTTCAGATTTTCATTTTCGTTATCACTGAAATGTAACATTCGCAACAAAAGCTTGAAACGATTGCTTGATAGTACCGAAGAAGGAAGACTTTGAGCATAAGCTGCATCTTTTGACCAATACGAATGAACTTCGGGAAGTTTTACTATGCCCATCCACATAATGAGCCCAAAAGGTCGTTTTATTTCGGTTTTATCTATCGGTTTCCATTTGTCCAACCACGATGACGTTTTCTCAAACAATATCTTTTCCTTATATGGATTAGTTTCTTCAGCTATAATTTCGAGAATTTTATCATCCAGTAGCAAGGAATAAATGTCTTCTACTTTTTCATAATTTCGATTTAATATTTTAAAACCATGTGTACCTACGAAAGGCGTAAGCTGTGGTTGGGTTCCAATAGGATTAGACCTGTCCGTGGAAGAAGCATTTTTATTATTGTTGATTCATCTTCTTCGTATTCACTACTTGATGAAATTATATTGCTACGCACAGAAAGACAATGAGAAGGTATTATGTCGCTTGAGCTGTCTGTTGAAAAATCATCAGAACTTAGGCGTATAATCCTATGGTGTTTTGTTATAACTTCTGATCAGAGTCCTCGCTTGAAAATTGTTCATTGTGCAATGCCATTTCTGATCATAAGGGGTAAAAATTATATAATTATTTGTCTGTAGCACATAAATCACTATATATAAAAAGATAACTCAAATTAAAATTTAGCCGGTTTTTTATTTTTTACCCTTTGGTTTTCAAGAAACTTTGAATCAATAAGTACAGAAAATGATACCAAAGTTCTCTGATAATGTGATAGTGATAACTGTTTCATTCTAATCGATTGATTAGTGTATCATAAAGTTCTATAGTTCATACATATTTGATGACCTGAGCAACTTTTTATTTCTTGAAATTTCTTAATTTTTGGTGTTTTCTTATTTTTTTAGCCCCTACTTTTGAAAGATGCGAAAAAATTTATAATGTTTGAAAAATGTAAATATTTTACGAAAATAAGCAATAAAGATATTTGAAAATGACTTAATAAGCTGTTAATTCCCGTTTTTCAAACGGGGTAGCTTTGCTAGTAAGTATATACTTACTGTACGTTATGTTACTCTGTTTGATTTTACTTTATAAGCAAATAAACTGAACTAAATAAACACTAGCTTTAAATCAAACAGTAATTGTACCTTCAACGACGTGCGAATAAATGACTAAACGATACAAGATTTCTGCTGTTTGTCAGACTTGACATAAGAGAGTCGAAAAAAATGACTCACACGCATATATATATATATATATATATATATATGTGTGTGTGTGTGTGTGTGTGTGTGTGTGTATATATATATCATATATCATATCCAACACACTGGGTAATTCATTAGTTTTTAATCATCCGTTAGTTAGACAAATTATCTGATAGATAATTAAGGAACGATTATATTTTGACATTTTTAAAAGAACGTAAATTATTATCTCTCGTCACGTTGGTTAAAACGAGTTGAAAAGAAAATGAACGAAATAAAAAAGAGAATTAGAAGAGGAAAGAGAGAAAGAGATAGATAGAGAGAGAGAGAGAGAGAGAGAGAGAGAAAAGGAACGGCTTAAAAGAAGAACGGACCAAACGATCGAATGCTGCTTAGCCTGTTAATACTACTCATTGTAAGAAATTCTTTTAAAGAGCGTGAAGAGCATGAAAGAACGAAGAGTAATAAAGCGACGTGGAAAAAAAGAAAAAAAAGAAAGTAAAGAAAAGAAAAGAGAAAGAATAAAAGAGAGAGAGAGAGAGAGAGAGAGAGAGAAAAAGAAGGGTGGAACGGGCTTCCAGAATTCTTTCGATGGGCCATGACACTTCGCGGAAACTAAATAGACCAAGCGGAACGGTAATTACAAGCGGTTTCAAAGAGGAAAAAAAGAAAGAAAAAAGAGTGAAAGAGAGAGAAGAGTAAAGAGGGGCTATATTAGAAAAGACGATAAAATAAAAAGTCTGAGGGTGGCGATGGTAAAAGAAACGGAGGCAGAGACTCTTTAACTCTCTTTGATCTTCCCAATGCGTTATGCTCGCGCCAATGATTTAAGTATACATTTCGCGTGGAACGAATGGACTATGAGAGCATATACGCTCGTACGCGCACGTTGCTCCGCAACACTAACATCTCGCGTTTAATTTGATTTATCGGAGCTATTACGCCCAATGAAGAATAGCCGAACTAGGTTGCGAGACACCAAAAGGGGCCGGGTAAGGGATAAGGGGATGGATTGGTGGATGGATGAGAGGGGTGTTGTGGGGGGTTGAAGGTAATGGGTGGCGGTGGGTGGTCGGGGTGGAAAGATGGGAGAGGGAGAAAAAATTTATCAAATCACGATTGAGAATTCAGGACACACATCGATCATATTTTTCATACGTGTATATCTTCTACTGTCCGTTGACTATAAATAACAACAAAAATAGGAGGACTACTATCCTACTACCCTAATAATTATAAATAAATAAAAATTAAAAAGAAGAAAGAATATATCCTGTGGTCAGGAACTTAAAACGATAGATGATTTTTAGATAAGTTTTCCGTATAATAAAACGATAGGAAATAATTTCGATGATAAATGGACGTACTTGAGTGTCGTATTAAATTGTACGAAATAAAAGAAAAGAAAAAACAAAGAAATTCATCGGAAAGACGTACGTGTATAGCGGAACGTGTGCTCACACACGCCTCGTTCTGTACTTCGTCGAACTTTACTTTGTAGAGAAAGCTTTGCATGTTTTCGACTTGCGAGCCGACACGTCAGTACTTCTGAGTCGTTTTTGGATTTATACCGGAAATTTGGTCGGTCCTACTTGTGGACATCGAGTGTAGAATCGCGATTAAGGTACCACTACCACGTGACACTTCGTCGTAGCACACGCGAACGAAAAGACGATGACTCGATGAACTCAATGAACTCGAACGCTTGAGTCGAGCCGAGCCGAGCTAAGCTAAGTCGGTTTGTTTTTTTGTTTGTTTGTCATTAAAACGATCGAAATAATCTTATCGTCGAAAATGACGTTTTTCTCTCTCGTCGTTAATAATTCGTTCCAATTCCGATTGATGATTTTTTATTCTATCGTATTTTCCCCCAAATAAATTTTATAACAATTATATTTCACGTTATTTGATCTCGCAATAAACGCGTTTTCGTATCTCTCTTATTGCATTTTAAGAAATCTGTATTTCGTTAACGCTACCTTCCTACTTACCTAGCTATACACAATCACCAAATAATACGAACAGTGGATATACGTTCCCTTTATATTGGTCTCACACACACCCCATAAAACTGGTTAATAAGGGATGCGTCCGAACCGTGGGCTCCGGAATTCAAAGACCAACGAAAGATCTCTGCCATTTGTGAAATGATTTTCCCATGAAAAGATACGGCAAATGAAATAACGCCTCTTGATCTTATCTGTTGGCCGTCAGATATTTTGCCAGAGGCCTCCCACCCTCATCATAGGTTACGAGCGAAACCTCTCTTCATTCTCTTATATGCAGCTAAGGTGAACGATAAAACACCCTATAGGCCGCTATAGGCATGCAGCGCGCGCGCACACACCTACGTGCACGCCACCGTAACTCATAACTGTGAAGGCCAAATCGTTCGGTTTTATCTATGACGTCATGTGTGGAGTACGTCCATCTCTTCTCGAACGATCATAATAGCTTCTATTTAGAGTACTTACGCGGAAAGACGATGAGGGAGAAGGGAGAGGGAAAAAACAGAGAGAAGATAGCTAGTAACACAAGTCTGTCTTCTTACTTCGGATAAATCATAGCTACGGAGATGTCGGGAGAAGATATATCATTCATGAGTTTCTACGTTGAAATCGCGATGTTACAATACACCAGGTGTTTGTGAAAAACCGAACGCGACCTGTACGGAGATCAGGATTCTTAAGACGTCCCTCGCGTTTCTAATAACCTTCCATATATAATCTCGATTATCGAAGATTGAAACGGCACTGTTGGTTGTTCGTGAGTTTAGATTTACCGAATTCGCGAAATGTAAAAAAAAAGAAAAAAACAATGATAAACAAATCTTACCCGCGACTACGAGTGCAAAATAATTCATAAGGTTTATTTAGGAGACATAATCTTTCGTCGAGGAATTCGCCTCTCTAAACCCGTATCTTTCTCATTTTACGTTTTCATAAGTATCGCAAGCTACTTTACGACTTTCTAATTCAAGCCAGTCGCGAAAGATACGCGCGCGGCCTTTAAGTGCGTTCATCGGGGTCCTAAAATACGTACGTACCTCGATACGTCTAATTTAGATAAATCCTTATCGCAAGGATTTTTTTGCGTGTTCTGTCTCGAAGAATATAAACGAACAATAAAATAGATATATTCATTTTTTTCTTATCCTTCTACGCCAGAAGCTCTTACACGGAACAATTGTTATTGGTATTTTAAATTCAGCCCGGTATATGTTTGATATAAACACGATGCTCACGATAGGCGGATATTATCGCGTATCAATCATATGCAGGAAGGGAGAGAGGGGCAAAGGGGGGGGGAGAGAGAGAGAGAGCGAAAGGTACAACACAAATCGTCTTTCAACGCGTCAGACGAATAAAAGAGGAGTACAGTAGGTTCGAACGTGTTGGATCCCCATCCTCCCTCTCTCTCTTTTTCTTTCTTTTTTTCTTCGTTCTGCCTCTCCGTCTTACTATGGGCCTACAGATCTCAAGTGCTCAGAAGCAGTGGACCACCCGAACCGCGCCTATACACCAAGCAGGAATCTTATTGATTCAGATGCCCGGACCCGCTCGTTGAATCTGAGTCATTCAACGTCAAATCGGACAAAACGGACGAAAAATAACCTTGGGTTCTCTGATTTTGAAATAAATTTTTTACAGGTTCTCTGTAACAAATGATGAATCAAATAATTTTTATTTTATTTTTATCACCCCTAGTTTAGAAGTTACATGGGGTTGAAATTTCTGAAAAACGACAAAAAATCAAAAACACACCCTCCTTTAACTGCTCATATCTCCGGTTCTATTAATCTTACAGACTTCTACGAAAACGCGTTTTGTAGCTCTTGAATGACACTTTAACGACATATTTTTTCATTCCACTATAATTGACCATTTCATTTGTTATAAACAATTATATTTTTCAAACGTAGTTTTCGAGACTTCCGTCAGCTTTCAAAATTCTAAAAAAAATATCATCGTATTCTTTGATCAATTCTCTATAATATCCTAGAATTATAAAATGGAGGATTGATAAGAACTGTTTCAAAACAGCGGTTGATTCACAGGCGACGCCGCGGGCTTCCGCGACGTGCTGTTTTGACACAATTTTTATTGGTTGATTCTTGATGGACCTCTTTAATAGATCGTCCGTATAACGGTATTTGAAGTTTTATCCTTTTCGTTTCTTAATCTTCCTTCTTGAAATTCTTCACGATCTTTAGGGGGGTGCGTTAATAATCATTTATTTTCGTAATTACCTAATCTTTTATTTGTATTATATACGGTTACATGGGATGTGTGTGTATATATATAAATATACGTAAAAAAATATATATTAGCATTTTTTTTTTAAGATATCACAATACCTCGCGTTATTCATTCCGTCGGACGTTCAATATTCATTTTTCTCGTTAACGAGTTCTAGACAATGTTAATTAGAAACGGAAATAGCATGATCCCTAAACGAAATCAATGACGAAAATAGAAAACCAAGCTCTTTCACGTTCCACGAAAAACGATCGTCTCAGGTTAAAATCTATTACCATCTCCTCGGACAATAAACGACTATGTAGAAGAGGCACCCATTGTCGTCGTTTCCTTGATAACGCGCCCTCTCTTTGTCTCGAGCGTATTGCCAGGAGGAGGTGAAGAAGGTGGAGAAGAGAGTTTGGAGATGGTGGTCAAAGTGGACGGAGCCGATGGTACGGGAGGGGGAGGGGTAGTGGAAGCAGGTAATTCCAAATTGGTAATCAAGCGATGGCGCCAACCTTTCGCGGTCCGTCCAGCAAATCTCGTATCTTGTTGTTTGACTCTTGTTTCATCCCAACCCCCTCTTCTCCTTCCACTATTTCTCCTTTTCTCTTTCTCTTTCTCTATCTCTAACTCACTCTCTCTCTCTCTCTACCTCTTAATTCTTTCTCTATCGCACACCCAGCGTGCTTCTTCCTTCGAGAAAGGCACCTCCCGTTCCTTCCTCACCTTTTCATCCTTCTCATCCTCCTCCTCCTCCTCCTCCTCTTCCTCATCTTCCTTTATCTCTACGCAACGTGAGACGATAGCCCGTGGAATGGAAGATACTGCATTGCTCGCTTGGGGTTTGCGTCTCTTTGTGATTTAGCCGACGCAACGCTGCAGCCCAGGAGCAACAGCAGCAGCAGCAGCAGCAGCAGTACGGACAGCGAGCTGCTACCGAAATACGCACTGAATTATCTACTACGATAGTCCTCCCCTTCGAACGTGGATCCGGGGATCCTCACGCAAGGGCCGACACTCTGTTCTTTTACAACTACCAACGCATTTCCCCATTCCATTTGTTTCTCTTTTTTCTTTATTTTTTAATTTGTTTCCTTTTTTCCTTTTTGTTTTCATTTTTGTTTTTATTTCTGTTTCTATCTTTGCATTTTACTTTACTCTACAGTGAAAAAGAGAAAGAGAGAGAGAGAGAGAGAGAGAGAGAGAGAGAGAAGAGAAAAGAATAAGGACAGATATCGGTGTTATCGAATGATCGATCGCGAATCATTGGATAAAGCAACTACTATAATCGAAGTATTTTTCGAACGATGCGACGAATGTCATTCGAATTTATTTTTTATTTTTTTTTATTTATTTAGGTATTTTTCATTTCGTTTGTTCTTTTCTTTTCTTTTCTTTTTTTTCTTCTATACAGAATTACGAAGCTTTAAGATTCATTCGTATAATTTTATATACGTATTTAGTGGATCATTACGTGTATTTGAAGAGAACGCAAAAAGAGATTGATTATAGTGCCATTTCACAATGGATAAAAATCTAATAAAACAAGGACGATTCGTGTTATACGTTTAACGACCGTCTATTTTCCTGGGCACGAACGTCTACGATCACCACGAATCATGTCTAATGAAGTTTTTTTTTTCTGTTAATCATTATTCTGCCTTGCATCGTTCTCTCTCTCTCTCTCTCTCTCTCTCTCTCTCGCTCTCTGTTTCTCTCTCTTTTTTCTCTTTCTTTTTCTTGACGTGATCTCCCAACGAAAAGGGATGGATAAAACCGCTCAATATCAGCAAAGAAGGAAGCTTTTTCTTTTTCTCTTACCCGGATCAAAGTTCAAATTTGTAAAATTTACATTAGACGTGGAAATAATCTAAAAACCACGGTACGTCCAATAAATTAATCCAACTTGCGTCTCAAACGTGGTAAATCGATGTTCAACTTCGATAAGTTTTTAATCTTAAGATTTACTTGCAAGTACGATGCATATAAAAAAAAAAAGCACGAATATTTTCGTTGAAAATTTCGAATAAGAGAGTATCGAATGAGAAGAAGAAGAAGAAGAAGAAGGAGAAAAAAAGAAAAGAAAAAATACACAAGTATGTCTTTATATGATTGTGCCGAGCTTCCATACGGTCTCCCCGTTGTTGGAGAAGAGATTGATACGATAAAAGTGTACTTGCGGTGTACACAACGGTCGGTATGATGATAAGGGAAACATGCTCAGCTATAATGCGGATAATAAAAATAATCGTTGTCTTTATGACTAACACGTTTTAAAAATAACGAGTCACTAACTAGAGCCCGGAAGCGTGTCCGATATTAAAGGTATATGTTGAAACCGATACTCGCGTATGTCCCCTATTGAATTTTTACAATCGATAACACAACACGCCTCGAGTTATTATTCATGATTTGTCTGTTTATCTGTCTGTCTGTGTGTGTGTGTGTGTGTGTGTGTGTGTGTGTGTATGCGTGTGTCTATGTCTTTGTGGAAATAAGAAAAAAGAGGAAGTGCGAGATCTTCAAACAACGTAGAAGGATAGAAAGAGTAAGTAAAAGGAACGGAACAATTAATAAAGAAATCCGCGGTAAGATTGTATCAACTGCAAGAGGAAGAGAAAGATAAAGAACTATCTTGAACCTCCTCGGGTGCCACAAATGAAGATTGACATAGTAATCTTCATAATGCGGTCGTTATAAGATGGTAGAGACGTTCGAGTGAACATCGTGATCGAATTGTAATCGTGCAACGTGTTTCTGCCGATGTAATTTTTGAGCACAGAGCCGTGCCCACTCGTGAACTAGGAAATAAGAGGGAGGAGAGAGTAATGATACAAAGGAAGATGAAGGGTGATAACCGATATAACGGGGGTAAATAGAGAAACGAAGGAAATTCTTTGTATTCTCGAAGGTCGGTGCCTGCATCGACGATCATGAGCGGGAGGTCCAATCATTATCATCGCGAGCCTTTATACTCCTTTTATTTTTTCCGTTCTGTTATTCACAGCGGTAGGTAGATAGGTATAGTATAGAAATGCGCAAAAGTCCTTCAAAAGGGATCCCCGTCCCTCTATTTCCCCTCCCTCCCTTCCTCATCTCTATGAAATTACACGTAGCGCGGGATGAATGCAAGCGACGCTAGTTTTCTTCCCAGCTTTTATTGCTGCTGGAAGAGCCATCATTGGAAATTGAGCCTCATTGTGCCGCGGCCTCTGTGTAGATCGACTTTTGCTTCCGATCAATCGATCAAACCGGAAGGTTTGAGGAAGGTTTGAGGAAGCTGGAAAGCTTTTTCTCCATTACCATCTATTTATCTTACCATCCCCACATTTCACAAACAATAAATCGAACGGGTGTACCTCTCGGGATAAATTCTTGATAAAACTTTGAATTTGATTTCTTTAACGATTTTTGCTAAATATATTTCTTTTTTTGCGAATGATCTTCGAATCAACCGTTTCTATCGGTCGATTTATCCTAATGACAAAAAACTGTACGAACCTTTTGGCAATACCCTTGAAAGATCTGGAAGATCAATGGAACAGGTAGCTACGAGGGCACTGCTGCAATAAGCAATAATACGCAGGCATTCCGAGGTATTAATTGAAAATGCATTAGGACTAACGATCGATGAGCTCGTGATCTGGCCACTGTTAATGTAGATCTAACGATATAATGAGAGACGTCTGTCGGCTGACTGTCATTAACAAGTCTTTTCTGAGCAACGTGACTATCATATTTCTTTTTTTCTTTTCTTTTCTTTTTCTTTCGCAGAAGCCAAAGACGTATAGACCGTTATACGAAAATTCTGTCAAAGTTAAGTACCTATCGCTTATATATCAACGACAAATAACACATCTCTTGTACTTTTATTTAATGTCTCTTTTTTTTTTATTTTTCCATTGGTCCTCGTATACTTAATAAAATTACTATCTGTATTTAATAAAAACGAATAACCAATCGGAAAAAGAATATACGTTCCTTGTTTCATTATAGTAACGAAAATAATGCGCCGTTTATACGGGCCGAATGTCAATTGAACGTCTCTTGGACAAATAATATTAGTAGAGCGTATTAATAACTGCGATGAAAATGTGTTAATAATAGGTACGTTCGAGAATGAAAAAATATAATATCTAACTTCGTCATCTAATCTTTACCGTCGTGATTGCCGTAACACATGGTCGTGGCACGAAGAAGAAAAATATAACGAAGGATTAATAGAAATATGGAAAAGTTAAGTAAGGAAAGAAAAGGAGTTCGGTACGTCCTTGACCCGATAGATAACCTTAACTGAGGATTCTCTCTCGATTGCATCGTATACTCGCCAGGTGTAGCCATTCGGAAAAGGCGTCGAACGTCACGGGAGGAGGACAACCCACGAAGAAAAGGTCGGCCATGCGATAGGGCAACCGGTCGACGATTTACGTTTATCGCGTAGAACAGTATTCTATTATACAACGACTACCACCAATATTATTAACACCATCACCATCACTACCAACAACAACAACAATTTTACACCAGCATATAGATTGTTGGGCGTATGGGTAGGGTACATACGCGATGTAGGTAGGTCGTGTGTACTAGGTTGAAGCTAAGAAACGGAACGATAAAGTGGAAGTGAGAGAGAAAGGGTGAATCAAAACAGTGATATGGTGTTGGGTGGCTTGCTCGAGAACACGCACGCCTATTTAAATTGGGAATACACATGAGGCTGTTGATACTTCACGGCGACGTTTGCCGAGCATATTGCCGGAGCAAAGGGAAAGCCAGCATAGGCTAAATCTATCGTGGTAAATTCCCTTCAGTGTATTGAGTAGTTTATTTCTTCCATGCATTTGCATGCTAAATAGTCGGGTGCTTACGAGTAATACCTACCGTCGGCCCTGATACCGTGTATACCTAGGCGGGCACCCGGCTAAGAATGGCCTCTATTTAGCCTTCGGTCTTCGATATTGCGGCCGTGGGACACTTATAAATTGAGATTTTATCGCGGGAATAAAGTCATTGCGGAAGGGAGAAGATTACCGGAGGACCCCGTAGGACCGAAACGTTATACACAACCGGATTCGAGACTTCGTGTCTACGTATATCTCGCGTCTCCTTCGTCTTCGCATTCTTTTTTCACCCTTGTTTTTCTTTCTTTCTTCATTCTTTCTTTTTTCTCTCTTTGATTTCTTTTCCCCTTCCCTTTTATACTTATCCCGCGAGCAAAAGAACTTGACGCTACCTAAAAGTTTTATCGGCTAGAGTGTCGGAAAATTTCTCAGGATCGAGAATTTTATTCAGAAGTGGACAAGGAGTCTCACATTCGTTGTTATAATCTCTTCCTATATTTTCCTTTATGTTCCTCTCTCGATACTTCCAGCCTAACAGCTAATAGTTATTTTGTTGCACCCGGGCTTATCTCATTTCATGCAGCCGCAATACTGATGTTAATGTTTTATATTACCATGTGGAACCTATATTTCACATTGACACGATATAGTAGAAGGGAAAAGAAGCGTCGATACCTGCAGTAATATTTTTCTATCTTGTAAAAGCGCAAATTCCGATATTATCCAATAATATGAATGCCAATAAAAACACACACATATATTTTATCCGCGGTAAAGCTATTACCTTTAAAATTAGGGCTTAAATTTTCGTTGTCAAGAACATTCGAATGTTAAAAGACGTTGTTACGTTTACCGCAACGAGAGAAAATCAGATCTGGAAATCGAAACGAAACCGCAAGGAAGAGAGTAAATTCAATCGGCCTTGTAGTCCGAAAACTGTCTAGATTATTCCCGGGCAGAGGAGTTTACCATTTTCGCGTCATCGAAAGGGGTGGTTCGCGTGAGTCTAGAAACGATGGGAGCCAGACAGGGCCGATTGCTCTCCCACGTGGTGTGTTTACAACGAACTAACATAAACGTAGAGTTTTTCCTTCGAATAAGGAAAATCGAGTCGATCGTTTCTCCAATGAACACCCGAAATATTTCGAAGAAGTAACAGTTCTCGATACGATCAAAAAGGAGGTTCCTTCCTTTGGCTTTTTCCTACGTTAAATAAATTTGTTTAGAATCACCTGGACCGTCGACCCAGATAAAAAATAAAAAATAAAAAACTTTCTCTTCAAATTCTTCCTCGCCATAAGCAGGAACCCACTGTTGACGGTGTTAAGGATCTAAAGTTACACTCGATGGGTGCTTTCGCATCGAGAAAAATATCTCCTATGACGAACGATAAATTGTAATGTAACTTTTCGTCCTATCTCTCTCTCTCTTGCTCGCTCTCTCTCCTATGACGATTCTTTACGATTCCATCATCGTCAGCAAAGCAAAGTTCTTTTCACGTCTAAACTGGCCCCACACATATAGAAATATGGACAGGAGTGGTCCCTGTCCACGTGGGACAGACCGGAATCGTGACTTTCATAATTGAAAACGAACTCCTTTCGATCTCCCTTCTCTTTCTCTCCTGCTTCCCACTCCCTTATCTCCATCTCCCTCCTCCCATATCCAACCCAACCCTAACCACACGCCATGCCTCGTCGGAAGCCCAATTCCTTAGGAATGTCGCGCGTTCCGAAAAGATAATTTCAATATTCCTTCGTATCCTCTGGACTACCAACGTCATAAAGCTCGGGCACGTTATCTCGCGAAACATCGAAACCTACTCGAACTCGTGTCTTAAAGTTTAATAGTGGTTGGGGGTTAGGGGGCGCCCGATCGTGCGAACGCGCATTGCGAGTCGAAACTGGATTCCGTTTGAGAAGGAGCAATCCTGCCATCGAGAAAAAGAAGAAGATTGACCACGAGACTATGAAGAGGAGTTCTTAAAAGAATAGGAATAAGGAAAATAAGAGGAGAAGGAAGATGAAAGAAGAGAAAAAAGGAAGAGAAAAGCCGAAAAAAGTGAAGGAACGAGGAAAGAGAGAAAATAAAAAGATAGAGATAGAGAGAGAGAGAGAGAGAAAGGCGGATACTTCAAGCCTCCTGACGTATCTTTGGCAGAGCCAGAAATTTCAATTTCCGAATTGGAGGTCAAGAGACCAGGGCGAATTAACCCCGCGTCATAATCGTACCTTTATCAATAGGGGATCGTAATGAATTCGAAGATAATGGTGCCCTGATAGGGCGAGGAACAATGATGGATGTAGAGAGAAAGAGAAAGAGACCGATGTTGCTTTTGAGCAAACACCCTCACCCTCGCGGCAGTGACTCTAAACCGCCCTCTCTTACGAACGAATCCCGCTTCCTCCTCTCCTCTCCTCTCCACCATTCTCTTCTTCTCATTTTTTTATTTTTTGCCCACCTTCATACCTTTCCTCCTATTTTTTTCTTATTCTATCAAAGTTTTCTCTTTTCTCTCTCTCTCTCTCTCTCTCTCTCTCTCTCTCTTTCTCTCTCTCCGTTTTTGTTTTATTTTTTTTCTCTCTTTTCTTTTCTTTCCTTTCCTTTTCTTTTCTTTTCTAGCCCTCCCCCTCTCCACGCTACCTATTTTTTCTTTTTCTTTTACCTTTTCCTTAGTGAGACTGGGAAGAAAGTCCTCTCTCCACCATCACCACCATTAACCTTTGCCTCTCTCCCTTTGCCATCTCACCCTTTGCCATCGCCTTTTCTTATCGACTCGGAAACTATGCGATTTGTCGAGTAAGATGGCACGCGAGCCTCCATGCTTATAATTTGACCTTAGGAACGCTTTATTGCTCATAAAATTGTGTAAAATAGCCACTTGAACGCTTCTAACTTTTCAACCTACAACAAAAGTGCACGATCGTACCGATATACAGTTCACGTTTTCTTTCTTTTCCTTGGTTTTTTTGTTCTCTCTCTCTCTCTCTCTCTCTTTTTTTTATTCGATCCACAAATAAAAAAATAATAAAAGAAAGGGAAAAATACGAAACGAAAGAGAGAAAGTAAATATTATTTTTATGTTCGCATTTTGGCACCAAGCCACACAAAAAATAATATTCACATTACATCGACACGATAAACGTGTATTAAAGTGCCCTCAAATTAAATCAAGGGAAAAATTTAATGGATGTAAATCTCTTTCCATTGCAATTACCTTTAACCTCTTCTACTGGCCCATCCTTAACCGCCCTCCTTAGAATTTAATCGCCTCGTACTCCCGTTTTTCGCCATCGTCGATCCAAGACATTGATAGTCACGTGCCAGCCACCTAACTCTAAACCCAATCCTCCCACCCCGTACCCTAGCCCATACCTGTTACTCCCTTTCCTCATAACCTTGTTAATAAACTGGAACTTCTTTTCTACGCCAACGTGCAATTGTAAACTTAACCAACAAAATGGTCCGATCACACGCAAAAGTCCTCTCCCCAACTGGAGATGGAGCCAACCCCTCGTTCACAATAGAGAAAAAGGAAGATAGAAATAGATAGATAGATAGATATATAGAGAAAGAGAGAGAGAGAGAGAGAGAGAGAGAAAAGTGGGAGGGAGATAGAGTGGGACAGAGAGTAAGGGAGAGGAAGAGAGAGAGAGAGAGAGAGAGAGAGAGAGAGAGAGATAATAGAATTTAGTTAAGAATGCTAAGTACCTATGCTCGATTTGAGAGAGTTCATCATCGTAGAATGGACGTACATACAGGGTGTATAAAAAATATGTGTAAAGACTATTATAGGGGCATTCTACACCTTCGAATCGGTGGACATTTATAAAAAATAACGCGTGCAAATTTGTCCTTGACTTCGAAATTGAAGGTCAAATGTTTTTGCTTGCATCGTATTCTACTCGTCGTGAGGACAATATGTGTCAAAGGAAGCATGGGTCAAAAGTCAACCATTCATTAGAAAAATGACTTAAAAGTTCCAATACGTCTAAAATTAACTTTATTTATAATATGTTTACATTTCATTGTTTACATTTTATAGGATGTAAAGACTCCCGTGCAAAATTGTTCTTAACGTCGAAATTGAAGGCACGACAAATAGATATTCAGTAAATTTATTAAGATGTCAATCCATAGAAATATTCCAATACAAATATTCACGTTCCAAGGCAACGTGATCTTCAGCGGTTATCAGGAGATCAACAATATGATATTACGGCATTTTAATCCACACTGGGCCCGGGCTGTTCCCATGTGCACTGGCGTAAAAAGTTATCGCTCTTTCTCGTGCATATCCACTAATGGGCCTACGTAGGGTAGGAATAAGTCACACGACAGTGCGAAGTATAATTCGAGAAGATTATAAAATTTGACATATGCAGGCACTTTATCCAAATGACTATGGACATCGACGAAACTTCCGCCGTTGGATGCTACATAAATTGCAAAGCGAACCACGGTTTTTGCAACGTGTATTGTTTACCGATGAAAGTAGTTTTTCGAGTTCTAGTATTCTCAATCGTTAAAATGCTAGAATATGAGCTTGTGAAATTCCTAATGCAATGATTGAAAGATTCAATCAAGGACGTTTCACAATCAACGTATGAGCAGACATCATTGGAGATCACATTATTGGCCCTATTTATTTGCTTGCAACAAATTTTTGATCTAGCCACTGAAAATCACATTGTCTTGAAACATCTTCTGCACGTAATAATCTTCCATTATATCTTACTGTCTCTCGATATATTTCACGCGCTAAATGGTAGTTCTCTCCTGCTTCGTCAATAACACGTAACATTTGCCGTATATTTCTGTGGATTGCCATCTTACTACATTCACTGAATATCAAAAATATAGCGACCACAAACAGCGACAAGAAATCATCAATAATACGAATAGGAGGCGACTGTAAATAGGAGGCGACTGTAAAAGGTAAACTGTGAAATGTATAAATATTATAAATAAAGTTAGTTCGAGACTAAAGTTTTTCACTTATATCTCATCTTGATTGTTGCACTATTTGTTGTGCCCTTCAATTTCGACGTTAAGAGCAACTTTGCACGAGAGTCTTTACGTCCTATAAAATGTAAACAATGAAATGTAAACATATTATAAATAAAGTTAGTTTTAGACGTATTGGATCTTCAAAGTCATTTTTCAGTGAACGATTGACTTTTGACCCATGCTTCCTTTGACATTTTTTGTTCTTGCGACGAGTAGAATACGATGCAAGCAAAAAAAATTTACCTTCAATTTCGAAGTCAAGGGCAAATTTACACGCGCTATTTTTTATAAATGTCCACCGATCCGAACGTGTAGAATTCCCCTATGATAGTATTATACATATTTTTTTTACACCCTGTACATGCCAACTATTTTATCTAATAATTCCGTCATACTTAATTGCAGATGAGAAACATTGGATTGAAACCATGTTTGGGCCTTTCCTTTCAATTTCATGCTAAGCAAAATCTTCATCGAATCCTCATCTAATCCGTACGTTGTGCGAATAAATCCTATTTGTAATTTCCACGTCTCAACTAAATCGGCTTCAACTTTGAAGTCGGCCAGCAATTCACCGATTTCCTGAATCTGAGAAATCATTCCCGAACTCTAATCATTAACCGGTTCAGATCGAACATGATTCCGATTTAATACGCCACCCGCATTAATCACTGTCCCAACGTACATACGCGCGAGACGCAATTCTCCTTCAAGCGCTTCCTTTTCGCGTCGAAGAATATCAAGTTCCCTTCGTACAATTTCGGGAATGTCTACAGATGTATAAGGAAGCGTTTCACTTTGCATCGCAGTAGGGACACCCGTGTCTATCGCACTATCCATCGCAGATTCTTGCGGAAGGACTGGAATCTGTGATCCCAGATCATTGCCGTAAGTCTTGCAAGCAACTCGGCCTTCACGCCGATCGTCAAAAGGTTCGAAAACTCCAAACAATCTCTTAATTGGGCGACAGTATATTTCGATAATTTTTCCATTACAGTGCGGGAATGTAACCTGTCTTTGCACCAAGCTTACAGGTCACAAACAGACACGTCACGCACAAATGCTGCATCACTGAGAGTTAACTGATGGATGAATTCGCGACTTCACTTTATTACAATAATTATACCAACTGTATTCACGATAATCCCACTTCAGAAATACTGTAGGCAGAAATAGGATAGTTACAATAAGTTTTATTATATTAATATTCGTTAGGGCGTATGACACGAGCAACAATACCATTACGTCATGGAGTCTCGTCGAGAACTGCCGCTTCGCACGGTGATCGATAGAACTGAAGAATCACGAATTCAACGCAAGCGCACCAATTACGAATCTTTACAGACGGGTACCACCGCTCGGGTGGCAACGAAGCTTCGATGCTTATCGATAATTCACCTACAATATATATAATTATATATGTTGAAGCACGAGAGAGCAAAATCGAACAACAAGCGCTCTTCTTTCCTTTTTTTTATTTTCTGATTTCTATTCCTTAATAAAGATTATCCTCTCTTAGAAAAAGTAGGCCTCTAAGAGCAGATAATTCGTTTTTGATCCGATTATCAACTTTACCTAGTCTTTCTTCAATGTTTGTTTTTCCCATTCGTTTTTTGCTACTTTGTTTGTTTCCGCGAGAAGAGCAGTCGAGCCATAAATTAGTTAAAATAGTCAGTCAAGTATTCTTTCCGAATTAGAACTTAGAATCCAAACACATTGTACATTAGATCATATATCCACCACGACTTTATATCATCATTGTCAGAAACACCAGCATCTACAGTTCACTTGAATAAACTATTTTTTGGAATATTAAAACGGCGCTAATTTCTTACGCGCAATCTAACCAAGAGTCAACACAGGATCCTCTCAAAACATTAGACGAGAGGTTTTGGATAATGATCTTTGGTAACCTTTCATACTATTGCCGTCTTTCGTCGTGTCCAGTGGGTCTATAAATCTGACGCCAAGGAATAGACGGAGAACAGTTTCTCTGTGCGAATTGACCTTCATCACTGATACGGTGCAAAACGGGTAGCTTCAAACGCTCTCGTAGTTGCGCCGGATGCAACAATATAATACAAAAGTAATAATATAGCAAAGATATATATATGGAAAATTGGTCGACTATGGCAAAATGGTAGTGGGGCAGTGAATGTGTTGACAGTATGTAGCAGGGAGTAAGAGAGAATGGGAAGGAACAGGTGGTCCATAACTCGAGTGATTGATCGAGTGAAAGAGATATACAGTAAGCAAGGGAGAGAGAGTAAGATTTCGATAGTGCGCGAATGAGAGGGTAGAAACCGGGTGAAACAGGCGAGAAGCAATCGTGAGCTTATCGAAAGATATTCGCAACCAACTTGTATCATCCGCTTCCTCGAAATTAATTTCTGTGTGTTTATTTTTGTTTTACTTTTTTTATTTTTATTAATTTATCTTGTTTCTTATATTGGAAACTTTCAATAACAATTAACATATAAACATATTAACAATTAATATCATTATATAAATATATAAACATATAAAAATATAACATATTGAAAATTAAATAATATAAGAGAGAATTAGAGGGAAAAAGAGAGGAGGAGTTCTTGTGTAGACGACACGAAAGGGAGGAAATGAGGATAGGATCGCATACATACGAAAATTTTCTGGATGGTGTAGACTGGAGTGTGAAGAGAAACAAGGAGGGAAGAACAGAGTGACAGCTTAGCTAAGAGATAGTGATTAAAAGAGCGAAAGCAGGTGGGTGAGAGAGAACGGGAGAGAGAAGATGGGAGTGAGAGAGAGGGGAGGAAGAGAGAGAGAGAGAGAAAGAGAGAGAGATAGAGAGAGAGAGAGAGAGAGAGAGAGTTATGACATATCAGTCGAGAGTTAGTTGATTTCAGTTATTGCATTATTAACGTGTCGACCACTCGTCCATACACATATTCGTTTACAAATACGGTTCGATTAGCTGATCCATCAAATCATCGAACGCAGTATTATGTATATGTTTCGAGTACACGCATCGCTGATCGCATTTGTCTTGTACCATTGACGAAATTTTTGGCAAATTTGATTGACAATCATATTTCGATAGGGGGAGATGAAGAAGAAAAAGAATTAAATTCAGGACGTCCCTTGATTGGTAATGTACATTACTCTGATGCATTTATAGTTCCTCCAAAACGTGAAAGAACGTAAATTGTCGTATATGTTTCTACACCTTTTCGTCGTCGTCTTAAAAATAAGTGTTCATGTCTTCCTTACTTCCTTACTTCCTTGCTCACTCTTTCTCTCTCTCTCTCTCTCTCTCTCTCTCTCTCTCTCTCTCTCTCTCTCTCTGTCTTCCTTTTTTAACTCGACGCATACCGTTCAGACCACTTTCGAACAAATTCAATTTTCCTGTCTTGTAATTACAGAAGTTAAATTACATCCAAATTTTATCATCACGATCTCTTGTTTCATTAATTGTTGTAACGAAATAAAGTGAAATAAAATCTCTATTATCAATCGTTAGTAATATATCAAAATAACTTACAGATGGAAATGGAAATTTTTTTAACCGTTGTGGTACACAATAAAATATGTTGGAGAAGAAAATATTGGCCAAGAATATTTTTATTTTTCCTTTCCGGTGAATATAAAAAAAAAAATAGATAGAGAGAGAGAAATAAATTTTAATTACTGTATAATTAACGAGGCGTCCATTCGTCCATACAAATATTCGCCTATAAATACGGTTCGATATGCCGATCCATCAAACCATCGAAAGCAGTATCGCGGATATATTCGGACGACACGCATCGTATTTCTCTTGTGCCTCTGACGAAATCTTAGTTTATTATCTCAGTTGAAAGTATATAACAGACAATCTGAGTCTATAAATTGATAAATGTAATTGTTCAAGAAATTTTTCAATAAATTTTAGTTCGTATGCAATCTAACTTTTGAGTAAAATTTTGTTCGTGTTCTGTTAAATATGTGCAGTTAAAATCATTTAAGAACGCGTAGCAAGCTGAAAGACTAATCTTAAACCAGTCATTTCAATCGATATTGTATAGAAAGTCAAAGAAGAACCTTTATTTACGAATTACACAAACATCGGACAGTTACTTTTGGACGGAATGGAGGCTAAACCCGACATTATTGATCTGGTAAGTAAGGATCTCAACGTGCTAATGGCTGGAATCAAATAAAGCTTGAGAATTGAGATAACTTGAGATTACAGGGTATCCTTTCTTGTTCGAAGATAATGCTACTGAAATGACAAGAAGTTCCATGTTTATCATTATCAATTTACATTTTCATTCGTGTCGCATACAGAAATGTAGAATATACGTATAGGTTGTCTTTTTCACATTTCAAACCTCTCACAATTTAATAAATGGCAAAAAGAAAATTCTGAAAGACAGGGAAACGAAATTACACAAAATGCAAAATATTTTAACAAATTTGTTGGGTATTCTTTAGTGAACTTATACATGTGAAGAATCTGGATACGAAGGATATCGTGCCTATTTTCGATTTCTAGCTATATTCGACAGATTGTATTCATTGTCATTGATCATCATTAACACGAGTTTTTAACGTAGCGATTAGATTATTATAGCAATATAAATAATGTTCAGGACATAGCCTTATAAGAAAAAATACTATAACATGTACATCCGGTTGTTTTCACATCGAGTGAATTTTCTTCATAAACTCTCCGGTAATTTCTTTGTAGTATAATGAGTGACTTCGTTTCAGAAAGCCACACTATTACTTTTCCTAGCTGCTGACGGATCTTTATCGCGATATTTATCGACTCGTTCTAGAATTGCATGGGTCTGGGGAACGTCGCCAAATTGTTGTTGCAATTTAACGAATATCAATGTTTTCTGCGAAATCGATCGAGATTTCTGCTTTTCACGTAATCGACTGGCGGCCACGTTCGCGATTATCGTCGCAAAGCGAATCGAAAGAATCTCTCATACCGCGAATCGGTCTAAAATAAGATTTGATTTTTATGTATTTCTTTTGCCAAGTACGAATTCTACGCCACAAATTTATGTGATGTTATGAAGAATTTAACCTCGAGATTCTTCGTATTTATTCGTTTCAGATCTATCGAATCTTCGCAACACACCAACAATGTAACATCATTTTTTTCGTCACAAATATTTCATATTTAATATCGTACCTTACATTTAAGATTGCTCTCCTGTACTTCTATTTTTAGAATCGCATTTAATCACACTATAACCAGACACATTCACCTCACTATCTTCAATTTCAGCGGTCAGTTTAGTTTCAGACAGTGGTATAAGTACAGGATTCAATTACTTCATAATCTGATGTAGTATCTCGACTTAAAGTGCTAGCAGACTTTGTACATTTATACGTAATATTAGTTCTTTTATCTGTTACTGCTATTTCGTAACTTCTTAGCCGACCTTCCTCTTCCCCTCCTTCATCGCCTTCTTAAATATTGGTAATTTTGCATTCAAACCATCGTGCTCTTCATTTAACTTCAAATTATATGTTTTATTTTTGTATACAGATTTCACACATTTTTATTTTTTGGCTTTACAGTCCCTGCCCTTATGATCGTGAGCACATTTCAAACATATTATCGGTCGTGTACAATTTTCGGCAATATAATAATATTTCCTGCAACTAGAACACCTCCTTACGTTAATATATGTTATCTGTAACATAATTACTTTCTATTAATTACTTGGGCCATATTCGAGCTATTTAATTCAAATTGAAATAACTAGTCGAGAGGCTATGAGTTGGATTAAAGATTAGAAGTGTCGGATTTTCCACGAGTAAGTTTAATAAACACATGGTTTATTTCTGTTTTAATTCACTTTCAACAGGAGGTCGTCACTAATTATATTGTAAATTTCACCGAGCACTAATCACATTTACACGCTTCGGCGGTCGATGATGAACTATTATATGTGCTATCTGAAATATAACATTCTTCCATACAATATTTATTTTTTCATTTTTGAACATCGCCGTATACGTTGCATCCTACGCTTCAATTATCAATATACCAATCACGCTATTTGTCTTCGCCGTGCTACAGTTTTCGTTTTGCTTTCTGGTTATTTGTTGAGAATACCTAGAGGGATTTTTGCAAGGGAGAAAAAGGTACAAATCAATCGAAGGTGACTCGGTTTCACATGCTGCATATTAATGAGTTGTCCATCCGTTCATATACGTATCCATCCGTAAATACAGTTCCATAGGTCAGTCTGTAAAACCACCGAAGGGGTATAGCAGTATCGCGTAGACCTTCCGACGATAAACATCGTGGTTGACGTTTGTGTGCTTAGAAGGAAGTACTCGGTTCGAAAAAATAGATTTCTTTGACAAGGTTAGATTTATTTAAACAATATATGAGTACGCGTTGCTAAATAAATTAATATTTAAACAATAGTAAATTTGGTTAAATATTACACGGCTCCAAACAAGTTTTAAACATAACGTAATTGTAAATTATTATGTTTTAGATTAAAATTTTGTACTGGCTGTCGTTGGTTACATCTAACGTCAACGAAAACTAATTTTTACTGCTAGTGACGTTTATAGGATCCGTATTGCTTCGTCTCCTATTTACAAACATCGACATCTAAATTCCCTGATCGTCTAAAGCTACAACGATGCCGCACCACACCATTAGTAACCAGGTAAGAATTATCTACTCTCAGTTTCGTCCTAAACCGCCGAACATATTGCCATCGCAGAAAATGTTAACCAGTCAGTGAATTTTTAAAAATTTCCGATCCCGTCAAGTCATATCGAGAAGAAAGGGTTCGAATCACAATCAATTCTAATTATTTGAACCATTCACAAATCAAATCGATTAACTTCACTCTTTGAATTCTTTTAAATTCGAATGTCAAAGCACTTAATGGAGCGTTTACTTTTTATATTCATAATAAATTTCTCTAATTTCTATTATTTCATACCATTAAATGACAAAATTTATTTGGCCATCGAATAAGGAATAATTTATTTCAGTTCTAACGATTATTCGAAGATCATTTTATTTTATTCACTTTATATTTCGTTAGACGGAAGCTATTTCCACATTCATATATTCTAAAATGTATATTTGAATTTATATTTTAATAGAAAATTTTAAAAAGCAATTTATATTGTTTCATCACATTTCTATACTTTTCGTTTTATGGAATTAATCGATTAGTAAAGTGAACTGCTCAATTAGTGGAAGAGCGTTGGATAATCACGCGTAACTTTCTTCGTGATTTACTCTTCGAGATTTTCTCGTGAATGGTTCCCTCTTTTTTTATTTAATTATTAGTTCAGGATAGAGTAATTTTGTTCAAATGCGTTTATTGAATATTTATTTTCACCTCGTGAAAATAGTAGATAGATATTTTATTCCTCCCCTCAGTGTTTGAAGGCGCTTTTCCAGAGGAGCGTACCCAAACCTCTTACAAACCTCTTACAATTCACACATAAATGTCTCTAACCTCCACACCTATGTCTACACTTACTTCTATCTTGCATCTAACTAAAGCTACCTTATAACTAACTTATAATTATCTTACATACTAGTCAACTTAATGTAAACTACTAATCCAATAACAACCAAATAACAACATAAAAAAATTTTATCAACTAAAATAATTAAATAGCTAAAATAACTATACGAGAGAGAGAGAGAGAGAGAGAGAGAGAGAGAGAGAGAGCTTATTCCCTAACAATGGGCTTCCGATACCGCATACTTACACACATTCACTTCTTTGCAGATTCACACTCCCATTCTCCCATTCCCCCTTCTTCTTCCACCCTTTCTTCCCCTCATTTCCCTTCCAGTTCCCTCATCCACTTCTCACCTTCCCCTCCTTGCCTCAACACCTCACTCATTAACTCACACCAATTGTCCCCATCCTCCTTGATCTTACATTCTCCTAACGCATGCTCCCACGTATCCTCGTATCCCACGTATCCTCACCCACCCACACATACTCCACTACCTCTTCTTCGCTACCTCCCAGTACCTTGCCCCTCTCATCTCATCGTTCATCCTAAATCTCAGCACCGTCCTCCACCTACTCTCCCCCACCCCTTTCTCAACCTCGTGAAAATAGTAAAGAATCGATATTTTGTCGTTCTGACAAAGAATAAACAAAAAAACATTCGCGATGGATACTCTCTGCATTTCAAACGATACTGCGCATGACTATTTTATAAGAATTAAAATAAATGTTTGTAAGAAGGATGCAAGGAAGCGGCTATATGCCGAGAAGGCCCGCATAAATTGTGGCTCGAGAGAACAACTATAGGCTATTGAATAATTTTCGAAAGTTCACCAGAACTTTCATGTTGTCATTGAAAATTTCCTCATGGTTATGGTGTAGGGATGTAGATTTGAAAAATTGAGACGATTTAACTATTCGTCTTCGGTTTCACATTATCACGCGTACGGGGGCTGAATTAACTTATATTTGCATTTTCATTATTAATTCGAGTATTATACATTTCTCTTTTTTTTCATTTTTTGTTTGGAAGTTAAATGAAAGCATATTAAAAAGTGGAAACACTTCCGGACGTACTTAATAGGGACGATCTTGGTATAAACAGCAAATAAACAATCATCTGTATTTATTCAAACGCATAGAATAGTTTCACCAGTTATTCTATATTAATTATTTTCGTTTTTTCCAGTTTCTCTTGGGTTTTTTTGGCGGGTTTTTTTCTTTTGATTTCTCTTCTTCTCTTTCTTTCCTTTTCTTTTCTTTTCTGTCCTCTTCTCTTTTCTCCCTTCTCTTCTCTTAGTTCTCTCCTATTCTCTCCATTCACCTTTTTCTCTTTGCGTCTGGCATGACACCTTAGAAGTTCATAATAGTTCATAACACCCTAAGAACGCCGCTTTAAATGTAAAATCACCGTTATTTTAACACCCGCGGGCGCGATTAAAAGTCCTACCGTCGACTGTTCAAAATTCAGAAATTCGGAACGACTGCTAAAAGCACTACGTATAACCGAGAACTCCAATTAGCATGGGAATCTGAATTCTCGATACGTGACGAATCACATCGGTATCGTTTATTTTATCGGAAAGTCATAGCCCGCGGTTCTCTGCACCCAACAATATTCACGTAGTGAGACCTGTATCGGTATGGCTCGCGATGTACTGAGTACTTCCAGACGAACGGTTGCATATTTCAATGTATTTTTAAAATCTTTTCAATCAAATGTTCACTAAACATTTAAATACTATAAATTTATAATGCTAATAATATTTGCACAAATAATTAGATTCGATATATTAGAATTCTATATACAAATGTAGACAGTTCTTTAGTGTTCTGCAGACAGTTAATAAAAAGAGGAAATAGAAGAGGGAAGAGAAAGATGAAGAGAGGGAGTGAGGGAGAAGAGAAAAAAGTCGAAAAAAACTTGCATGATCGACAAACCACAAAAACTAAAGTCGAACGAACAAGAAAGAATTGTTCCAGCAATTTTAACTAGCAAACTGCCTATCGTTTTCCAACCACCGTACTGACTTCTAATACACTTTCCGACCTCATAACTCCAATATATGAAGATGGGAACGATTCTTTCATAGATTGTATATCAACAATTAACATCACTCCTTTTCTCATTTTTTTTCGCTTGATTCTATACTTTCACGAAGGATAAACAGATAGGAATTGGAATAAGGGAAACTGATAATGATAGAGATAGAAATTAATTCTATCACATCAAAATCCCAGTCGCTTTTTGAGATCGGGAAGACTCTGCTAACTGTGGTACTTTTTTCAAAATTCTATCACCGGATAATCTCGGAGGGCAAAAACGCTAGAGCTCCGTTTTGTCCACGTACAGAGAACACACTTTTATTCCGATTTTCCCCTTCTTCCGTATTCGTATTACTTTCTTTTGTTTGATTGCATGGTGATGGTAAGAATGTTATGCTGATAGATATATCGGAATTTTTATGTTGCGATAAGACAATGCTATACCTTGAGAATTAAGCAGTTCATTGACCATATTTCAATGTCCACTAATTCGATGTCAGGAAATTTTATCTTTTCAAAAATATTCTAAATGAAAAATCTAAGTAAATAATACTTACTTATGCTCAAATCGTTGTGAGGACATTACATTATTCTTTTTTGTTTGTTTAATTACCTCTTCACTTTGAATATTTTAATACGTTTTTAAATATTTATTTACCCCTCGTGAAAATATTAAAGAATCGATATTCACAAGTTCTAATAAAGAATGAACAAGAAAACATTCGTGACTGATAGTCTCTGGATTTAAAATGATACTATGCACATTTTTTTATAATAATTAAAATAATAGTTTGTAAAAAGTATTCGCTTCATATTTTTATATAACAAATTATTAAATATTTGATCAATTTGGATTGATAAAAGAAAAGTCCCAATAGAGTCATTGCTCTTGAAAGAGAAAAGTAGAGTAGAGTCATTGCAAAACGACAAAAAGATTTGTAAAATCACAACCTGTAAATACCAAAGAGGCCCCAATAAACTGTGGTTCAAGAGGGCAGCTATAGACTATTGAGTTATTTTCGAAGGTTCAACAGAACTTTTTGAAAAAGGCTCTTAGTCATATTTTAATTATTAAAATCGAGTCCATATATTTCGCACTTTTCTTTGTTTTAAAGTTACTTTAAATTAAATTTTATATTTCATTATTCATTAATAAATTATACATATACAAACTTTATATTGTTGATAATATTCGCACAAATAAATAAATTGTATTTATTAGAATTTTTTTCTTTGAGAAAAATCGTGTTAAAAAATGGTATTGTTTCGAGAATAGTTTATGTACAAATAAAAAGCTTTTTCAAAAATTCAAAAAAGATGTGTCTTAAATTAAATCTTCGTATTTAAAATAAGACCATGTTCATCAAAATTGGTCAAGAATTACTCCTGTTTTCATTGATGGAACAGATAAAAGCTGTTTTCCTCATTTTAAAGGTTTGTACTGTTACGCTCTTCGAAATTTGCGACAATGAAGAAGAAGCTTGTACCTCTAGTATTGATTTTCACGGTGTAATAGTGATTATTCCAAATAGATCTTACTATCCAATCTTCTACATGTTCTTCATTCTCTAATGGTTAATAAAAAGAGGAAATGGAAGAAGGTGAATGGTAAAGGGTTGAGGGGGGGAGGGGAATGGGAGGGGGAATTGTTGGGGAAAAGGGGAAAGTGTTAAGTGAGGGGGGTGAAGGAGGAAGGAGAGGTGCTAAGGAGAGAGGTGAGGGAGATGGTATGGGATACGTTAGTGGGAGAGGAAAAAAAAGGGCGGACAGAGAGGAAGACAAAAAAGAAAGAAAAATCACATACTCGACAAAACGCGAAAACGAAAGTCGAACGAACCAGAAAAAATCGTCCCGGCAATTTTAAAAAGCGAACTACCTATTGTTTTCCAAGCATCGTACCGACCTTTTACACACTTTTCCGAGCTCGTAACTCCGGTATAGATGTGAGAACGATTTTTTCGTAGATTATATTTCGCCAATGTACATCACTAGTTCCCAATTTTTTTCGCTTGATTCTTTACTATTGCAAAAGATAGATATGGACAGATAAGGATAAGGATAAGGGATACAGGTAGTAATAGAGATAGAAATGAATTTAACGCGCGGCAGAATCCTAGTCGCTTTTTGAGACCCGAAGGAACCTGCTAGCTGTGGTATGCCTGTCCAAATTCTATCAACAGATAATCTCCAAGAACAGAAACGTCAGAACTCCGTTTTATCCGCGTGTCGAGAAACTCAAAGTAATGCACTGTTATCAATCGATTTTCAAATGTGTGGACGATAATGGTAGCAAGTGCTTCTTAAAAGCGGACAATTCAACTGGTTTACACTAATAAGCTTCTTTCCGAATGGGATTAGCTGCACCAGGGGCAGCATCACCGGCGGCAGCGGCGGCGACAACGACGACTACTCCAACAGTATCTACAGCAACTACAGCTGGAGCAGCATCTGCGACAGCAACGACTTCAGCAGCAGCAGCAGCAGCAGCATTGGCTCCAACTCCAGCTACAGCACCAGCACCAGCAGCAGTGGAACTTACTGCAATGGCAGCAGCAACAGTGGCTCTATCAGCACCACCACCATCAGCAGCTCCAGCAGAATCAGCGGCAACAACAGCTGGAGCAGCATCTACAACAACAGGGACTTCAGCAGCGACAGCAGCAATGGTTCCTGCTGCAGTGGCAGGAATATTGGATCCAGCTCCATCTGCAGCAGCAGCACCAGCAGCAGCAGCAACAGCAGCAGCAGCAACAGCAGCAGCAGTAACTGCACCAGCACCAACAGTAGCAACAGCACCAGGCACCAGCACTACTTAATTAACTTTTGATTATATAAAGGCGATTCATTTATACTACAAAAAATTGTGTGTATGTGATATACTACTACTAAAATAAAACTACTAATTCTATTTAAATACTACTACTAAAATACTACAATAAATTACTACAAACAAAATACTATTTCAACAAATCCTAATATACTACTGTTCTTAATACTAATCAATACTAATAATTAATTCAACTGATTCATACAATGCATTAATACTACTAATTATTGTTAATAATTTCTATTACTAATTATTATTAATAATAACTATTACTATTTACTATTACTAATTAATAATATTAATTTTTTAATAATCTCATAACAATATTATTTACACATGAATACATGCTAGATCTTAATTTGCAAATTCATCCATTAAAATATTGACATCTGATTTGCAAAAGGATTAAATTGATATGGTATATTAGATCTTCAAACATCTTACAATATAATCAACAGAAATCATAGTAATTCTTATTTAATTTTGCTGACAAAGAATATAACATTGCTGGGTATCCGGTAAAAATGACAATAGCAAATTTAAAATTGTATTTACATTCTAGAATTAATATCAACACAGATATTTAAATTATTTGGCAAAAGTCATGAATGCGTATGTTATTTCTTTTATATTTTGTACTCCTAATACTCATTATAGTATTTAAAAAATGATAAAAATATTGTTAAAAAATCCTTTTGTAAATCTTTTGTTATTTATCTAAAGCATAAAATTGTTACATAAGTATAGATAAAATAGGTATACTAAGTTTATCACATAAAATACTTACTCCAATATTCATTGTAGAAATAGAACATCTACCTTCTATAAATATTCTACAAACAAATCAATAACATAACATTTCTCATTGAGCAATTGATGTAACAATTTTTCCTACTTGTCTTTTCAAATGTCAACAACTCTCCATTAGATTCAGGAGATTCCGTTTTTCAAACGTTTCATGAAAATGTATTTTGACTTCTTTATCATTGTCTTCACTTCTGTAAGCTACACAATAAAAGACATTAATATCCATGTCATTTGCTCTTTCATAAAATCATTTGTATCATAAAATTAGAAAATAGTATTAAATAACATATAATATGAAAATCACATTAATTTCGGATATCTAAAATGCATCTCTCCTTTTATGACTTGTTTTTTATTTTGATACAATACTTAAAAATTGCATTTAGTGATTCAAATTTCAATTATATTTTGTGATATCGATCTGATTAATTGTTACGTATTAATAGTGTCACGTCGTCATCAACGACGCATTTCCCACCAGGAGGGACTAGAAATTATTTTGGTGTTGTATTGTCATTTCGCCATCAACGACGTGTTTTCCACCAAAAGAAATTTGGAATTATTTTAGTGTAGTTTTGTCGCATCTCCGTCAGCGGCATATTTCCTACCAGAAGGAACTCGGAGTTGCTCTAGTATAGGTGGCACGTCGCCATCAAGGGCGTGTTTTCCCGCCAAGAGGAACTTAAGATTATTTTAGTATAGTAATAGGGTCTATTGTCGGTAACGTCGACAGCTCTTAATGCCCACTATAAATCGGTAAATAGGAAACTATTAATACGTACCTTCCACATACTAATCGACGGATTAACGGGATAAGGATTAGGACAAAGAGTCCAAGCATCGTTATCGAGTATGGCGCAACGACGTCCGGTAATAAAGTAAATGAAAGTACACTTGGGAAATATAAGTATTAAGAATATTCTAAAATATTATAAGGATTAACGGGATAAGGATTAGAATAAAGGGCCACTTGGGATTTCGAGGAGAATGCTGTATATATGAGGGAAAAGTTCAGCGAAAACAGTGAGTCTACTACCGTCGCTCCGCCTGTTCAGACGTGTTCTCCGCAACTCTTATATAAAATAAAGGAAAATTTTCTAAGTACGAAAATTAACTTAGAATATTTTTAGCGTTGTGTTCTTTAGTAACCGTAGTTACAAGTTATCTAAGTAATTATTAAAGAATTTTATAATAAATACATTCTCGTTTAATAATAGTAAGTGTGGAATCAAAAATATACATTATAGACGCGTTTTCGGTTTGCTATTACAAATTGCTGTTATAATCTGTGTGTGTAGTAAATTTTCAGTATTATCAAATAAATTTTTGTTATTGATAAATTTCGTATGTGAATTTCAATTTCAATCTTCAACTATAAAAATTCATCCAATTCGCGATAATACTAACTCATCTCATTGGACATCGTCTTGATCATTATTGATAACCAGATCTCACGAAACATTATCAAAGGGAATTTTTACACCCCGGTAAGTACCTAGGTTTTGAAAGAGCTCATTGGTGACAGTGAACCTCCGAAGGAGAATTGGTCAATTTAAGGTATAAAACGAGTATATCTCACGCTCGCTCCAGTGCTACGAGCCAAAAAGAGAGGAGTTAGCGAGTTTGAATAAAGGACGCAAGTCTTGACCAAACCGTATCAGCTATTCAGAGAATACTAGTTTTTTTTTTGTCTTGTTGCTTCCCTCCATCTGGGACGTAACAAGGAGCAGAAACAAAATTTTTGTAGCAGCGGTGGGATTTGAAAATCTCCGAAGAAATTTCAGTCCTACAACACATTTCAGCATAAAAACACGTTCCTTAACATCTATTTAATATCAAATTAAAATTGCCAGTACTCCAAAGTCGTCCACTGGAACCAAGGCTTCTCTTACCGAGGAAGAACTTAGACTATATGAAGAATTAGATGAAAGAGAATCTAGAATAGAAATGCGTCTCGAGGGAAACTCTGTAATGGAACAGAGAATTAAACAAATAGAAAGAAGGATTAAAGAGCGCGAGAATGAATGGAAAAGGAAGGAAATGGAAATTGAAGAACAGGCGTCTAGGCTCGAAGATCTCTAACGGGAAACACAGGAAAAACTTAAGGCATTAAGGGACCAAAAGATAAGGGTCAACGAAAAAGCATATTAAAAGCAGCATTCCAATCGGCTAAATCCTCCAGTCATTATAAGGAGCAACTCGCGAATATTTATATGAGGCCTGACGAAAGAGTATTAGATTACACGGAAAGAATCAAGGAACTAAAACTAGCTATTATCGAGGCAGAAACCTCGGGAGAATAGTCGGACCTCGCGAGGAGAAGAATCGAGAACGAAGTCTTCGATGCCTTAGAAAACGGTCTGCCTGAGGAATACAAGTTAAGGATGAAACACGAACGATATCACGACCTAACGACCGCGGTAAACGTTCTCCTTAGCATAAGTAGGACTTTGATAAAGAATCGGGTACGAGTAGGCAGGACAGGGCCTAGGGAAACAGCTAGGGTACGCGCTATTACTGTGGAAACAAGAGCTTGTGAGATTTGCAAGAGACCGGGCCATTCAACATCAGAATGCGGAAATAGAAGACGACCTCCTACTTTTGCTGAGATAGCGGAAAGGCCTCCTTCACCACGCGAAAGGAAATGGAGAAGGGAGCAACTCGTAGGTTCGAGACCTTCTAGCCCTCGTGACATAAGGACCTGTTACTATTGCAAAAAAATAGGGCAGATTCTAAAGAACTGTAGAAAGTTAAAATATGATAGTGAGCATCGTAGCCAGGAAAAGCGCCACACTAATTATGTGGGTCGCCGAATTCCCGACCATAGAGACAGGGATCGCCTACTCGCCAAAGAACGTACCTATCCAAGGACGGAGAAACGCTCCGACGAACGGGATGATTCTTATAAGTACGAGGAAAAACCAAGGACTTCCAGGAATAACAGTCGGGAGCGACTAAATCCGACCCCCTTCTTTCGTAGAAGAAATCGGACTCGCCGTAATTCGAACGATAGCGAGTCGGGAAACGTGAGAAGTGGCCTGTCCCGAAGCGACAAGAGAGGGGACGCTTTGAAAAACGCTCCATCTCGCCAGAGCACGCAGGTGACGCACAAGGCCGCGTCACAATAATATACTTTATTATATTTTATTATACACAATAATAACTTTCAAACCCATGGTCAAGGCCCCGACCGTACGGTTCGAGGCCAAGGAATTTACAAGGACAGCCACGTTCCTGGGGGATATGGGTTCGGAAATTAATGTTATTAAAAGGAACTTAATCAGCGTATCAGGAAGCATCGACAAAGAAGACATTATCAAAATAAATGGAATTACCAATGATAGCATACGCACTCAAGGGTCAGTGAGCATCAACCTTTTTGGAAAAGAAATTCACTTCCATACAGTAGAAACGACCCTCCCGATCGACCAGGATGGTATTCTGGGAAGCGCCTTCCTGAAGGCAATAGGAGGAAATGTGATGTACTCACAACAGTGCATCAAGGTCGCAGGAAAGAGATACCTTTTGCTAACAGGGAACTTACTCGTGTCCCAGCAAGGACTAGTGCAGTGTTTAAATGCCATGTGGAAAATAAGGAAGTGAATGAAGGTTACCTTCCCTTAATGGAATCAATACTAGGGATCTACATGGAGAATTCTCTAGTCAAAAAGAATGAAGGTAAGGCCTACTTCAGGGTAATTAACACCACGGAAGAAGACGTGGACATAATAGTACCCACATTGGAATTACAAAACTTCACAATCGAAGACATCGACGCGAAGGCCGGCGTCAAGATCATCACGGCGGGAGGAAATATCGTTAAGGGAATGAAACAGAAACCCGATATGACCAATTTAGACAAGGCTACGAGATCGGCACAAGTGGAGCCCCTCTTAAGACTAGAGCACTTAAACGATGGGGAGAGAAGAAGTGTAATCGAAGTCCTCAAGGGCAACGCCGATTGCTTTCATCTGCCAGGAAAACAGCTGGGCAGCACGCACGTGCTGACTCACCGAATCATTACCACATATGAAATGCCAATACACGTGAAACAGTATAGGTTTCCGCCGGTACACAAGGAGTAAATTAATAAACAAACGCAGAAGCTATTAAACGGTGACATCATACGACCTTCACTTTCACCGTATAACTCTCCTATCTGGGTAGTCGACTATAGAGGTTTAAATGAAAAAACTATAGGAGACGCTTATCCCCTCCCTAACATAGTCGAGATTTTAGATCAATTAGGATCGGCGAAATATTTTTCGGCATTTGATTTAAAATCGGGGTCCCACCAGATCGAAATGCATCCGGACGACAGTCACAAAACGGCATTCTTTACTTCACACGGATACTTCGAATTTGCCAGAATGCTATTTGGTTTAAAGAACGCACCTGCTACGTTCCAACGATTGATGGACTTAGTGCTCTCCGGACTTCAGGGTGAAGAAGTGTTTGTGTACTTAGACGATGTAGTGTTATATGCTAGGTCATTAAAAGAACATGAAGTTAACTTTAAGTTAAGAAAAAGAACATGAAGTTAACTTTAAGTTAAGTTAAATTTAGCAAACTATAATAATATAAATAACAAACTATAAATACCCATTATAAGTCGGTAAAAGATGAATTATTAATACTTACCTTCCGCATACTAATCGTCGGTAAGAAAACACTTTACAGGAGAAACATTAGATAAAAAGATTCACTTAGCAAAGAAAGTTAGCTGTTAGTAAAACCAACATTAAGGAAGATTATTAGAAGACTGAATATTCAAGTACTTAACTAATAAAATAATGAAACGGGTATAACAGCCAACATTAACTTATATTTAGTATCACTACGATTAAAGAAAATATTTTAGAATAGGAAAGATATGGATACAAATCCTAAAGAATTCCGAAATAATGTTAAATAAAGAGTTAGCATAGGATTAATTATATTAATTATAAACCAATAGTTAATGGGCGGTGAAGCCATGAAATTGCACGAAGTTGAAATAGACGATAAAACTTATCAGGTTAAATCGATCAGTTTCACTACTAAAATATATGATACACAGTTTCACAGCTAAAATATATGATACCGGTGTGATCCATCACATATCTAGAATTCAGATTCTCATACTAATTGGAGTCCTTGCTTAAAGGTAGTACCTTTACCAGTCGTTCCGAATTTCCGAATTTTGAACAGTCGACGGTAAAACTTTAATCGCGCCCGCGGATGTTAAAATAATAGTGATTTTCTTTTAAAGCGACGTTCTTAGGTTTATATGAACTTATTGAGCATTCGAACTCTCAACGCTATCTGGAAGATGGTTGGTCACTTACTATTAAAACGAGTGTTCCAACATCGGTAGTTTCATGCAACACTCTTTGCCAAGACAGATCTTCTTCGAAATTCTATTCAATCTCATTCGAAAATCATATCATTCGAAATTTTGAATAATAAAACTAGTCGACGGTAGGATTAATCTCGACGCGTGCATGGGTGTTTTTGCTGTCCTGCTCGTCGCAAAGAAAAGAAGGTGAAAGAAGAGAATACGATAAAAACGAAAAAAAGAGAAGAGATAAAGAAAAGAGGAGAGAGAAGAAAAGAAAGGGAAGGAAAGATAAGAAGAGAAGTAATTAAAGTAATTAATCTAGAATAATTGGTGAAACTATTCTATGCGTTTTAATAAATACAGATGATTGTTTATTTGCTGTTTATACCAAGATCGTCCCTATTAAGTACACCGGTCATGTTTCCACCCTTTAATATGCTTTCAGTTAACTTTAAAACAAAGAAAAATGAAAAATATATGAGATTCGACTTTAATAATGAAACTGCAAAAGTAAAATAATTCTATCCCCATACATGTGACAATGCGGAACTGAAGACAGATTGTTAAGTTGTCTCAATTTTTCAAATCTACATCCCTAAGCTCATAACTGCGAGGAAATTTTCAATGACAACATGGTTAGATCAAAATATGACTAAAAGCCCTTCTTGGAAAGTACTAGTGAACTTTCGAAAATTATTCAATAGCCTATAGTTGTTCTTTCGAGCCACAATTTATGGGGGCCTCTTCGGAATATAGCCTCTTCCTTGCATCCTTCTTACAAACATTTATTTTAATTCTTACACAATAGTCATGCGCAGTATCGTTTGAAATCCAGAGAGTATCCATCGCAAATGTTTCCTTGTTTATTCTTTATCAGAACGCGTGAATATCTACTCTTTACTATTTACGCGAGGTAAAAATAAAGATTTAATAACGTATTAAAATATTCAAAGTGATAATAATTGTAAACGCGTTTGAACAAAATTACTCTATCCTAAGCTAATAATTAAATAAAAAAAGAAGGAACCATTCACGAATAAATCTTTCAAGAAATCGCTCATGTTACTAATCGAATGACTTCATAAAACGAAAAGTGCAGAAATGTGATGAAATAATATAAATTGCTCTTTAAATTTTTTTTTTTAAAACAAATTCAAATATACATTTTAGAATGTATGAATTTGGACATAGCTTTCATCATGCGAAATATAAAGTGAATAAGAAGGAATGATCTTAGAATAATCATTATAACCAAAATAAATTATTCTCTATTCGATGGCCACAAAAATTTTGTCATTTAATGGTATGAAATAACAGAAATTAAGGAAATTTATTATAAATATAAAAAGTGAAAACTCCATCAAGTGCTTTGAAACTTGAATTTTAAAGAATTCAAAGAGTGAAGTTAATCGATTTGATTTGTGAACGATTCAAATAATTAGAATAGATTGCCCGAGGTGATTCGAACCCTTCCTTCTCGATATGACTCGACGAGATCGGAAATTTTAAAAAATTCACTGACTGGTTAACATTTTCTGCGATAGCAATTTGTTCGGTGATTTAGGACGAAATTGAGAGTAGATAATCCTTACATATTTACCAATGGTGTGGTGCGGCATCGTTGCAGATTTAGACGATCAGGGAATTTAAATGTAGATGTTTGTAAATAGGAGATGAAGAAATACTGGCTCTGTAATCATCACAATCAGTAAAAGTTAGTTTTTATTGACGTTAGATGTAGCCAACAACCACCAGTTCAAAATTAAAATCTAAGAGGTAATAATTTACAATTATGTAATGTCTAAAACTTGTTTCGAGCCGTGTAATGTTTAATCAAATTTACATTTATTGTTTAAATATTAGTTTATTTAACAACGCGTACTCTTATATTGTTTAAATAAATCTAACCTTGCCAAATAAATCTATTTTTTCATACCAGGCTCTTCAAAAAAAGTCGGTGAGATATTTAACAGCCAAATAGTCACTGAAACTACGCTAATAGCGTACTGAATATACATATATCCAAAGGTCCTCCGCAAATAACATGCATGAGGTATACACAAGAGAGACCATAGTAAGTCACAATCTTAAACAACAGGTTACATTCAAGCACCTTGGAGAGAAGACAAAGATTTGCAACAGGTTGCATCTGCCGAAGGAGACTTCACTTTAGTTAATAGAAAAGCTCTAAACCTTTTCCGAAGTTCAGGAAATATCGCAGAAATGAGAGAAGAGAACAGGAAGAAATGAACGAGAGAGCATCCTTCGGATTGCGGAGGGAGATCTTAAGCACATCGGAGACCGCGACGAGAAATGCGATATCGGCTCCGATAATACACTGGCAGAAATATTATTGAAGTAAAACAGGAACTCGTTATACAACAGTGGGAGTAGAGCGGTGAAAAAATATGTGACTTTCTATGCAGCACCTAGACTGACGAGAAACAGCAGCAAAATATACGTTCAATTACTCAACAGTAAAACCAACACTGTCAGAACTCTTTAATGACGCCAGACCACGAAATCCTAACTCATTCCAAAGAATCAAACACCGGCTACACTAACAAGACGATCATTGTAGAAGAGAGAATGAGAGAGAGAGAAAGATCCCAGAGATTGTGAGTAAAAGATCGATATGAGCAGGTAGAAAGAGACGGAGATTCAAGAGGAACAGAAAGAGATGGAGATTCAAAAGGAGAAGGCAGAGTAATCGACACGAAAATTAGGTCACGTCCAACAATGAAACGGGATCTCCAATTGTTCATAACTTACAATGAATTCATGGTCACTCACCAGACAGAAATCAAGTCAGGAATCACCAATGAACATAGAGGTGTAAAAACATATAAGAGAGTAAAGAAAAAAATAAAGAAACAATGGAACATTCGTAGACTTGATCCGTTAGAAAGCACCTTAAAGTGTCTAGGATAGATTACGGGAATAATAACATTATCTTTTTTACATTCGTTAATAAATTTCTATTACGAAAAATGTAAACTTTAAATTTTAAGCTATGCAATATATAACGAATATATTAACTTCCATTATCGTCAGATTTTAAAAATGTATCAGAGTGACGAACGAAAAAAATATTCTCAGTTATAAGATATACCGGTTATAAGATTACATGCTACAATAATGAATTATATTGACGATGAGCACCGAATGTACACACACACACATACACATATACACGCGTGCGCGCGAAAGCAAATATGTGGGCTTACGACATATATATATTCGCGTTATTATCATCAAAATGTTTTTTAGATTGTATCACTCTTACGGAAATATTTTACGTTATCTAAACGATTCTTTTAACATGTTCTGTTCAGTTTCTAATCGACAATATGCTGTCTTACTTAGCTTAGATACAAAATAGAAAAATAATCTTATTATTCATTAAGAAATAATTTGCTCCTATTTCATAGTTGATTACATCGATTGCAAAGATCACTGGTATTTAACGAAGGCATGTTTGTATATAAGTAAATTTACAGAATGTTTGGTTAATGCTAAAGTTCTGAAATGCAATTGTTAATGTGTAGTGTTCTTGTGTAGTAACGATTTAGATTGTGGTGGATACCTCCGTTTGAGGTATAGTCAGTGATATTGGTAAGACCCGATTATCTTACCGGTGAATGCGTATGCACCGACTGCCGATTTCTCCCGAACAATCCATGAAAGCATCAATGAATTAGGAAAGGGAAATAAAAAGGGTGATGTTTAAATAAAAAGTGCCAGGAAAAGTAAGGTAATCGCTTTATTGGTCATAGGCTTGTCGAGATGCCTGGTTTTCTCTCTCTCTCTCTCTCTCTCTCTCTCTCTCTCTCTCTCTCTCTCTTTCTCTCTCACTCTTTCTTCTTCGTTCGCAATTATAACATCGTTGCTCTATCTTTGTTTTTGACGCGACGCGTCTTTTCGGCACTGTAATCTTTGACACTTCCGACCATAGTACTTTTAAAAATTTGGAACAGTGGTTCTCATTGCGTTTCTTCCTTCTGCCACCGCTATCGTTACATATTCTAGCGCAATCCACGCAAAGCAATGAGGAAATCCTCTTTTACGCACCACGGAAATCTGCCCAAAAGGAAATTTCAACATGCTTAAATCTGTAGTTACAATTGAAAGATTTATTGTTTGTCAGGATAATAATATTTTCCGGGAGTAATTTTAAATGATACGAGAAATTTTATTTTTGTGTATACGTCACCGTTTTATCGTTATTCCGTCGATTTAAATTAATTATATTTTCAATATCTTACATGATATGTATTTCATATATGCTTTTTAGAGATATAGGGATTGTAACGAAATAAATGTCAGGGTAAATTAAATTTTTACTGATCAAGTTTCTACATGGTTTAAAGAAATGAATATATTCGCAATAAGTTCGCAATGCGTACTCTCACGTTTGTTTTTCTATCTCTTTCTGTCATTTGTTTTATCATCCTCTCTCATTCTGTGTGTGCGTCCGCGCTTGCGCGCAATGTAAATATGTTTCTCTTGAATGTATGAAATTCAGTCACTTAAAAGAATATTTTCGCTCGTTATCTTCTCACCAATCATAGTACATAATTTGATAATAAGATTATATTATCTTCATTATTTAACTACCCTACATTCCTTTGCAAAGTTACTCTCTTACGTCACTAATTTAATTCTATTTATTATTACATTTCTCTAAAAATTTACTTCTTATTATACAAGTACGGTATAACTTAGACTTACAAAAAGAAACATTAAAAACTTCGTATACGACATAACGAATAATTTCATGAATAATAACGTTAATAATTAAAATCATTATTTATTATATTATAATACTTACAATTCTAAGTAACCTGTACACTTTACAAAAATTGGTCTTAAGCCACTTCAAAAACAAAAGACGTTTTATTGATCAACAATGATACATCAATCATAAGACAGAATACAATATAATATTTTGGAGAGATAAAAAATTATCGGAAAAAATAATTATTATTGTTAAACATTTTTAACAATAAAAATAATAAGAAACTTAATTGCCAATTGCTAATATCCTTTAAATAATTTCTAATTGTAAATTGAAAACAAAAAAGAAGAAGGAAAAAGAAAAAAACAAATCATTGCCAGGTAAAGCAGCTGTGCGCAGATTGTGAAAGAATATCGCGATTCATTTTACAACCTACCTCTACAATAACAACATGTTGCAATAGAATAATAATATCAGCAGATTTAATAATACTTGGTCTATGAGCAATAACCAACACTATTCTACCTCTGGTTACATTTTCTTACGCTTTCTGAACCATTCTTTCGCTTTCATAAGGCAATGTGTTAAATTCAAAAAAAAATAAAATCATATACAATACAGGATAAGATAAATGACAAATTATCGATATTTAGTCCCTTTATACATCGTTGCTTCGTCTAATATTAAAATCGATGACTGCTTTAATCCCCCAGATAATATTGAGCCTATTCGCCAACTTAAGTCTCATAACCATTTAGAAATTTTCTAATGAATTCATGAGCATTAACATCCTTCGCAACTTTTACGATCTGAAACATTAAATGTGCATAATATATAATGAAATATTTTGAAAAAATATTAAAACTTTTATTCATATATTATTTACTTTTATTCACATATTATTATTCACCTCCTCATCGGTAGCATCATCCTTTCCATATCTAATGTTCTCAGTAATACTAGTTGCAAAAAGCAGAAATTCTTAATTTATATCCGCTAATACAATACCTCAATGATAGCTAGAATGAAAAGACCTAATGTCCCATTAATCTATAGAAATGCTATCCTCGTTGACATCATGAATCAAGAATATCTGAATAAAATTCTTCAAAATGATGAAATCTGGCCAAATTGGATATTTAAAATTCACATTTTTAAATTCTATATTCCCTGAAAGATTGTCCATTCTTTTATTTCCTCTGCTGATCATTGGCGATAGTGTCATATTTATGTACTATAAAATAAAATTGACATACGATTATTAACAATATATATCAAATCTTGTAAGTAAAAATAATAAAATAGTTAAAAAATTCAGACACTACCACTGATTCTTCTTACGTATGTTCCAAGCAATAAAGATTGTTGAGAGAGAAAGGTCTTTCAACTATTTGAGTTGCCATAAAAAATACCATAAGATCACTGGATGTTGATCTGCCAATTGGCATTAAATGACCATCAAAGTATAAAACAAAATACCATTTGAGATAAATTTGTTCCTGCTTGAAATAAACAAATACCAAATCCTAAATTTTTCATATAACTCAAATGCGTGTTCAGCTTCTTTACAAAATACTTCTGTTTCTCAATTTTCAGCTGCAAATGCTTTTATCTGTAAAAAAAGGTCATTATAATATTTAATACATCGACTGACAGGGTGATCATATGTGACCGCAGATTATTTTTTCTGTAAAGACACTATAGTCATCAGTGACTAGAGTACTTCGAATGTTTATAATTGTAAAAGTTTAATGAACATTGACTGTTAATGAATTTTGAACTTCTTGGTCAATTAGAAAATACTTTGACAAAACATTCTTACCCCATGGGTAAGAATATTGTCTTATAGAACCATATTTATTATTATTTTGCCATTATATGATTAAAATAATAAAGATACTTTCCTGGCATCCTGAGCAAAACAAGTGATTTCGGCAGAGTGGTCAAAAGATCAATGTTACATTGGTATAACATTTCAATAGATTTTGAAGTATAGTGTCACCCTTAGTTTACCATTCCTATGTTTTGGATAGCTTCTTTTAAACATCCATAGCTTTCGCAAATTGGTTTTGTGCTCCTGTAGACAACTTATGCAAACTTTTTCTAAATAGGGAACCAATAAATATAACTATTGGCATATATAATATCATTGTTAAACCTTATGATGTACATATTTTGAATGTACTTTCGAAATCCTGAATATCACTTGTTAATCGACTTACTATTTCACCAGTTCAATGTTTATTAAAGAATGCAACATTTTGCAGAGTCATAGATTTGAATACATTTTGACGTTATTTCATTGCAACTCTTTCATGTACATGAGAAAGTGTATGAATATAAACAAAAGTAAAAAACGTCTGCGGCATTTAAATTTTGTTATGATTCAAAAGTATAAAGAAGAAACTATCCTCTATCACTATTAAATATAATTAAAATGTACATACTTGTGCAACAATGTCGTCTCAGAAGTATTTCCAATGTATTGCTTATACAATTAATTTCTTCATCTTGGACTATTTTTGTCAATACATTTATCGTATTGTCAACAGACTGTTGTTTCCAAATATTTAACAGTCTGATCATTAGGGTATTCTACAAATAAGAAATATATTGGATATAGTGGTACAATATGCAAAGATGGATTTACACACAAGCCATAGAAATGATTCCATCTGATTCTGTAACACAGAGTCCTCACATACTAATTGAATTTATGTTATCTAATAAATTTAATTTAATATCTGTTGATGGTTAAATAAATTTTATATCTATGTTTGATAGTATTTGATCAAAGTATTTTTTACTACATCATTTGTATAAACAGTTGAAGGAAGAATATTCTATAAAGGAAAAATTGATTTACTTCAACACATTACATGCAGAAAATGTATTTTTACACTTTTCAAAGTCTGTCATTGGTGTGCGGGTTATTTAAAAATACATATTTAATAGATTTGTGCTAGAGAGCGGTTATCTTATAAATACGATAGGCATTTTATGTATGGCATTTAGTTTGTTTTTTTAGTTTAGTTTATCAAGTTACTACTTTCATTTGTACAAGCTCCTGCTGCACCCATAAGTTCGCCGCGAAATATACCCACATGCAATGTGTTAATACCTGCATCTTTAATGCCTCAAGCAGCTTGAAGGCTAAATCAGCCTACAACAATATATACTTTTTATTAATATTTTTATACTTACTGGAAAAGCAATGTGAAATATGCAAGTATAGATATTCCACATTCTTTCCATTATGATTGGTGCTATGTGTCACTACCTTTTGTTACCTCCTTATTTTGTTTAATTGTTTATCATGTCACTTTTTTCACATTTATCTTGAATATATTTGCTGCACCTGTTCCTAATGTTTCTCAACCAACTTTATAAATGTTTGATAGAATCTTTTTCTTCTTGTGTTCCTGTTTAATTAATAAACTAAACATGGCCTTGAAGTCTCTCCTGAATTGAAGGAAGGAATTACTCTTTCTTTTGAACGGATTATTTAGAAACGTTTCTCTGAAAACGAGTTATTAAAAATAATATTAAATATAATACTAAATATTGACGATATATTAAAAATAATACACAAAGACTAGTAAAAAAGAAAAGGAAGTAGTAACATCAAGTACAATTTTTTACTAAGAGCTTATAATGATTTAAAGGAAAATAATTACTTTGCAGTCAATGGAAAAATAGTGTGTTGTTTGTATCTTATAATTCGTAAAAAAGACATTATGAGAAAAATATTATTTTACGATATATATATATATAGAAAGTTTGGTTACACAAAAGATTTCTTGAATATTGTTATTAACTTAACATACGTTTTACAGATGCAAAGTTATATTAGTTCGAAAAGTCTTAGGATCAAACGTATCTATCAATCTACTTTTTAAACAAAATTCGTTAATAAAATTAAGAGAACTTAACCTTGCACGTTTATTAAGAACAGCGCCATTATTTCTTCCTCACGTTCGCATTTGTAGAACACATTGTTAAGTGGCATTGGAAAATATAAGCGTGGTCACACCAACTCATTGTTGAAATGGATTTTTTTTCTTTTTTTTTTACAATTTGTAAAAATAATTGACGTTTATTATTGGATGCATACATATAATAATGTATCAATCGAATTCGAGTCGAGGAATGTTGTAAAAACAATAAATTTAAAATGGAAAATCGGTTAGTGTGCCATTGGTTGATCATTGGTGATATTAGATGCGGAGGATGGGCTTAAAAGACATGAACTTAGAAGATTCACGGATATTTTTTTATTTTCGAAACTTTCCTAAACTTCCTTTTGATTCTTCGTCGTTTCGTCCCGGTTTTCTTTTCTTTTTTTTTTTTGCATATCAATTACTTTACCTAGTTTAATATGTCTAATTTCTGTGTGTATCTTTCTTGTTTCTTTAAAAATTTTTTTTCTTTTGAAGCATGCAACTCGGTATTTTTCGTTGTACTTCGTACATTTTATTGAATTAATGTGTAGAAAATTTTCTATTTGCTCTCTTGTTTTTAATAGATGAAACATTTATAAAATATATCATGGAATGTTCACAAAACGAAGAAACGTGTTTTTAATGTAAGAATGATCGTTCGAAGAGGCAGGTGTATCGTACTAAAAATTATGTGAGAACGTTATGCAGTAGTATGGTAATTGTGATGTGGCTGACGGTTCACGCTAAGGAAAGTTTTACGTTCAGTTTAGATGATTCTGAAATTTCTTTTTACTTTCTTTTTTTTTGTTATAGTAACGGAGAGAATTTATTATATTATGATAAGTATATAATTATATTTATGTAAGTATGACTAATTTACTATTAATATAATAATAATTCAATATATTGGAATAAATATTTTTCAAACATATACTTATGGGAGTACAAAGTTAGAAAATAAGACGAAAACAATAAATAAATATATACATATATATATATATATATATATATATATATATATAAATATAATTTTATAATTTGAAAATAAAATCAATTAATAGAAAAATTAATTACTTTCTATTATTTTATTTCGCAGTTGAGTTATGTTGATATAAACGTTATATTTTTTCTTTTCTTACTTTTTAAATAATTGTTACATCTTTTTCTTTTCGTTTTTCGATTCATTTTTCTCATTTAAATGTGTAACATTTACTGTATTGTTTCATTGAAGTACATTATATATATAGGACTTCCGGTTGGATGGTGAAAGAGAGAACACGCGTGCCAGAGTTTCTGAGGAAGTGAAGCAAATAAAAAGTTAAAAAGCGGAAAGGAGGCATAGAAAGATTGTGGAAGAAAATAAGAAGAAAAAGGAGAAAGGAAAGATAAATGAGAAGAGAAGTTGTGAACGGAATGGCTGGATAAGTGTGTAAGAAAAAGTTGAGAGTTTGAGGTTAGAAACAAATGGCGCTAAGAGGCAGACCGGCAGGTAGCAAGAATAAAACAAAGGAAAACGCACTAGACGCAATGCTAAGGGAAGATTTTTTATTTTATTCGGAAATAGTTTACAATCGATTCTGATTGAGAATTATAAGTAAATTATTCTGGCCTAGTATTATAATGTGAATAATAAATGATTGTCGTATGTTTGGTTCTAGCTGAATCTATTGTTTAAATCTAGAGGGTAATGTCTTTTTAGCCTACGGATCTGATCCATCGTGTCATGTAATTGAGTAACTAGTGGGTATCGATGGTTGTTAATTCTTGTGTTATATCTATTACTGAATTTGGATATTTCTTCTTTAACTATTGGTATCTTAAGGTCGCGATGTATTATTTCATTGGTAACATATCAAAGTGCATCTATTAAGGATCTTAGAGTTTTAGATTGAAATCGTTGAAGAATTTCTATGTTGGAATTACTCGCTGTTCCCTATAGGTCCACACAGGTTTTAGTATGGTTTTATATAGTATTATTTTACTCTGCACGCTTGAGTTTGAACGTCTGCCAATGAGCCAGTAAAATTTTTTAATTTTAATTTAAGTTTGCTTGGACTTATCTACAATGTGCCGTTTTCATGTCATTCTTCTGTCCAGAATCATGCCTACGTATATGACTGAATCTTTGTTTGGAATTAGAATATTATTTATGGTCACCTGTGGGCAGGATTATTTTCACAGTGTGAAGGTAATATGACTGGATTTATTTTTATTTTTTTGAAGCGCCATTTGTGGAACCACTTTTCCAAAGAGTCAAGATATCGCTGGAGAGTTGAAGAGGCAATTATCTGATGTGAGTGGGATGCTAATAAAGCTGTATCATCAGCAAATGTCGCTGTGGTTATCTCCGTTAAGGTTGGTAAATCGGCAGTGTAGATGGTATACAGCAAAGATTTGAGGATACTGCCTTGGGGTATGCAGACTTCTATTAGAAATGTTGTAGTTGTAGCGTCTGAGTATTTAATCGTAAATAGTCGACCATATCTTTGGAACCTTTTACATTGGACTATCTCTTTTTTTTTTTACAGAAGCTGGTTCAATTTTTACTACAGAATTCATTCAAAATTCTTTTGCTTTAATTCAATAAAGAATAAGGACAGCGGGTTTTTGTGATACTATGCCTTATATTGCTAATGTTAGTTATTTCATGGCCATGATTTAAGAGTTCGTACTTCAGTTTCTCTAAGTTAGTTGAGTGGTGGATATTACGAAGTACCACAAGAAAAGATCCTTCTTGTTTCAGTTGATATATGTGGAAATTTGCATTCAGGATTTTTAGTGATTTTATTAGTTTTCTATAGGAATCTGGATTAGTCGACAAAATTTTAACCTGATTATTTTTTATTTTAAGTTTGTAATCCTCTTTGTTGACATTTTTCTAGATAGACTTTATTATTATTTGAATGTCGATGACATCATCAAGGAAGATTGGTGGGGGAGAAGGATCTTTTCACGTATGTAGACTTGTTAACATTTCAACTTCGTCCATAGAATCGTCTGTAGATTATAATATTGTGAATCTGTTAGAAGTGGCAACATGGTTTGTTGACGGTTTGTTCCGACTAGTGTTTACGTTTTCTCTGTCGTTTGTGTGATGTGAGATGTGGGACAGATTATCCTTTTGCCGCAAAGGAGGTATAACGATGCGGTTATAGTTTTGATCATGAGAGCCTGATTGAATTTCTTGGGCCATCTTTGAGCTAGTTAATTCTAAATTGGAATAACTAGTCGAAAGGTTATGATTTGGATTAAAGATTAAAAGTGTCGCATTTTCCATGAGTAAGTTCAGTAAACATTTTGTTTATTTCTGTTTCAATTGATTTTCGACGGTATGTTGTCACTTATTATATTGTAAACTTTACTGAGCCTGATCACTCACGTCTACACGCTTCAGCCAAGGAAAGATAAAGGAGAGAAGAATAGAACGGAGTGGGCAGAAGAGAAAGAGGACATGATGCAAGAGCTGATGAAGCTATTAAAAGAAGAATGGCGAAGCATGCTCTGAGAAGAGATAGGAAGACTAAAGAAGGAAATGATAGAAGAAAGAAAAGAGTGGGAACAGAGGATACAGCTAAGAAAGTATTTATTTATTTATATTAATTCATTTTTCATGAACGAAACATTGCACCATACATAGAACAGAATTTAAAAAATTGTATTTAGATGGAAAAGTTATTTCATGGAAAAACTATCTTTCTATACCTTTTATAACTCATGCTTTTAGCAATTTTTAATTGGTTGATCGAATAACTATAGCTAGAAAAAGAATAATAGATCGTGGCGATCTATTATTTTACGAAATAATTTGAAGTAAATGTTGGAGCAAATATTATATAATGTGATTTTTGAGTAATTAAATCATTCGGATAATAAAAAATTATAATTCAAAATATTGTATGACTAGAAATATAAAAATATTACTGCTGTACACAGTTATACTTAATAAAAACTAAACTTACTAAATGTTAGAGAAATATAATATCTTCCTAGGAACTAACTATTTTAAATAATGCAGTTCAAATTAGATAACTACAAGTACAATAAGATTATTATTGTACTATTAATAATAATGCTATTAGATATATTTTTATAGTATAGATCTGTTTATACTATATTATTCTATTTAGATTATTTTGGATTATTTTATAACATTAGATATAATTTTCATACTATATAATTTCTTTTTGTAAAATCCCCTCAAAAATGTATTCTTTGGCAGTTATATCTACTTTCATGTTGCATGATAACAAAAAATATTGATTGAAAACTTTTTCTTCATTGTATCATCTTCTTTTCTTATAATAAGTACGCATCACGTAAATTAATAAACATTCGTCTTTCTTTTTAAAGTAAAAAATAATAAAAAATATGAATGCGAGAAAATTTTTTTTACATTTATTTTCTTTTGGAATATTATCTTTTCTTCGTTTTAATTGCAAAATGACCAAATTCATATTGCATAGATTAATAAACGCTTCTTTTCTTTTTTTCCATAGCAAAGAAGATTTATTAAAACGAAATTAATAATTTTAATTATATTGTCTTATAATAAAAAGATCTATTCGAAGTTAATACTTACATTTTTAGTTCCGATCTGTAAAACATCTGCCAAAAATGTTTAACCAAAAAATATTAATTTTTTCGTTTTTTTATCATAATAAAAATTATTTTATGCGCGAATTAATCAGCTTTTTTTTATTAAACATCGTTCCTACCTACGAACAATTACATTTAATAAGAATCGTTTCGAATAATCTACTATGATCCAGTGGAATTTCATGCTTTTAATTTTCGAAACTGTCGAGTATTATTATTTAAAACGATGTGCTTTAACATTTGGAAGAATATTATTTGTAAGAGTTCACCGGCGATGACCTCAATGCTTTGGCATATTTCGAATTTAAAAGAAGGAAAAAAAATACATATCTTTATATCTTCTACGTGGAGATTACACAATGAATTACATGGTAACGGTCGAGGTCAGCAGAATTATACAAAATAAAATTATCAACGGCTTCAAGAACTTTTGTATCGATTCATGGAAATACTATAAATCAACGTGCTGGATTTAAAGACAAGACATTTCCTTTTCAAACAACGTCTTTGTTTTTAAGTAATTCATAAAGGTCCACACCATGTTTATTATTTGATGGAGATTAACTCGAACGAGTATTATTTTGAGAAGTAGGGATTGGAACGAAATAAATGTCAGAGTAAATTGAATTTCTACTGACCGACTTTCAAAAGGAATTAAATAAATGAATATATTCACATGTGTTCGAAATGCGTACTCCCACGTTCATTTTCCTTATACAATTATATTATTTTTATGATTTAATTATCCTACATTCCTTTGCAGTTACTTCTTACTTCACTAATTTAATTTTATTTATTATTGCATTTCTTCAAAAATTTACTTCTTATTATGCAAGTACGGTAAAACTTTGACTTACAAAAAGAAACATTAAATAAATCGTATGTGATCTAACGAATAATTTCATAGCGATTAACGTTAATTATTACAATAATTATTGTTATTACAACAGTAACGTACAGTTCTACGTGATCTTTACAAAAATTGGCCTAAGGCCACTTCCAAAAGAAATGACATTTTATTGATCAGTATTGATACATCAATTATAAGACAGAATAATACGAAATAAATACAATATAATATTTTCGAGAGATAAAAAATTATCGGAAAAATTAATTATTATGCATAAATATTTTTAACAATAAAAATAATAAGAAAAATAATTGCCAATTTCTAATAACCTTTAGTTAATTTCTAATTATAAATTGTAACGAAAAAAGGAAGAGGGGAAAAAGAAAAACCAATCATTGCCAGATAAAGTAGGTGTGCGCAGATAGCGAAAGAATAGCGATTAATTTATAACCTACCTCTACAATAACATGTTGCAATACGATAATAATATCAGCATATTTAATAGCATTTGGTCTATGAGCAATAACCAATACTATTCTACCTCTGGTTACATTTTCTTACACTTTTTGAACCATTCTTTCGCTTTCATAAGGCAATGTGTTAAATTCAAAAAAAAAAATAAAATCATATACAATACAGGATAAGATAAATGACAAATTATCGATATTTAGCCTCTTTATACATCGTTGCTTCGTCTAATATTAAAATCGATGACTGCTTCAGTCCCTCGGATAATATTGCTCCTCTTCGCCAACTTAAGTTTCATAACCATTTAGAAATTTTCTAATGAATTTATGAGCACTAGCATCTTTCGGCATTTTATATATATATATATATATATATATATATATATATATATATATATATATATATATATATTAGTTGGATTCGTATCGATATTCTCAAAAACTTTTATTTCACCTAAAATATCAATTTCGATATAAAGAAGTTATTATAACTTTCGTATTTCGAAAAAGGCGTCCTATACGAAACGGTAGCGATGAATATTAAATTTGTCTAACAATATCTAACAAATATTATTGCAAACTTTTTTCTATGAAAGTCATAGGGTCGCAGATATTTAGTTACATTTAACATGGGACATCCTGCATTCATAATCTCCTTTTTTTATAATTATTAAAAATTATTACAGATTGCACTCACGTTGGTGAAAGTGGTCAGTGAAAATACAAAAACTTTTCCTGTATTTGATCGCATTTCTTTAGTCGATCGGTTCATGTATATGTGCATTAATTTGTTCTCCCTTTTTGAAATAATGCACTATTCGTATAGATACAATGCGTTGCCTACGAATGGGAGCTTTGAAAAAAAATGGAAAAAAAATTAATTACGTGAATCGTAAGAATAGCTTTGATGATGAAAATTCATAAAGAAAAAGAAAAGAAATAAATAGAATCAATCTCTTAAACGTATTTTTGAGCATGAAATTTTGTAAAAAAAGTAAAAGGAAGTAAAGGGAAACATTATTAACGCCAATCGTAATGATATTTTCGATGATGAGGTTTTACGAAAGGGAAAAAATTATTATGTCAATAGTAAGGATATTTTTCTGTTGCAATTTAATTGAAAGAAGAAAAAAGGGAAGAAAATAATAAATTATCGGAATCGTGAAGAATATTCCCATGATGAAATTTTTTTTCCCATGATGAATTTATCGACCGCAATCCAACGGATCAATAGAACGCTCACACCACGTGTTAGCAGAATTTTTGAAACACTTTGTAAAGGATAATTCTGAATGGGACGATTGGGTCGATATAGCGATGTTTTCTTATAATACAAGTATACATGAAGGTACACAATACTCTCCGCACGAATTAATCTTTGGCCAGTTAGCGAAAACTGCGAACGATAGCACATTTAACGACTTAAAAGACGAAACTTACGCATCGTACTTGGCTGAATTGACGGAACAGTTACAGAAATCGCAGGAGGCCGCCAAAGAGAACCTCGAACGCGCGAAAATAAAATCTAAAAATTATTACGATAAAAAACAGAGGGTAGTGAGCTTCTCGACGGGCGACTCCGTGTACATCCTAAAGGGAAAAATCAAAGGCAAGTTAGACAGCCAGTACGAGGGACCATATAAAATTGTACAAATTCTTAATAATAGCAATGTAAAAATAGAAACGCCAAAAGGCCTCTCTGTCGTTCATACGGACAGACTCAAATTAAATAAGGCTAGAAAGTAAGTTAAAGCCTACGTCTAGGACTCTACCTTACCGACTAACGGTTGCCACGGCGCAGCATGGCGCCACAGTAGTTCTCAGAGTCCGGGACGACGGTCGATAAGGTGTCTCCCCTCCATTTTCATTATAATATAAGCCACTCCAGTCCGAGCAGAGCGTCAATTGTCCATAAAGAAGCAAAAGCATCGAAGCTAAAGAAGAACCTCCGAATCACAATGAAGAAATTATCATTCGTTATACTACTTACAATAGTAGGAGCTACGCAGAGCCTAACCGGATACGACTGTGCCGGTTCCTCACTCAACGTGACTACATTCTCGTTGCTGGACGACTCTGAATGCGAGACGCCGAATCTCCAACCAACAAGCCAAGAACTATACATTCAATTACTACAAGTGTCTGAATACCACCCAATAAATGTCATCCAATGTAAAGTGAGGATCGATAGGACCATCTATCACTGCGGGATGTACTCGCACGTTTCAATCGTACACAATGGCCGACGCGAATACATTCATCCGCTCACCCAACGCCTATGCGAGCAAGCGCAAGTCACCGGAAGCCTATCTCTGGGCCCCAACAGCCTCATAACGGGACTTAAGAGAAACAGCACGCACCTTCACAGCCTGACCATAAGTGCATCCGTCGGTACAGACGGAGCCTGCAAGGGCTCGCAATATAGCGACCCCTATGGTACCTGGGCCGACGTCGTTGTACAGGCCTCGGTAGAAGTCGCCTTGAAAGACTACTATGCAGCCGCCTCCATCAAAGCAGACCAGATACATCTACAATCGGGTACCATCTGCGCTTACACAGCCGAAAATTGTCAAGACGAAGGAGGAGCCGAAAACTTTTGGGAAACTCTACCTTCGGATAGTTGCGGATTCAATGAATACGACGTTTTGTACGAAGGCCTCGCAACAAAATTCACAACTAAAGGACCAGTAACAGGACCAGTCCTATACACAGTCACGTCCAAGGACGTCACCTTCGCACTTACAAAAGCAGAAGAATTTACATTGTGCGGATATACGATCATCCGTACCGAACATCCGAAACTTTTCATATTGGAAACCTCTCCTGGAAGAATCTTCAAAGCTAAGACAAAAACCCCTGTAGAAAATTTAGACATCTTCGCATATATAAATTCTAAATTCATATATGTCGAACGCCATTTAAAAACACAACTTACCGATTTATACATAGACATAACCCGCCAGAAATGTGCGCTCGAGAGACAAATTTTGAAGAACGCTGTATCTTTAGCAACCTTGTCTCCTGACGAAACCGCATATTCCTTCATGAAAGAACCAGGTTATATGGCAGTGATAGCGGGAGAAGTAATACACTTGATTAAATGTACGCCGGTGGAAATAAAAGTACGCTCTACGGAAAACTGCTACAAAAGCCTACCAATAACTTACCGCAACCAATCTTGCTTCCTAACACCAAAAACCCACATCATCACGCAAGAAGCAGCAATGACGGATTGCAACGAGCTACTACCAGCAATGTACCTACTACATGGATCATGGTACAGAATAACACCGAAACTCGTTGAAAGCGTACCACCGCCGACCATCCAGCCATTAACAAAACCACAATGGAAATACATCAGCCCGCAACATTTGGCAACGAGCGTATCTACTCCAACGAAGATCTAAATAAACTACGTTCGCACATCATGGAACCTGCGGAAAAACCCGCTGTTTTGAACACACTATTACGTGGAGTCAGCGGACAACACATACCAGAAGGACAGATCTCGTTATACAACCTTATGGATGAAGAAGCATTAGACAAAATAGCGACCAGCACAGGCCAACGACTATGGGGAGCGTTCGTGACATTCGGATCAGCAAGCGCCGGAGTCATAGCGATACTCATGATCCTCCGATTAATAAAATATGTAGCAGACACCGTCATCCACGGCTATGCACTACATAGCATCTATGGTTGGAGTATTCATTTAGTAGGAGCACTTTGGGGCTCACTTACACACCTTTTGCTTCACCTCGCTAAGTCACCAACGAAAGAGAAGGTGGAGAACGAACAAAAACCGCCAGAAGATGCTGACGCGATAGAACCATCTACGGCAAGACAGAAAGACGCCGCAAACACTTTCCCTTCAATTAGTAAATACTTGCAAGAAGAATCAGCCTTCAAAATGCACGTATAACTACGAACATTTTATTATAAGGGGGGAAGTGTTACGTCACCCGACGTACGGACTTATAAAATATATAAGGAGTTACTCCTCGTGCCCGCTATATAGGGAGTCTTTTATTATTAGCACATGTAAGTCCTCGTGCCCGCTATATAGGGAGTCAGCTTATTAAATCATGTATTACTCATAGTATAGTTGATATCATTTATTAACAATATTATATTTTACATATTCGTGCCCGACATGAAGGGAGTCATTTTTACAACACTAACAAATATTATACTTACACTGGGGAACACCTTACGATTAGAAAACGCATATATAATAATTAGTTATAAATAATTGATACATATTTAACACACACATTTATAATATACGCGAAGCCCTAACAAGCGCCTTTAAGTCACCAAAAGTCATAACAAGAGACTGAAAGCATAAACACCGACTAGCCGGTCCTTCATCCACACATGGCCTCCACGTGGTCCTTAGGGAAACTACGCGGCCACTAGGGGCACCTTCTACCTGAAACCTTAGGACCGGAGGAGAAGAGCACAAAGCCGGCAACGTCGACAGGCCTGTCCTCCGCCCACACATGACCTCCACGTGCTCCTTAGGGAAAAGCACGCGGCCGCCAGGCACTTACGGCATCTCTCCACAGGTGTTCATCACGCGCGTCTACAGAACGGACTCAGAATTCCGAAGTTACAAGGTACATGGCACAGCTAACACACACACGGGCCTAGGACAACACACACACGCGGAATTCAGCTGACGCCAAGCAAGTAACGCCAAGACGCTCATCCCCACCACCGCTAATACGCGCCTCAGCTCAACGCGCGCAGGACCATCGCTCGCTACCCCACCACCGCCAACAAGGACGAGTGAAGGGAAGACGGCAGCCAATCACCATCCTCTTAGAGCCAAGCCGCCGCCGCTTCGCTACGAGCCGCAGCCGCTATGACTCAGTATATAAGGAGCTGCAGAGCAGCACACGACGGATTTCGACGGAATTTCTACTACGGATTTTCTACGATTCACTTCGACGGACGTTAGTTCCGAACAATATTCGCGGGAGAATCTTTTACGCTGTATCAATTCTATTCATATTATAAATTTCAACTTAGGATAAATTAGAATTAGTAGAAGTCTGTGTTTCATTAGTCGGGATTGTACTTAACAATGTTAAATTTATCGTTATTGTCATCGATATTGTTATTGTTAGGGTTACTGATAACCATATAGTTATTGTTATTGATATTGTAATTGCAGTTGTTAAAGATTTTATTATAGTTATTGTCATCGTTATTGACAAAGTTAATGTTATTGTAATTAATATTGTTATTGTTCTTGGTACTGTAATTGTACTTGTTATTGTTAATTTTATCTTTATTGTCATCGTTATTGTTATTGTTATGGTTATTGATGTTCATATTGTTTTTGTTATTGATATAGTATTTGTAGTTGTTAAAATTAATGTTATCGTTATTGTCATCGTTATTGTTATTGTTAGGGTTATTGATAACCATAAAATTATTGTTCTTGGTATTGTAATTGTAGTTGTTAAAGATTTTATTATAGTTATTGTCATCGTTATTGACAAAGTTAATGTTATTGTAATTAATATTGTTATTGTTCTTGGTACTGTAATTGTACTTGTTATTGTTAATTTCATCTTTATTGTCATCGTTATTGTTATTGTTATGGTTATTGATGTTCATATAGTTATTGTTATTGATATTGTAATTGCAGTTGTTAAAGTTATTATTATCGTTATTCTCATCGTTATTGTTATTGGTAGGGTTGTTGATAACCATATAGTTATCGTTATTGATATTGTAATTGCAGTTGTTAAAGTTATTATTATCGTTATTCTCATCGTTATTGTTATTGTTAGGGTTTTTATAACCATATAGTTATTGTTATTGATATTGTTATTGTAGATGTTAAAGTTATTATTAACATTATTGTCATTGTTATTGTTAATGTTAATGTTATTGTAATTATTATTTTTATTGTTCTTGGTATTGTAATTGTAGTTGTTAAAGTTTTTATTATAGTTATTGTCATCGTTATTGACAAAGATAATGTTATTGTAATTATTATTGTTATTGTTCTTGGTATTGTAATTGTACTTAATAATGTTAAATTTATCGTTATTGTCATCGATATTTTTATTGTTAGGGTTATTGATAACCATATATTTATTGTTATGGATATTGTAATTGCAGTTGTTAAAGTTATTTTTATCGTTATTGTCATCGTTATTGTCACAGTTAATGTAATTGTAATTAATATTGTTATTGTTCTTGGTACTGTAATTGTACCTGTTATAGTTAATTTTATCGTTATTGTCATCGTTATTGTTATTGTTATGGTTATTGATGTTCATATTGTTTTTGTTATTGATATAGTATTTGTAGATGTCAAAATTATTGTTATCGTTATTGTCATCGTTATTGTTATTGTTAGGGTTATTGATAACCATATAGTTATTGTTATTGATATTGTAATTGCAGTTGTTAAAGTTATTATTATCGTTATTGTCATCGTTATTGTCAAAGTTAATATAATTGTAATTAATATTGTTATTGTTCTTGGTACTGTAATTGTACCTGTTATAGTTAATTTTATCGTTATTGTGATCGTTATTGTTATTGTTATAGTTACTGATGTTCATATTGTTTTGTTTTTGATATAGTATTTGTAGTTGTTAAAATTAATGTTATCGTTATTGCATCGTTATTGTTATTTTTATGGTTATTGATAACCATATTGTTTTGTTATTGATATATTATTTGTAGATGTTAAAATTAAAGTTATCGTTATTGTTATTGTTAGGGTTATTGGTAACCACAATGTTATTGTTATTGATATTGTAATTGCAGTTGTTAAAGTTATTATTATCGTTATTGTCATCCTTATTGTCAAAGTTAATGTTATTGTAATTAATATTGTTATTGTTCTTGGTACTGTAATTGTACCAGTTATAGTTAATTTTATCTTTATTGCCATCGTTACTGTTATTGTTAGGGTTATTGATAACCATATAGTGATTGTTATTGATATTGTAATTGCAGTTGTTAAAGTTATTATTATCGTTATTGTCATCGTTATAGTAATTGTTAGGGTTATTGATAATGTAATTGTAGTTGTTAAAGTTATTATTATCGTTATTGTCATCGTTATTGTTAATGTTAATGTTACTGTAATTATTATTATTCTTATTGTTCTTGGTATTGTAATTGTTTTTCTTAATGTTAATTTTATCATTATTCTCATCGATATTGTTATTGTTAGGGTTATTGATAACCATATAGTTTTTTTTATTGATATACTATTTGTAGTTATTAAAATTAAAGTTATCGTTATTGTCATCGTTATTGTAATTTTTATGGTTATTGATAACCATATAGTTATTGTTATTGATATTGTAATTGCAGTTGTTAAAGTTATTATTATCGTTATTGTCATCGTTATTGTCAAAGTTAATGTTATTGTAATTAATATTGTTATTGTTCTTGGTACTGTAATTGTAGTTGTTAAAGTTTTTATTATAGTTATTGTCATCGTTATTGACAAAGTTAATGTTATTGTAATTAATATTGTTATTGTTCTTGGTACTGTAATTGTACTTGTTATTGTTAATTTTATCGTTATTGTCATCGTTATTGTTATTTTTATGGTTATTGATACCCATATAGTTATTGTTATTGATATTGTAATTGCAGTTGTTAAAATTATTATTATCGTTATTGTCATCGTTATTGTCATCGTTATTGTTATTGTTATCGTTATAGATATTTATATTGTTTTTGTTATTGATATAGTATTTGTAGTTGTTAAAATTAATGTTATCGTTATTGTCATCATTATAGTTATTGTTAGGGTTATTGATAACCATATAGTTATTTTTATTGAAAATGTAATTGTATTTGTTAAAGTTATTATTATCGTTATTGTCATCGTTATTGTTAATGTTAATGTTATTGTAATTATTATTGTTATTGTTCTTGGTATTTTAATTGTACTTCTTAATGTTAATTTTATCGTTATTCTCATCGTTATTGTTGTTGTTAGGGTTATTGATAACCACATAGTTATTGTTATTGATATTGAAATTGCAGTTGTTATATTTATTATTATCGTTATTGTCATCGTTATTGTCAAAGTTAATGTTATTGTAATTAATATTGTTATTGTTCTTGGTATTGTAATTGTACTTGTTATTGTTAATTTTATCGTTATTGTCATCGTTATTTTTATTGTTATGGTTACTGATTTTCATATTGTTTTGTTATTGATATATTATTTGTAGTTGTTAAAATTAATGTTATCGTTATTGTCATCGTTATTGTTATTTTTATGGTTATTGATAACCATATTGTTTTAGTTATTGATATTGTCATTGTAGTTGTTAAAGATATTATTATCGTTATTGTCATCGTTGTTGTTATTGTTATGGTTATTGATGTTCATATTGTTTTTGTTATTGATATAGTATTTGTAGTTGTTAAAATTAATGTTATCGTTATTGTCATCGTTATTGTTACTGTTAGGGTTATTGACAACCATATAGTTATTGTTATTGATATTGTAATTGTAGTGGTTAAAGTTATTATTATCGTTATTGTCATCGTTATTGTTAATGTTAATGTTATTGTAATTATTATTGTTATTGTTCTTGGTATTTTAATTGTACTTCTTAATGTTAATTTTATCGTTATTCTCATCGTTATTGTTATTGTTAGGGTTATTGATAACCATATAGTTATTGTTATTGATATTGTAATTGCAGTTGTTAAAGTTATTATTATCGTTATTGTCATCGTTATTGTCAAAGTTAATGTTATTGTAATTAATATTGTTATTGTTCTTGATACTGTAATTGTACTTGTTATTATTAATTTTATCGTTATTTTCATCGTTGTTATTTTCATGGTTATTGATGTTCATATTGTTTTTGTTATTGATATAGTATTTGTAGTTGTTAAAATTAAAGTTATCGTTATTGTCATCGTTATTGTTATTGTTATCGTTATAGATATTTATATTGTTTTTGTTATTGATATAGTATTTGTAGTTGTTAAAATTAATGTTATCGTTATTGTCATCATTATAGTTATTGTTAGGGTTATTGATAACCATATAGTTATTTTTATTGAAAATGGAATTGTATTTGTTAAAGTTATTATTATCGTTATTGTCATCGTTATTGTTAATGTTAATGTTATTGTAATTATTATTGTTATTGTTCTTGGTATTTTAATTGTACTTCTTAATGTTAATTTTATCGTCATTCTCATCGTTATTGTTATTGTTAGGGTTATTGATTACCACAAAGTTATTGTTATTGATATTGTAATTGCAGTTGTTAAAGTTCTTATTATCGTTATTGTCATCGTTATTGTCAAAGTTGATGTTATTGTAATTATTATTGTTATTGTTCTTGGTATTTTTAATTGTACTTCTTAATGTTAATTTTATCGTTATTCTCATCGTTATTGTTATTGTTAGGGTTATTGATTACCACATAGTTATTGTTATTGATATTGTAATTGCAGTTGTTATAGTTATTATTATCGTTATTGTCATCGTTATTGTCAAAGTTAATGTTATTGTAATTAATATTGTTATTCTTCTTGGTATTGTAATTGTACTTGTTATTGTTAATTTTATCGTTATTGTCATCGTTATTGTTATTGTTAGGGTTATTGATGTTCCTATTGTTTTTGTTATTGATATAGTATTTGTAGTTGTTAAAATTAATGTTATCGTTATTGTCATCGTTATTGTTATTTTTATGGTTATTGATAACCATATTGTTTTAGTTATTGATATTGTCTTTGTAGTTGTTAAAGTTATTATTATCGTTATTGTCATCGTTGTTGTTATTGTTATGGTTATTGATGTTCATATTGTTTTTGTTATTGATATAGTATTTGTAGTTGTTAAAATTAATGTTATCGTTATGGTCATCGTTATTGTTATTGTTAGGGTTATTGATGTTCCTATTGTTTTTGTTATTGATATAGTATTTGTAGTTGTTAAAATTAATGTTATCGTTATTGTCATCGTTATTGTTATTGTTAGGGTTATTGATAACCATATAGTTATTGTTATTGATATTGTAATTGCAGTTGTTAAAGTTCTTATTATCGTTATTGTCATCGTTATTGTTATTGTTATGGTTATAGATATTTATATTGTTTTTGTTATTGATATAATATTTGTAGTTGTAAAAATTAATGTTATCGTTATTGTCATCGTTATAGTTATTGTTAGGGTTATTGATAACCATATACTTATTTTTATAGATAATGTAATTGTAGTTGTTAAAGTTATTATTATCGTTATTGTCATCGTTATTGTTAATGTTAATGTTAATGTAATTATTATTGTTATTGTTCTTGGTATTTTAATTGTACTTCTTAATGTAAATTTTATCGTTATTCTCATCGTTATTGTTATTGTTAGGGTTTTTATAACCATATAGTTATTGTTATTGATATTGTAATTACAGTGGTTAAAGTTATTATTTTCGTTATTGTCATCGTTATTGTTAATGTTAATGTTATTGTAATTATTATTGTTATTGTTCTTGGTATTGTAATTGTACTTAATAATGTTAAATTTATCGTTATTTTCATCGATATTTTTATTGTTAGAGTTGTTGATAACCATATAGTTATTGTTATTGATATTGTAATTGCAGTTGTTAAAGTTTTTATTATAGTTATTGTCATCGTTATTGACAAAGTTAATGTTATTGTAATTATTATTGTTATTGTTCTTGGTATTGTAATTGTACTTAATAATGTTAAATTTATCGTTATTTTCATCGATATTTTTATTGTTAGGGTTATTGATAACCATATAGTTATTGTTATTGATATTGTAATTGTAGTTGTTAAAGTTATTATTGTCGTTATTGTCATCGTTATTGTTAATGTTAATGTTATTGTAATTAATATTGTTATTGTTCTTGGTACTGTAATTGTTCTTGTTATTGTTAATTTTATCGTTATTGTCATCGTTATTGTTATTGTTATGGTTACTGATGTTCGTTGTTACGTCACCCGACGTACGGACTTATTAAATATATAAAGATATTGTTACGTCCCACTCGGCACGGGCCTTAAAAAAAAGAACTATGTTCTTCCCTTCAAGGAGCTCCTGCTTCAATGGGATATTTGCCCAATTCGGCCGTTACCTACTACGCGTAGTTCGTGGCACGGGACGGGCTTAACGATAGATTATGTCTTTGAGAAGGATGATTCACTTACCTTTTATGCTTCTCTGCGTACATTTCTAAATAGCGAGCTGTTCGCGGGTCGCTCGGTGGTAGCTGTCCGACAACGAAGGTACACTCCGGGCAGTTGATCGGTACGAGCCGATATTCAGTAATTCTGCAAGATGGAGACCTCAGGTCCCGCTGAGTATCGGGCCTGGGATGGCAGAGTGTGGTGTCCTCGATGATCCTAGGTCTGCAGGCCGACGGGTCGATGCCCAAGTTAGCCAGATGGTTTGTACCGCTATAATAGTTCGCGAGTAGACGCCGGAGACTATGTTTGCGTCCGCCCCGACGTGTTTTCGGCATACGTATTCTATAGGATGCAACGGGACCTTTTAGGATGATTGAACCCGAGCGATTCGTACGCTCCGATAGTTCTGTGAATAATGAACCCGGGCGATTCGTACGCCCCGATAGTTCTATGATTTAGGAGTATGAACCCGGGCGATTCGTACGCCCCGATAGTTCTAAGACTTGGAAAGAGTGAACCCGGGCGATTCGTACGCCCCGATAGTTCTAGGATAAAAGGTTGGAAAATGCGGAGAGAGATGAAGAGCTTGTCGACCACACGTCGGTTCAGGAACTCGTAGATAATACGAGTCGCGAATGAGTAGTGACCGGGGTCCCGACTAATGAAACACAGACTTCTACTAATTCTAATTTATTCTAAGTTTAAATTATAATATGAATAGAATTGATACAGCGTAAAAGACTCTCCCGCGATTATTGTTCGGAACGTCCGTCGAAGTGATTCGTAGAAAATCCATAGCCGAAGTCTGATGTCGAAATCCAATGTCGAAAATCCGTCGTGTGCTGCTCTGCAGCTCCTTATATACTGAATCTTGGCGGCGGCGGCTCGTAGCGAAGCGGCGGCGGCTTGGCTCTAAGAAGATGGTGATTGGCTGCCGTCTTCCCTTCTCTCGTCCTTGTTGGCGGTGGTGGGGTAGCGTGCGATGGTCCTGCGCGCGTTGAGCTGAAGCGCGTACTAGCGGTGGTAGGGATGAGCGTCTTGGCGTTACTTTGCTTGGCGTCAGCTGAATTCCGCGTGTGTGTGTTGGCCTAGGCCCGTGTGTGCGTTAGCTGTGCCATGTACCTTGTAACTTCGGAATTCTGAGTCCGTTCTGTAGACGCGCGTGATGACCACCTGTGGAGAGGTGCCGTAAGTGCCTGGTGGCCGCGTGCTTTCCCTAAGGCGCACGTGGTGGCCATGTGTGGGCGGAGGACAGGCCTGTCGACGTCGCCAGCTTTGTGCTCTTCTCCTCCGGTCCCAAGGTTTCAGGTAGAAGGTGCCCCTAGTGGCCGCGTAGTTTCCCTAAGGACCACGTGGTGACCATGTGTGGGCAGAGTACAGGCTACTTGATGGTGACGGCTTTCACTCTCTCCTCCGGTTCGAAAGGTTTCATGTAGAAGGTATCCGAATGACCGCGTAGTTTCCCTAAGGACCACGTGAAGGCCATGTGTGGATGAAGGACCGGCTAGTCGGCGTTTATGCCTTCAGTCTCTTGTTAGGACTTCTGGTGACTTAAAGACGCTTGTTAGGACTTCGCGTTTATTATAAATGTGTGTGTTAAATATGTATCAATTATTATGTGTCAATTATTTATATCTAATTATTACATATGCGTTTTCTAATCGTAAGGTGTTCCCCAGTGTAAATATAATATTTGTTAGTGTTGTAAAAGTTACTCCCTTCATGTCGGGCACGAATATGTAAAATATAATATTGTTAATAAATGATATCAACTATACTATGAGTAATACATGATTTAATAAGCTGACTCCCTATGTGGCGGGCACGAGAAATTACATGTGTTAATAAAAGACTCCCTATATAGCGGGCACGAGGAATATCTTTTTATATATTTTATAAGTCCGTACGTCGGGTGACGTAACACTTCCCCCCTTATAATAAAATGTACGTAGTTATACGTGCATTTTGAAGGCTGATTCTTCTTGTAAGTACTTACTAATTGAAGGGAAAGTGTTTACGGCTTCTTTCTGTCCTGTCGTAGGTGGTTCTATCGCGTCAGCATCTTCTGGCGGTTTTTGTTCGCTCTCCACCTTCTCTTCCGTTGGTGACTTAGCGAGGTGGAGCAAAAGGTGTGTAAGTGAGCCCCAAAGTGCTCCTACTAAATGAATACTCCAACCATAGATGCTATGTAGTGCATAGCCGTGGATGACGGTGTCTGCTACATATTTTATCAATCGGAGGATCATGAGTATCGCTATGACTCCGGCGCTTGCTGATCCGAATGTCACGAACGCTCCCCATAGTCGTTGGCCTGTGCTGGTCGCTATTTTGTCTAATGCTTCTTCGTCCATAAGGTTGTATAGCGAGATCTGTCCTTTTGGTATGTGTTGTCCGCTGACTCCACGTAATAGTGTGTTCAAAACAGCGGGTTTTTCCGCAGGTTCCATGATATGCGAACGTAGTTTATTTAGGTCTTCGGAGGAGTAGATCCCGCTCGTTGCCAAATGTTGCGGGCTTATGTATTTCCATTGTGGTTTTGTTAATGGCTGAAGCGTCGGCGGTGGTACACTTTCAACGAGTTTCGGTGTTATTCTGTACCATGATCCATGTAGTAGGTACATAGCTGGTAGGAGCTCGTTGCAATCCGTCATTGCTGCTTCTTGCGTGATGATGTGGGTTTTTGGTGTTAGGAAGCGAGATTGATTGCGGTAAGTTATTGGTAGGCTTTTGTAGCAGTTTTCCGTAGAGCGTACTTTTATTTCCACCGGTGTACATGTAATCAAGTGTATTACTTCTCCCGCTATCACTGCCATGTAACCTGGTTCTTTCATGAAGGAATATGCGGTTTCGTCAGGAGACAAGTTTGCTAAGGATAAAGCGTTCTTCAAAATTTGTCTCTCGAGCGCACATTTCTAGCGGGTTATGTCTATATATAAATCAGTAAGTTGTGTTTTTAAATGGCGTTCGACGTATATGAATTTAGAATTTATATATGCGAAGATGTCTAAATTTTCTACAGGGGTTTTTGTCTTAGCTTTGAAGATTCTTCCAGGAGAGGTTTCCAATATGAAAAGTTTCGGATGTTCGGTACGGATGATCGTATATCCGCACAATGTAAATTCTTCTGCTTTTGTAAGTGCGAAGGTGACGTCCTTGGACGTGACTGTGTATAGGACTGGTCCTGTTACTGGTCCTTTAGTTGTGAATTTTGTTGCGAGGCCTTCGTACAAAACGTCGTATTCATTGAATCCGCAACTATCCGAAGGTAGAGTTTCCCAAAAGTTTTCGGCTCCTCCTTCGTCTTGACAATTTTCGGCTGTGTAAGCGCAGATGGTACCCGATTGCAGATGTATCTGGTCTGCTTTGATGGAGGCGGCTGCATAGTAGTCTTTCAAGGTGACTTCTACCGAGGCCTGTACAACTACGTCGTCCCAGGTACCATAGGGGTCGCTATATTGCGAGCCCTTGCAGGCTCCGTCTGTACCGACGGATCCACTTATGGTCAGGCTGTGAAGGTGCGTGCTGTTTCTCTTAAGTCCCGTTATGAGGCTGTTGGGGCCCAGAGATAGGCTTCCGGTGACTTGCGCTTGTTCGCATAGGCGTTGGGTGAGCGGATGAATGTATTCGCGTCGGCCATTGTGTACGATTGAAACGTGCGAGTACATCCCGAAGTGATAGATGGTCCTATCGATCCTCACTTTACATTGGATGACATTTATTGGGTGGTATTCAGACACTTGTAGTAATTGAATGTATAGTTCTTGGCTTGTTGGTTGGAGATTCGGCGTCTCGCATTCAGAGACGTCCAGCAACGAGAATGTAGTCACGTTGAGTGAGGAACCGGCACAGTCGTATCCGGTTAGGCTCTGCGTAGCTCCTACTATTGTAAGTAGTATAACGAATGATAATTTCTTCATTGTGATTCGAGGTTTCTTCTTTAGCTTCGATTCTTTTGCTTCTTTATGGACAATTGACGCTCTGCTCGGACTGGAGTGGCTTATATTATAATGAAAATGGAGGGGAGACACCTTATCGACCGTCGTCCCGGACTCTGAGAACTACTGTGGCGCCATGCTGCGCCGTGGCAACCGTTAGTCGGTAAGGTAGAGTCCTAGACGTAGGCTTTAACTTACTTTCTAGCCTTATTTAATTTGAGTCTGTCCGTATGAACGACAGAGAGGCCTTTTGGCGTTTCTATTTTTACATTGCTATTATTAAGAATTTGTACAATTTTATATGGTCCCTCGTACTGGCTGTCTAACTTGCCTTTGATTTTTCCCTTTAGGAGGTACACGGAGTCGCCCGTCGAGAAGCTCACCACCCTCTGTTTTTTATCGAAATAATTTTTAGATTTTATTTTAGCTCGTTCGAGGTTCTCTTTGGAGGCCTCCTGCGATTTCTGTAATTGTTCCGTCAATTCATCCAAGTACGAAGCGTAAGTTTCGTCTTTTAAGTCGTTAAGTGTGCTATCATTCGGAGTTTTCGCTAACTGGCCAAAGATTAATTCGTGCGGAGTGTATTGTGTACCTTCATGTATACTTGTATTATAAGAAAACATCGCTATATCGACCCAATCGTCCCATTCAGAATTACTAGTAGGCATCGGTCCTACTATATCCATCGAAACTTTGTCGAAGGCCCTTCCCGGCGTGTCGGTAAGGGTCATCGGTTGTCTGGTTTTTTGTCGGACAAGCTTCTTGGTCTGACAGCTGCGGCAGTTTTGGATAAAGTTTTGTATATCGGGTTTAAGGTTAGGCCAGTAGTACCGTTGTTTTATACGCCAATATGTCTTAGTGACTCCTTTGTGACCTCCCACAGGAGTAGCGTGATTGTCATGGATAATTTGGACGCGTTCGATCTCCCTGGGTATTTTGATTTCATGCTTTAGTATAATAATTTTAGTTTCGTGGCCCGCGAAGATCGAACTTATCTTGCGTTTAATGTTTATCCATGATACGTCTGCGATATTATCCCTTGAAATAGCTATTGTCTTTAAATTTAATTCAATTGCCGCGTCCAAAAGAGAATGTAATACTTCGTCTAGAATTTCTAATTGAATAGAGACGGATGTTCTCTCCTGGACGGGTAACGCGATGAGGTATCTACTGTCCCGTTTTGTAATCTTCACTCTACCAAGCGTTACGTCGGTAATGTTTGGTAGTCTTTTATTGTCGGCAAGTTCTTTGGCTCCTTTGTCAATAGGAGTTCCGGTCTTTGTTACAAAAAATGCTATGTGTCCTTTGTGCATTGTTATCCTGTCTTTTATTTCTATAATATTACCTTCGTAACGTGAAAGATCCAGTTCGTCGTCGTTCGTTTCGTCTGTATCGTTCGTCTGTTCGTTTATGTTTATGTTTATGTTAGGTGTTTCCGTTTCAAGTGCGGTCTCGGGTTTTGATATTTCTTGCGTGCGACGTCTCTTAGCGAGCGACGAGAATATTTCGTCGTCACTCGAGCTGGTCCCTGCTATCGGAAGGATCTGTTTACTCGCCTCGATAGGGTTACGCGATAGCGCGTCGGCATTGACGTTTCGTTTATCGGCTTTGTAAACAATATCGTATTCATACTCGGCGAGTTTGAGTCGCCATCTGATAAGCCGAGACGTCGGGTCTTTCACAGAATTTAACCACACTAACGGACGGTGGTCGGTGATTAGACTGAATTTACGACCGTATAGATAAGGTCGGAAGTAATTAACGGCGTATATAATGGCAAGCAGCTCTTTCTCTATTGTCGAATAATTTTGTTCCGCTTGATTTAAGATTCTTGACGTGTAAGCTATGGGCAGATCTTTACCGACTTCTCCCTGACTGAGAATTCCCCCGATCGCGTAATTTGATGCGTCGGTAGTTACTAGGAAAGGTTTGGTAAAATCAGGGAATTGCAAGAGCGGTTGTTCACACAAAAGGCTGGTTAAAGTTTTGAATGCCTTGTTTTGAGCGTCCTCCCACTTAAACGGTACGTCTTTCTTTAAGAGGTTCGTCAGCGGTTTACTTGTACCTGAGAAATTTGGTATGAAGCGTCGATAATAGCCTGCCAGTCCCAGGAATTGTTTTATGTTCTTTGCATTCTTTGGCGTCGGGAAGTTCTTGACCGCCTCTATTTTTCCTGGGTCTGGTTTCACTCCATCCGCGCTAATGATATGTCCGAGATATACAACCTCCTTCCTGAGAAGATTGCATTTCTCGGGCTGTAGTTTTAGATTGGCGTCACGGAGACGCGCACATAATTTTCGGTATTTCAAAAGATGCTCTCGTAGCGAGCTGGAGTATATGACTATGTCGTCTAGGTAAACGAATAATTCATTACCTTGCAATCCGGTCAGGACATTGTTCATCAAGCGTTGGAAGGTGGAAGGAGCGTTTTTGAGACCAAAGGGCATACGTTTAAATTCATAATGCCCGAATGGCGTGGAGAAAGCCGTTTTCGGCGCGTCTTCTTTATCCATGCCGATCTGATGGAAGCCCGATGCGAGATCGAACGTACTAAAATATTTCGCGCTTCCTAGTTGATCTAATATTTCCGTTATGTTCGGCAGTGGATAACTGTCTTTAATAGTTTTTTCGTTTAACATCCGGTAGTCGATGACTAATCTCCATCTTTTATTCCCTTTTGCGTCCGGTTTCTTCGGAACTATCCATAGTGGAGAATTATACGGGGACGTAGATGATTTGATCACGTTGTTTTCTAGAAGTTCTCCTATCTGTTTGTTTATCTCTTCCTTATGAATGGGCGGGAAGCGGTACTGTCGGACATTCACTGGAATAGAGTCCACTGTCTCTATCTTGTGTGTTACGGTGTCGGAGTACGTCAGTCTGTCGCCCGGTAAATGAAATAAATCTATGGATTCTCTGATCATATCTTTTGCTGCGGATTTCTCTTCGTCGTTCAGTTCGTCCAAGTTAATATTCTGTAGGGCTAGTGCGTAACGTTTGTCTGTCTTGTTTATGTGTTTGCAGGATTTGGAAGGGGTAATGTGAGTAGGGAGGACGGTATGTTGGGTCTCGGTTTCCTCTTCGAGTTTCGGAGAATTGTTTATTAGACTGCTTATGTCATCGTCTTTCGATTCGAGTCGAGACACTTGAGACGTAATCTCCTCTGAATGCGATAAGAGTTCGGTTTTATTTATCTCGAACTCTTCTAGTGTTACAGACGGAGGTTTTATGTTGACGTCCGTATCGTTGGTGTTAATTATTTTGATATATGCTTCGCCGTGGTTATTTGACACCACTGCTTCTCCGGCATAAATTCCTTCTCCGAAATTCAAACGCGGCAAATATCCCGTTTCTAAATCGTTATTCTTTATCTTTATTTTACAGACATTGCTCGTTCGCCCCGGAATGGTTATCTCCTTTGATTGAACAAAGGGCATAACTATTCCGTGCCACTCTATAGACTCTCTTTCATAATCGATTTTGGCTGTTTTTTGAAAGAAGTCGGAACCCAAAATACCGTCGTAGGGGATAGGAAAGGAATTTGGTACTAATTGGAATTTAAGCGGATATCCGTGAATTCGTATGGTTACCGAACCGTACGTGGTAACGGTTTCGTCGGTGATACCGCTCAGTCTGACTTTGTCGTTTTCGTTGCATATTATATCCCCGTTTGCCATTTTTATTTTTAATATGTTGAGTTCCGAACCCGTATCAACTAGGAACTCCGTCTCTTTAGCTAGGTCGTCCGAGGAAAGGACGATAGATGGGGAGGTAGTGTTACGTCCCACTCGGCACGGGCCTTAAAAAAAAGAACTATGTTCTTTCCTTCAAGGAGCTCCTGCTTCAATGGGATATTTGCCCAATTCGGCCGTTACCTACTACGCGTAGTTCGTGGCACGGGACGGGCTTAACGATAGATTATGTCTTTGAGAAGGATGATTCGCTTACCTGGATGGTTTTTAGTGCTTCTAAGCGCACAATTCTAGATAGCGAGCCGTTCGTGGATCGCTCAGTGGTAACTGTCCGGCAACGAAAGCACTCTCCGGGCAGCTGATCGGTAAGAACCGGTATTCAATGACTCTGCTAAGTGAAGACCTCAGGTCCTGCTGCGTATCGGGCCTGGGATGGCAGAGAGTGAAGTCCTCGATGATCCTATGTCTGAAGGCTGACAGGTCGATGCTCGAGTTAACCTTTGATGACGTATGCCGTTGTAATTAGCTCGCGAATAAACGCCGGAAACTATGCTTGTGTCCGTCCCGACGTGTTTTCGGCATACGCATTCGTTAGGATGCAACGGGATCTATTAGGATGATCGAACCCGAGCGATTCGTACGCTCCGATAGTTCTGTGAATAATGAACCCGGGCGATTCGTACGCCCCGATAGTTCTATGATTTAGGAGTATGAACCCGGGCGATTCGTACGCCCCGATAGTTCTAAGACTTGGAAAGAGTGAACCCGGGCGATTCGTACGCCCCGATAGTTCTAGGATAAAAGGTTGGAAAATGCGGAGAGAGATGAAGAGCTTGTCGACCACACGTCGGTTCAGGAACACGTAGCTAATACGAGTCGCGAACGAGTAGTGACCGGGGTCCCGACTAATGAAACACAGACTTCTACTAATACAAATATATTCTAAAATTAAAATTATACTACGAATAGAATTGATACAGTGTAAAAAAAAGACTCTCTCGCGATTATTGGTCGGAACTAGCGTCCGTCGAAGTGAATCGTAGAAAATGACTGTAGAAAATCTGATGTCGGAATCCGTCGTGTGCTGCTCTGCAGCTCCTTATATACAAGTCCCAGCGGCGGCGGCTTGTGGCTTTGGCGGCGGCGGCTCGTTGCTTTGGCGGCGGCTCGGTTCTTGGAAGATGGTGATTGGCTGCCGTCTTTCTTTCTTTCGTCCTTTCTGGATGGTCTATAGTGGTGCGTGCAACGGCTTTGCGTGCTTCGGTGCGAGGCGCTTACTGGTCGTGGTGAGGATGCGTCTCGGTGTTGTCGGCTCGTAGCCATCGGATTACCGCTTGTGTGTGGGTCCAGGTCCGTGTGCGAGTCTATGGCATTGTGTGGTGGTCCGTGTCTCTCCCTAAGGCGCACGTGGTGACCACTTGTGGAGTAGTACGGTGTGTGTGTGCCCGGCGACCGCGTTGTTTTCCCTAGGGCGTACGTGGTAACCGTTCGGCGACTATTTAGCACGTACTCTCCATTTGCGGCCATGTGTACTCGGTCGTTTACGGCCTTCCCTTTGCGGCGTGACATCATGACTTGTATACGAGCTTCCTTTACGTAAGACGCATTGTTGTTTGTCTGGCGCGACGCTTTGTGTTTTTGTTGAATTACAAATATATATATATATATCTATTGTTTACAATATCTAAGCGTAAGGTATCTCCTTTGAAACTTATGTTATAGGTGTGTATTATAATAGTGGTTAGTATTGTAAAGATGACTCCCTTCATGTCGGGCACGAATGTGTGAAATATAATATTGTTAGTAAATGGTTAGTTATATTGAGTTTTTATTAAATTACGTATTATTTGTAGTATAATAAAAGACTCCCTATATAGCGGGCACGAGGAATTACGTGCTATAATAAAAGACTCCCTATATAGCGGGCACGAGGAATTACGTGCTATAATAAAAGACTCCCTATATAGCGGGCACGAGGACTTACATGTGCTAATAATAAAAGACTCCCTATATAGCGGGCACGAGGAATTCTTTATGTATTTTATATGTCCATACGTCGGGTGACGTAACAGCGGCAATATCTGCAATAATATCGGCAATAATATTGGCAATAATAAGGGTAATAATAACAGCAATAACGTCAATAAAGCCGACAATACTAATGGCAATAATAATGGCAATATAGTCAATAATAGCTCCAATAATAAGGACTAGAAAGACGGCATTATCGATAATAGTAACGCCAAGAATAACGGCAATAATAAGGGCCATATTAACGGCAATAATAACGGCCATAATAATAGAAATAATAACGGCAATAATAACGGCAATAATAAGGGCAATAATAAAGGTAATAACTGCCTTAATGACGACCTTAATAACGACAATATGAAGGACAATAATAACGGCTATAAATTCAATAATAGGGCAAATAATTAGGGCGAGAATAACAGTAATAACGATAATAATAACGGCTATAATAACGAAAATATTAAAGGTAAGAACGTGAACAATACCGGCCATAATAAAACCAGTAACGGCAATAAAAATGGCAAAGTTGAGAGCAAAAATAACGGCAATAATAGCGACAAGATCGTCGATAATAACGGCAACAATAACGCCAAAAATAATAGCAATAATAAGGGTAATAATAACCGCAATAATAAGTGCAATAATAACGGCAATAACGGCCTTGAATACGCAATAATAAAGGCAATAACGGCAATAATATTGGCAAAAACAACGGCAATATGTACGGTAATAATAAAGGCAATATCAATGGCAATATTAAATAAAATAACGCCAATAATAATTTCAATAATAACGGCAATAATAACTGCAATAACGTCTTAATAACGGCAATAATAAGGGAAATAATAAAGGTAATTATAACGATAATAAGGGCAATAATAACTGCAACAAAAACGACAATAATAATGGCAATAACGACGGCAATAATAAAGAATATAAAATCAATAATTATTGCAATAACGACATGAATAAGAGTAAAAATAAAGGCAATAACGACGGCAATAATAAAGAATACAAAATAAATAATAACTGCAATAACGACATGAATAACAGAAAAATAAAGGCAATAACAACGGCAATAATAAAGACAATAACATCAAAAATAACTGCAATAATAACGGCAATAATAACGGCCTTAATAAAGACAATAACGTCAATAATAACTGCAATAATAACGGCAATAATATACACAATATCGGCAATAGCAACTGCAATAATTACGGCAATGAAATCAATAATAGCGTAAATAATAACGGCGAGAATGGCGGCATTAACGGTAATAATAACGGCAATAATAAAGTCAATAATAAGGGGATTAATAACGGAAGTATAGTGGTAATAATAACGTCGATAATAAAGGTAATAACGGCAAAAAGTCCGGCAATAATAAAGGCAATAAAGACAACAATGACGGTAATAATAACGGCCATTATAAGGACAATAATAACGACAGTAATAAAGGTAATAACAACGGCAATAGTAACGGCAATAATAATGGTAATAATAACGGGAGTATTAAGTGCATAACGGCAACAATAATGGCAATAGTAATGGCAAAAATAAGGGCAGTAATAAAGGCAATAATTACGGTAATAATAACGGCAGAAAACTCAATATTAGGTAAATAATTTCGACGAGAATAACGGCTTTAACGGTTATAATAACGGCAATAATAACGGCAATAATAAAGGTAATAAAGTGAACAATACCGCTGTTACGTCACCCGACGTACGGACTTATAAAATATATAAAGAGATATTCCTCGTGCCCGCTATATATGGAGTCTTTTATTATTAACACATGTAATTCCTCGTGCCCGCCATATAGGGAGTTAGCTTATTAAATCATGTATTACTCATAGTATAGTTGATTTCATTTATTAACAATATTATAATTTACACATTCGTGCCTGACATGAAGGGAGTAACTTTTACAACACTAACAAATATTATATTTACACTGGGGAACACCTTACGATTAGAAAACGCATATGTAATAATTAGATATAAATAATTGACACATAATAATTGATACATATTTAACACACACATTTATAATAAACGCGAAGTCCTAACAAGCGCCTTTAAGTCACCAAAAGTCCTAACAGGAGACTGAAGGCATAAACGCCAACAAGGACGAGAGAAGGGAAGACGGCAGCTAATCACCATCCTCTTAGAGCCAAGCCGCCGCCGCTTCGCTACGAGCCGCCACCGCTTCGCTACGAGCCGCCGCCGCCAAGATTCAGTATATAAGGAGCTGCAGAGCAGCACACGACGGATTTTCGACATCGGACTTTGGCTACAGATTTTCTACGAATCACTTCGACGGACGTTTCGAACAATAATCGCGAGAGAGTCTTTTACGCTGTATCAATTCTATTCATATTATAATTTAAACTTAGAATAAATTAGAATTAGTAGAAGTCTGTGTTTCATTAGTCGGGACCCCGGTCACTACTCATTCGCGACTCGTATTATCTACGTGTTCCTGAACCGACGTGTGGTCGACAAACTCTTCATCTCTCTCCGCATTTTCCAACCTTTTATTCTAGAACTATCGGGGCGAACGAATCGCCCGGGTTCACTCTTTCCAAGTCTTAGAACTATCGGGGCGTACGAATCGCCCGGGTTCATACTCCTAAATCATAGAACTATCGGGGCGTACGAATCGCCCGGGTTCATTCTTCATAGAACTATCGGAGCGTACGAATCGCTCGGGTTCAATCATCCTAAAAGGTCCCGTTGCATCCTATAGAATACGTATGCCGAAAACACGTCGGGGCGGACGCAAACATAGTCTCCGGGGTCTACTCGCGAACTACTATAGCGGTACAAACCATCTGGCTAACTTGGGCATCGACCCGTCGGCCTGCAGACCTAGGATCATCGAGGACACCACACTCTGCCATCCCAGGCCCGATACTCAGCAGGACCTGAGGTCTCCATCTTGCAGAATTACTGAATATCGGCTCGTACCGATCAACTGCCCGGAGTGTACCTTCGTTGCCGGACAGCTACCACCGAGCGACCCGCGAACAGCTCGCTATTTAGAATTGTACGGAGAGAAGCATTAAAGGTAAGTGAATCATCCTTCTCAAAGACATAATCTATCGTTAAGCCCGTCCCGTGCCACGAACTACGCGTAGTAGGTAACGGCCGAATTGGACAAATATCCCATTGAAGCAGGAGCTCCTTGAAGGAAAGAACATAGTTCTTTTTTTTAAGGCCCGTGCCGAGTGGGATGTAACACCGCCAATACTAAAGGAAATAACGGCAACAATAACTGCAATAATAATGGCAAAAATAAGGGCAAAAATAAATGGCAATAATAAGGGCTACAATATCGACAATAATAAGGACAATAATAACGTGAATAATAAGTGTATAATGGCACAAATAACGGCAATAATAAGTGTATAAAGGCACCAATAATGGCAATAATAATGGCCATAATAAGGGCAGTAATATAGGCAATAATAGCGGCAATATGGTCGGTAATAACGGCAACAACACCGGCAATATTGATGGCAATAACGACAACAATAACGGGAATAATAACTGCAATAATAACGACAATATTAAAGGTAATATCGCAACAATACCGGCAACAATAAAGGCAATAAAGGCAAAAAAACGGCAACAATAATGGCAATAAAATTGGTAATCATAACGGCAAAAATAAGGGCAACTATAACGGTGATAATAACGGCAATATCTGCAATAATAGCTCCAATAATAAGGACGAGATAGACGGCATTATCGGTAATAATAACGGCAAGAATAACTGCAATAATAACGACAATAGTAAAGGAAATAACGGTAAAATAACGGATATAATAAACGAAGTAATGACAACAATGACGGCAATAATAACGGCAATAATAACAGCAAAGATAATAGTAATAATAAGGCCATTATTGGCGACAATAATACTGCTATAATAACAGCAACGACGGTCTTAATAACGACAATAATAATGACAATAATAAGGGTGATAATAACGGCAATAATAAAGGCAATAACGTCAATAATAAGGACCATAATAACTGCATTTATATGGGTAATAATAACAGCAATAATAAATGCAATAATAAAGGCATTAATAAAGGCTATAATAACGACAATAATAACGCCTATAAAAGCAATAATAGCGCAAATAATAACGGCAATAACGGTAATAATAACGGCAATAATAATGGCAATAATAAAGGTTATAGCGCGAACAATACCGCCAATACTAAAGGAAATAACGGCAACAATAACAGCAATAATAATGGCAATAATAAGGGTAATAATAACTGCAATATTAACTGCAAAAATAACGGCAATGACGGCAATAATTTTGGCTATTATAATGGCAATAATAAGGGTAATAATAACGGCAATAATAACTGCAATAATAACGGCAATTACGATCTTAATGACGACCTTAATAATGACAATAAGAAGGACAATAATAACGGCGATAATAACGGCACTAACGGCAATAATTTTGGCTATAATAATGGCAATAATAAGGGTAATAAAAACGGCAATAAGCAACGAGCCGCCGCCGCCAAAGCCACAAGCCGCCGCCAAAGCCACAAGCCGCCGCCGCTGGGATTTGTATATAAGGAGCTGCAGAGCAGCACACGACGGATTCCGACATCAGATTTTCTACAGTCATTTTCTACGATTCACTTCGACGGACGCTAGTTCCGACCAATAATCGCGAGAGAGTCTTTTTTTTACACTGTATCAATTCTATTCGTAGTATAATTTTAAATTTAGAATAAATAATTATTAGTAGTAGACGTCTGTGTTTCATTAGTCGGGACCCCGGTCACTACTCGTTCGCGACTCGTATTAGCTACGTGTTCCTGAACCGACGTGTGGTCGACAAGCTCTTCATCTCTCTCCGCATTTTCCAACCTTTTATCCTAGAACTATCGGGGCGTACGATTCGCCCGGGTTCACTCTTTCTAAGTCTTAGAACTATCGGGGCGTACGAATCGCCCGGGTTCATACTCCTAAATCATAGAACTATCGGGGCGTACGAATCGCCCGGGTTCATTCTTCACAGAACTATCGGAGCGTACGAATCGCTCGGGTTCGATCATCCTAATAGGTCCCGTTGCATCCTAACGAATACGTATGCCAAAGACACGTCGGGACGGACACAAGCATAGTTTCCGGCGTTTATTCGCGAGCTAATTACAACGGCATACGTCATCAAAGGTTAACTCGAGCATCGACCTGTCAGCCTTCAGACATAGGATCATCGAGGACTTCACTCTCTGCCATCCCAGGCCCGATACGCAGCAGGACCTGAGGTCTTCACTTAGCAGAGTCATTGAATACCGGTTCTTACCGATCAGCTGCCCGGAGAGTGCTTTCGTTGCCGGACAGTTACCACTGAGCGATCCACGAACGGCTCGCTATCTAGAATTGTGCGCTTAGAAGCACTAAAAACCATCCAGGTAAGCGAATCATCCTTCTAAAAGACATAATCTATCTTTAAGCCCGTCCCGTGCCACGAACTACGCGTAGTAGGTAACGGCCGAATTGGGCAAATATCCCATTGAAGCAGGAGCTCCTTGAAGGAAAGAACATAGTTCTTTTTTTTAAGGCCCGTGCCGAGTGGGACGTAACAATTGCTTTTATTATGGCCGTTATTATTCCTTTATTATTGCCGTATTCAAAGCCGTTATTGCCGTTATTATTGCAGTTATCATTGCCGTTGTTATTGCAATTAATATTGCCGCAATTATTGCATTTATTATTGACATTAATGTCGTTAATATTGCCGTTATTATTGCAGTTATTATTTCCTTTATTGTCTTAATTATTGCCGTTATTATAGTCGTCATTGCCGTTATTATTGCAGTTATTATTGACGTTATTTTCTTTACTATTGCCGTTTTTATTCCGATTATTATTAGCGTTATTATTGCCATTATTTAGGCCGTTATTGCCGTAATTATAGCAGTTATTATTGCCGTTATATTCTTTATTATTGCCGTTATTATTGCCTTTATTTTGCTGTTATTCATGTCGTTATTGCAGTTATTATTGATTTTATATTCTTTATTATTGCCGTCGTTATTGCCATAATTATAGTCGTTTTTATTGCAGTAATTATTGCCGTCGTTATTGCCATTATTATTGTCGTTTTTATTGCAGTTATTATTGCCCTTATTATCGTTATTATTACCCTTAATATTTCCTTTATTATTGCCGTTATTAAGACCGTTATTACAGTTATTATTGCCGTTATTATTGAATTTATTATTGACGTTATTGTCTTTAATATTGCCGTCGATATTGCCTTTATTATTACCGTTCTTATTGCCGTTGTTATTGCCATTATTATCGCCTTTATTGCCTTTAATATCACAGTTATTATTGCCGTTTTTGTCTTTATTATTGCGGTTACTATTGCCGTTGTTTTTCCCATTATTATTGACGCTATTGTCTTTAGTATAGTCTTTATAATTGATGTTTTATTGCCATTATTAAGGCAGTTATTGCCGTTATTATTGCCATTAATATTCAGTTACTATTGCCGTTATTGTCTCTATTGTTGCCGTTATTATTGCCATTTTTATTGCTGTTATTATTGCAGTTATTATTGTTCTCATTGTCGTTATTATTACTGTTATTATTGCAGTTATTATTACACTTATTATTGACGTTATATTTTTTATTATTGTCGTTGTTATTGACATTATTATTGCCGTAATTATAGCAGTTATTTTTGATGTTATTGTCTTTATTATTGCTGTTGTTATTGCCTTTATTTTTGTTGTTAGTCATGTCGTTATTGTAGTTATTATCGACGTTATTGTCTTTATTACTGTCCATGTTATTGCCATTATTATTGTCGTTTTTATTGCAGTTATTATTGCCCTTATTATCGTTATTATTACCTTTATTATTTCCTTTATTATTGCCGTTATTAAGACCTTATTTGCTGTTATTATTGCCGTTATTATTGAAGTTATTATTGACGTTATTGTCTTTAATATTGCCGTCGATAATGCCATTATTATTACCTTTATTATTGACGTTATTATTGCCGTTGTTATTGCCATTATTATTGCCTTTATTGCCTTTAATATCACAGATATTATTGCCGTTTTTGTCTTTATTATTGCCGTTGTTATTGCCATTATTATTGCCGTTATTATTGTCGTTATTGTTGCCATCATTATTGAAGTTATTATTGCCGTTATTGTCTTTATTATTGCCGTCATTATCGCCGTTATAATTGCCCTTATTATTGCCGTTATCGTTGCCATTTGTATTGAAATTATCGCCGTTATTATTGCATGTATTATTGACGTTATATTCTTTATTATTGCCGTTGTTATTGCCATTATTATTACCGTTATTAGTGCCATTATTATTGCCGTTATTATTGCAGATATTATTGCCCTTCTTATCGTTATTATTACTGTTATTATTGCTTTTATTTTTGCCGTTATTGCAGTTATTATTGCAGTTATTATTGACGTTATTGTCTTCATTATTGCCGTTGTTATTGCCTTTATTATTGCCGTAATTGTCTTTATTATTGCCGTTATTATTACCTTTATTATTGCAGTTATTATTGCAGTTATAAATGCCGATATTGTCTTTATTATTGCCGTTATTATTGCAGTTATTATTAACCTTATTATCGTTATTATTACTGTTATTATTGCCTTCATTATTGCCGTTATTAAGACCGTATTTGCTGTTATTATTGCAGTTATTATTGCAGTAATTATTGACGTTATTGTCTTTACTATTGCCGTTGTTATTGCCATTATTATTACCGTTATTAATGCCATTATTGATGACGTTATTCCTTTTATTATTGCAGTTATTATTGCCTGTATTATTGCCATTATTAAGGCCGTTAGTGCATTTATTATGTCAGTTAATATTGCCGTTATTTGGCCGATATTGCCTATGTTACGTCCCACTCGGCACGGGCCTTAAAAAAAAGAACTATGTTCTTTCCTTCAAGGAGCTCCTGCTTCAATGGGATATTTGCCCAATTCGGCCGTTACCTACTACGCGTAGTTCGTGGCACGGGACGGGCTTAACGATAGATTATGTCTTTTATAAGGAGGATTCGCTTACCTGGATGGTTTTTAGTGCTTCTAAGCGCACAATTCTAGATAGCGAGCCGTTCGTGGATCGCTCAGTGGTAACTGTCCGGCAACGAAAGCACTCTCCGGGCAGCTGATCGGTAAGAACCGGTATTCAATGACTCTGCTAAGTGAAGACCTCAGGTCCTGCTGCGTATCGGGCCTGGGATGGCAGAGAGTGAAGTCCTCGATGATCCTATGTCTGAAGGCTGACAGGTCGATGCTCGAGTTAACCTTTGATGACGTATGCCGTTGTAATTAGCTCGCGAATAAACGCCGGAAACTATGCTTGTGTCCGTCCCGACGTGTTTTCGGCATACGCATTCGTTAGGATGCAACGGGATCTATTAGGATGATCGAACCCGGGCGATTCGTACGCCCCGATAGTTCTAAATTTGAAAAGAGTGAACCCGGGCGATTCGTACGCCCCGATAGTTCTATGATTTAGGAGTATGAACCCGGGCGATTCGTACGCCCCGATAGTTCTAAGACCTGGAAAGAGTGAACCCGGGCGATTCGTACGCCCCGATAGTTCTAGGATAAAAGGTTGGAAAATGCGGAGAGAGATGAAGAGCTTGTCGACCACACGTCGGTTCAGGAACACGTAGCTAATACGAGTCGCGAACGAGTAGTGACCGGGGTCCCGACTAATGAAACACAGACGTCTACTACTAATAATAATTTATTCTAAATTTAAAATTATACTACGAATAGAATTGATACAGTGTAAAAAGACTCTCTCGCGATTAGTGAATCGTAGAAAATGACTGTAGAAAATCTGATGTCGGAATCCGTCGTGTGCTGCTCTGCAGCTCCTTATATACAAGTCCCAGCGGCGGCGGCTTGTGGCTTTGGCGGCGGCGGCTCTTTGCTTTGGCGGCGGCGGCTCGTAGCTTTGGCAGCGGCTCGGTTCTTGGAAGATGGTGATTGCTGCCGTCTTTCTTTCTTTCATCCTTTCTGGATGGTCTATAGTGATGCGTGCAACGGCTTTGCGTGCGTCGGTGTGTGGCGCTTACCTGTAGTGGTGAGGATGCGTCTCGGTGTTGCCGCGTATGACGCATCGTTGTTTGCTGGCGCGACGCTTTGTGTTTTTCCGCGTATGACGCATCATTGTAGAATTACAAATATATGTATATGTATTGTTTACAATATTTAAGCATAAGGTATCTCCTTCGAAACTTATGTTATAGGTGTGTATTATAATAGTGGTTAGTATTGTAAAGATGACTCCCTTCATGTCGGGCACGAATGTGTGAAATATAATATTGTTAGTAAATGGTTAATAATATTGAGTTTTTATTAAATTACGTATTATTTGTAGTATAATAAAAGACTCCCTATATAGCGGGCACGAGAACTTACATGTGCTAATAATAAAAGACTCCCTATATAGCGGGCACGAGAATTTCTTTATGTATTTTATATGTCCATACGTCGGGTGACGTAACACCTCCCTCCTTATAAAAAAATGTACGTAGTTATACGTGCATTTTGAATGTCGGCTCCTCTTGCAAGTATCTGCTAATTGAAGGGTAGGGTGGTGGTGGCGTCCTTTGGTTTTGTCGTAGGTAGCTCTATTGTTTCAGCATCTTCTGGCGGTTTTTGGTCGTTCTCCGCTTTTTCTTCCTTTGTTGACTTGGCAAGGTGAAGCAAAAGATGCGTAGGCGAACCCCAATGGCTCCCATTAGATGAATACTCCAACCGTAGGTGTTATGCATAGCCGTGGATGACGGTGTCTGTTACATATTTTATTGATCGGAGGATCATGAGTATCGTTTTTATGACTCCGGCGCTTGCTGATCCGAATGTCACGAACGCTCCCCAAAGTCGTTGGCCTGTGTTACGACGTTGTTCCAGGTACCGTATGGGTCACTATATTGCGAGCCCTTGCAGGCTCCGCCTGTACTGACGAACCCACTTATGGTCAAGCTGTGTAGGTGCGTGCTGTTTCTTTTTCGTCCCATTATGAGGCTGTTGGGACCCAGAGATAGGCTTCTGGAGACTATTGCTTGTTCGCATAGGCGTTGGGTGAGCGGATGAATGTATTCGTGTTGGCCATTGTGTACTATTGAGACGTGCGAGTACACTTCGCAGTGATAGATGGTCCTATCGATCCTTTCTTTACACTGGATAGCATTTATTGGATGGTATTCAGACACGTATAGTTCTTGGCTTGTTGGTTGAAGATTCGGCGTCTATCATTCAGAGACGTCCAGCAGCGAGAATGTAGTTACGTTGAGTGTGAAACCAGCACAGTCGTATCTGGTTATATTTTGCGTAGCTCTTACTATTGTAAGTAGTATAATCAATGCTAATTTCTCCATTGTGATTCGAAGATTCTTCTTTGGTTTTGATGCTTGTTTTCTTTACAGAAAATATGACGCTTTGCTCGGACTGCGGTGACTTATGTTATAATAAAAAAAATAAAGAGGAGACACCTTAACGACCGTCGTCCCGGACTCTTAGATCTACTGTGGCTTCATGCTGTGCCGTGTCAACCGTTAGTCGGTTTTATAGAGTCCTGGACGTAGGTTTTGACTTATTTTCTAACTTTATTTAATTTTAATCTGTCCGTATGAACGACAGAGAGGCCTTTTGGCGTTTCTATTTTTACATTGCTATTATTAAGAATTTGTACAATTTTATATGGTCCCTCGTACTGGCTGTCTAACTTGCCTTTGATTTTTCCCTTTAGGAGGTACACGGAGTCGCCCATTGAGAAGCTCACTACTTTTTGTTTTCTGTCGTAATAACTATTGGACTTTATTTTTGCGCGTTTGAGGTTCTCTTTGGCGGCCTTCTGCGATTTCTGTAATTGTTCTGTTAGTTCAGCCAAGTACGATGTGTAAGTTTCGTCTGCGATATTATTCCTACAAATAGCTATAGTTTTTTTTTTTTTTTTTTTTTTAAATTTAGTTCGATTGCCGCGTCCAAAAGAGAATGTATTACTACCTCTAAGATTTCTAATTGAATAGAGAGAGATGTTCTCTCCTGGACGGGTAACGCGATGAGGTATCGGTTGTCTTGTTTTGTAATTTTTTACTCTACCAAGCGTTACGTCGGTAATGTTTGGTAGTCTTTTATTGTCGGCAAGTTCTTTGGCTCCTTTGTCAATAGGAGTTCCGGTCTTTGTCACAAAAAATGCTATGTGTCCTTTGTGCATTGTTATTCTGTCTTTTATTTCTATAATATTACTTTCGTAACGTGATAGATCCAGTTCGTCGTCGTTCGTTTCGTCTGTGTCGATCGTCTGTTCTTTTGTGTTTAAGTTAAGTGTTTTTGTTTCGAGTGCGGTTTCGGTTTTCGATGTCTTTTGCACATTACGTCTCTTAACGAGCGGCGAGAATATTTCATCGTCACTCGAGCTGGTCCCTGCTATCGGAAGGATCCGTTTACTCGTTCGCCCCGGAATAGTTATCTCCTTTGATTGAACAAATGGCATAACTATTCCGTGCCACTCTATAGACTCTCTTTCATAATCGATTTTGGCTGTTTTTTGAAAGAAGTCGGAACCCAAAATACCGTCGTAGGGGATAGGAAAGGAATTTGGTACCAGTTGGAATTTAACTGGATATCCGTGAATGTGTACGGTCACCGAACCGTACGTGGTAACAGTTTCGTCGGTGATACCGATCAGTCTGACCTTGTCGTTTTCGTCACATAATATGTCTCCATTTGCCATTGTTATTTTTAATATGTTAAGTTCCGAACCCGTGTCGATTAAAAATTCTGTTTCTTTGACTAAATCGTCGGAAGAAAGGACGATAGACGGAGAGGTAGATTCTTTTTTCAGTTGGAAGAAGTAGACGCGAGTGGCTGCTTCTCTTCTTATTGTCCGTACTGGGCGCGCTGACGCGGTCTCTGCGGATGCGCTTTTCCCCAGAGACGTCAGTTCGTTTCCCGACCGGGCTTCCCTCCACTTTTTCTTCCGGCATTCCTCTATCGTATGTCCGATGTTCTTTCAATACGAGCATTTCTTTATATACCTTTGGTCTCGTGACGAGGAAGGAGAGTAGTGAGAGGATGGAGAGGATTGACGGGAGTTCTCGGGAGGTGGAGTGTAAGGCCCATGAACTTGTGTCTCTGACCGGCGTTGCAGGTCACGCGATTTCCTATAACATTGTGCTTGTGTGTGACCAATCCTCTTGCAATAAGAACATGCATCTGGGTCCGGAGGAGGTCTAGTAGGCCGGGTACTGGGTTTACTATTTCTTTTTGATTCATAATAATAATAATCCATTGGTCTTTCTTGATAGGCCTTAGTTTTGTATTGTGGCCGCGGCCTCGCTAGACCTCGTCTGTCCCATTCATGTTGTATAGACGAATGTAGCTGAATCGCCTTATCGTATGCGTCGCTTAGGTCTCCGCACCGTAAGTCGTTTAGATACGGGTGATAATCTAATGGTAGACCCGAACAAAAACTTTTTAGAGCTAATTCGTCTATTTCCTGTTTTTTACTTTCCGTAAGCCCTCCCCAGAACCTTTCTTCGTCAAGGAGACTTTCGTGTAAGTCTTGCACGCGACCGATGTAGTCTATTATCGGTTCATTTTCGGACATAAGCACGTTTCTTAGTTCAGTCCTATGAAAATCTAACGAGTAGTATGTCCCCAAAGTCTGCCTGAGTCTGCTGCCTAATTCAAGCATTGTTCTAAGATGGTGTCTCTCGATCGCGACATAAGCGGAATCCTGTAGTTTCCTTATCGCGGCTAGTGTAAACAGTTCCTCCGGATAGGTGGGGATCATTTGACGTGCGCGTTTGCATGCTCTAATGTAAGAAGATAAATGCATATTTTTTCCGTCGTACCGTGGAATAGATGCTAGAGCTTCGCTAACCTGATGATTAGGCAAGTGAAGCTGATTTTCCGTTCGTAGCGCAACGATTTCTCTCATTAGGAACGCGAGAGTATCTGTTTCTCCTAATTTTGCTTCCTCGGATGTGGTACGGAGAGTTTCTTCGCGTTCGCGTAGTCTTTGTTCGCGTTCGAAAAGGTCGCGTTCCCTCGCATCTAACTGAGCCATTGTATTGGCTATACGCCGCCTTTCGTCGGGGCTTATTTCGTCTGTTTGACGCGTGGTCATGCTGCGCGTTTCAATGCGATCGCTCCTCTCAATTGACATAATGTATCGTTAGTATCCCACCGCTGTCACCAATTTTATGTTACGTCCCACTCGGCACGGGCCTTAAAAAAAAGAACTATGTTCTTTCCTTCAAGGAGCTCCTGCTTCAATGGGATATTTGCCCAATTCGGCCGTTACCTACTACGCGTAGTTCGTGGCACGGGACGGGCTTAACGATAGATTATGTCTTTTAGAAGGATGATTCGCTTAACTGGATGGTTTTTAGTGCTTCTAAGCGCACAATTCTAGATAGCGAGCCGTTCGTGGATCGCTCAGTGGTAACTGTCCGGCAACGAAAGCACTCTCCGGGCAGCTGATCGGTAAGAACCGGTATTCAATGACTCTGCTAAGTGAAGACCTCAGGTCCTGCTGCGTATCGGGCCTGGGATGGCAGAGAGTGAAGTCCTCGATGATCCTATGTCTGAAGGCTGACAGGTCGATGCTCGAGTTAACCTTTGATGACGTATGCCGTTGTAATTAGCTCGCGAATAAACGCCGGAAACTATGCTTGTGTCCGTCCCGACGTGTTTTCGGCATACGCATTCGTTAGGATGCAACGGGATCTATTAGGATGATCGAACCCGGGCGATTCGTACGCCCCGATAGTTCTAAATTTGAAAAGAGTGAACCCGGGCGATTCGTACGCCCCGATAGTTCTAGGATAAAAGGTTGGAAAATGCGGAGAGAGATGAAGAGCTTGTCGACCACACGTCGGTTCAGGAACACGTAGCTAATACGAGTCGCGAACGAGTAGTGACCGGGGTCCCGACTAATGAAACACAGACGTCTACTAATAATAATTTATTCTAAATTATAAAATTATACTACGAATAGAATTGATACAGTGTAAAAAAAAGACTCTCTCGCGATTATTGGTCGGAACTAGCGTCCGTCGAAGTGAATCGTAGAAAATGACTGTAGAAAATCTGATGTCGGAATCCGTCGTGTGCTGCTCTGCAGCTCCTTATATACAAGTCTGTTACGTCACCCGACTTACGGACTTATAAAATATATAAAGAGATATTCCTCGTGCCCGCTATATAGGGAGTCTTTTATTATCACGTGTAATTTCCTCGTGCCCGCTATATAGGGAGTCAGCTTATTAAATCATGTATTACTCATAGTATAGTTGATATCATTTATTAACAATATTATAATTTAAACATTCGTGCCCGACATGAAGGGAGTAACTTTTACAACACTAACAAATATTATATTTACACTGGGGAACACCTTACGATTAGAACATGCATATATAATAATTAGCTATAAATAATAGATACATAATAATCGATACGTATTTAACACACACATTTATAATATACGCGAAGTCCTAACAAGCGCCTTTAAGTCACCAAAAGTCCTAACAAGAGACTGAAAGTAAACGCCGACTAGCCGGTCCTTCATCCACACATGGCCTTCACGTGGTCCTTAGGGAAACTACGCGGTCATTCGGATACTTCCTACATGAAACCTTTCGAACCGGAGGAGAGAGTGAAAGCCGTCACCATCAAGTAGCCTGTACTCTGCCCACACATGGTCACCACGTGGTCCTTAGGGAAACTACGCGGCCACTAGGGGCACCTTCTACCTGAAACCTTGGGACCGGAGGAAAAGAGCACAAAGCCGGCGACGTCGACAGGCCTGTCCTCCGCCCACACATGGCCACCACGTGCGCCTTAGGGAAAGCACGCGGCCGCCAGGCACTTACGGCACCTCTCCACAAGTGGTCATCACGCGCGTCTACAGAACGGACTCAGAATTCCGAAGTTACAAGATACATGGCACAGCTAACGCACACACGGGCCTAGGCCAACACACACACGCGGAATTCAGCTGACGCCAAGCAAAGTAACGCCAAGACGCGCATCCCTACCACCGCTAGTACGCGCTTCAGCTCAACGCGCGCAGGACCATCGCACGTTACCCCACCACCGCCAACAAGGACGAGAGAAGGGAAGACGGCAGCCAATCACCATCCTCTTAGAGCCAAGCCGCCGCCGCTTCGCTACGAGCCGCCGCCGCTAAGATTCAGTATATAAGGAGCTGCAGAGCAGCACACGACGGATTTTCGACATTGGATTTCGACATCAGACTTCGGCTACAGATTTTCTACGAATCACTTCGACGGACGTTTCGAATAATAATCACGGGAGAGTCTTTTACGCTGTATTCATATTATAATTTAAACTTAGAATAAATTAGAATTAGTAGAAGTCTGTGTTTCATTAGTCGGGACCCCGGTCACTACTCATTCGCGACTCGTATTATCTACGTGTTCCTGAACCGACGTGTGGTCGACAAGCTCTTCATCTCTCTCCGCATTTTCCAACCTTTTATCCTAGAACTATCGGGGCGTACGAATCGCCCGGGTTCACTCTTTCCAAGTCTTAGAACTATCGGGGCGTACGAATCGCCCGGGTTCATACTCCTAAATCATAGAACTATCGGGGCGTACGAATCGCCCGGGTTCATTCTTCACAGAACTATTGGAGCGTACGAATCGCTCGGGTTCAATCATCCTAAAAGGTCCCGCTGCATCCTATAGAATACGTATGCCGAAAACACGTCGGGGCGGACGCAAACATAGTCTCCGGCGTCTACTCGCGAACTATTATAGCGGTACAAACCATCTGGCTAACTTGGGCATCGACCCGTCGGCCTGCAGACCTAGGATCATCGAGGACACCACACTCTGCCATCCCAGGCCCGATACTCAGCAGGACCTGAGTTCTCCATCTTGCAGAATTACTGAATATCGGCTCGTACCAATCAACTGCCCAGAGTGTACCTTCGTTGCCGGACATCTACCACCGAGCGACCCGCGAACAGCTAGCTATTTAGAATTGTACGGAGAGAAGCATTAAATGTAAGTGAATCATCCTTATCAAAGACATAATCTATCGTTAATCCCGTACCGTGCCACGAACTACGCGTAGTAGGTAACGGCCGAATTGGGCAAATATCCCATTGAAGCAGGAGCTCCTTGAAGGAAAGAGCATAGTTCTTTTTTTTAAGGCCCGTGCCGAGAGGGACGTAACAAGTCTCAGCGGCGGCGGCTTGTGGCTTTGGCGGCGGCTCGGTTCTTGGAAGATGGTGATTGGCTGCCGTCTTTCTTTCTTTCGTCCTTTTTGGATGGTCTATAGTGATGCGTGCAACGGCTTTGTGTGGTTCTGTGCGAGGCGCTTACTGGTAGTGGTGAGGTTGCGTCTCGGTGTTGTCGGCTCGTAGCCATCGGATTACCGCTTGTGTGTGGGTCCAGGTCCGTGTGCGAGTCTATGGCATTGTGTGGTGGTCCGTGTCTCTCCCTAAGGCGCACGTGGTGACCACTTGTGGAGTAGTACGGTGTGTGTGTGCCCGGCGACCGCGTTGTTTTCCCTAGGGCGTACGTGGTAACCGTTCGGCGACTATTTAGCACGTACTCTCCATTTGCGGCCATGTGTACTCGGTCGTTTACGGCCTTCCCTTTGCGGCGTGACATCATGACTTGTATACGAGCTTCCTTTACGTAAGACGCATTGTTGTTTGTCTGGCGCGACGCTTTGTGTTTTTGTTGAATTACAAATATATATATATATCTATTGTTTACAATATCTAAGCGTAAGGTATCTCCTTTGAAACTTATGTTATAGGTGTGTATTATAATAGTGGTTAGTATTGTAAAGATGACTCCCTTCATGTCGGGCACGAATGTGTGAAATATAATATTGATAGTAAATGGTTAATTATATTGAGTTTTTATTAAATTACGTATTATTTGTAGTATAATAAAAGACTCCCTATATAGCGGGCACGAGAACTTACATGTGCTAATAATAATAAAAGACTCCCTATATAGCGGGCACGAGGACTTACATGTGCTAATAATAAAAGACTCCCTATATAGCGGGCACGAGGATTTCTTTATGTATTTTATATGTCCATACGTCGGGTGACGTAACACTATATAGGGAGTCATTAATTATACTACAAATAATACGTAATTTAATAAAAACTCAATATAATTAACCATTTACTAACAATATTATATTTTACACATTCGTGCCCGACATGAAGGGAGTCATCTTTACAATACTAACCACTATTATAATACACACCTATAACATAAGTTTCGAAGGAGATACCTTATGCTTAAATATTGTAAACAATACATATACATATATTTGTAATTCTACAATGATGCGTCATACGCGGAAAAACACAAAGCGTCGCGCCAGCAAACAACGATGCGTCATACGCGGCAACACCGAGACGCATCCTCACCACTACAGGTAAGCGCCACACACCGACGCACGCAAAGCCGTTGCACGCATCACAATAGACCATCCAGAAAGGATGAAAGAAAGAAAGACGGCAGCAATCACCATCTTCCAAGAACCGAGCCGCCGCCAAAGCTACGAGCCGCCGCCGCCAAAGCTACGAGCCGCCGCCGCCAAAGCAACGAGCCGCCGCCGCCAAAGCCACAAGCCGCCGCCGCTGGGACTTGTATATAAGGAGCTGCAGAGCAGCACACGACGGATTCCGACATCAGATTTTCTACAGTCATTTTCTACGATTCACTAATCGCGAGAGAGTCTTTTTACACTGTATCAATTCTATTCGTAGTATAATTTTAAATTTAGAATAAATTATTATTAGTAGTAGACGTCTGTGTTTCATTAGTCGGGACCCCGGTCACTACTCGTTCGCGACTCGTATTAGCTACGTGTTCCTGAACCGACGTGTGGTCGACAAGCTCTTCATCTCTCTCCGCATTTTCCAACCTTTTATCCTAGAACTATCGGGGCGTACGAATCGCCCGGGTTCACTCTTTTCAAATTTAGAACTATCGGGGCGTACGAATCGCCCGGGTTCGATCATCCTAATAGATCCCGTTGCATCCTAACGAATACGTATGCCGAAAACACGTCGGGACGGACACAAGCATAGTTTCCGGCGTTTATTCGCGAGCTAATTACAACGGCATAGGTCATCAAAGGTTAACTCGAGCATCGACCTGTCAGCCTTCAGACATAGGATCATCGAGGACTTCACTCTCTGCCATCCCAGGCCCGATACGCAGCAGGACCTGAGGTCTTCACTTAGCAGAGTCATTGAATACCGGTTCTTACCGATCAGCTGCCCGGAGAGTGCTTTCGTTGCCGGACAGTTACCACTGAGCGATCCACGAACGGCTCGCTATCTAGAATTGTGCGCTTAGAAGCACTAAAAACCATCCAGGTAAGCGAATCATCCTTCTCAAAGACATAATCTATCGTTAAGCCCGTCCCGTGCCACGAACTACGCGTAGTAGGTAACGGCCGAATTGGGCAAATATCCCATTGAAGCAGGAGCTCCTTGAAGGAAAGAACATAGTTCTTTTTTTTAAGGCCCGTGCCGAGTGGGACGTAACATAGGCAATATCGGCCAAATAACGGCAATATTAACTGACATAATAAATGCAATAACGGCCTTAATAATGACAATAATACAGACAATAATAACTGCAATAATAAAAGGAATAATGTCATCAATAATGGTGTTACGTCCCACTCGGCACGGGCCTTGAAAAAAAGAACTATGCTCTTTCCTTCAAGGAGCTCCTGCTTCAATGGGATATTTGCCCAATTCGGCCGTTACCTACTACGCGTAGTTCGTGGCACGGGACGGGCTTAACGATAGATTATGTCTTTGAGAAGGATGATTCGCTTACCTGGATGCTTCTTTCCGTACAATTCTAAATAGCAAGCTGTTCGCGGGTCGCTTGGTGGTAGCTGTCCGGCAACGAAGGTACACTCCGGGCAGTCGATCGGTACGAGCCGATATTCAGTAATTCTGCAAGATGGAGACCTCAGGTCCTGCTGAGTATCGGGCCTGGGATGGCAGAGTGTGGTGTCCTCGATGATCCTAGGTCTGCAGGCCGACGGGTCGATGCCCAAGTTAGCCAGATGGTTTGTACCGTTATAATAGTTCGCGAGTAGTCGCCGGAGACGATGCTTGTGTCCGCCCCGACGTGTTTTCGGCATACGTATTCTATAGGATGCAACGGGACCTTTTAGGATGATTGAACCCGAGCGATTCGTACGCTCCGATAGTTCTGTGAAGAATGAACCCGGGCGATTCGTACGCCCCGATAGTTCTATGATTTAGGAGTATGAACCCGGGCGATTCGTACGCCCCGATAGTTCTAAGACTTGGAAAGAGTGAACCCGGGCGATTCGTACGCCCCGATAGTTCTAGGATAAAAGGTTGGAAAATGCGGAGAGAGATGAAGAGCTTGTCGACCACACGTCGGTTCAGGAACACGTAGATAATACGAGTCGCGAAGGAGTAGTGACCGGGGTCCCGACTAATGAAACACAGACTTCTACTAATTCTAATTTATTCTAAGTTTAAATTATAATATGAATACAGCGTAAAAGACTCTCCCGCGATTATTGTTCGAAACGTCCGTCGAAGTGATTCGTAGAAAATCTGTAGTCGAAAAAACCGTCGTGTGCTGCTCTGCAGCTCCTTATATACTGAATCTTAGCGGCGGCGGCTCGTGGCGAAGCGGCGGCGGCTCGTAGCGAAGCGGCGGCGGCTTGTAGCGAAGCGGCGGCGGCTCGTAGCGAAGCGGCGGCGGCTTGGCTCTAAGAGGATGGTGATTGGCTGCCGTCTTCCCTTCTCTCGTCCTTGTTGGCGGTGGTGGGGTAACGTGCGATGGTCCTGCGCGCGTTGAGCTGAAGCGCGTACTAGCGGTGGTAGGGATGAGCGTCTTGGCGTTACTTTGCTTGGCGTCAGCTGAATTCCGCGGGTGTGTGTTGGCCTAGGCCCGTGTGTGCGTTAGCTGTGCCATGTATCTTGTAACTTCGGAATTCTGAGTCCGTTCTGTAGACGCGCGTGATGACCACTTGTGGAGAGGTGCCGTAAGTGCCTGGCGGCCGCGTGCTTTCCCTAAGGCGCACGTGGTGGCCATGTGTGGGCGGAGGACAGGCCTGTCGACGTCGCCGGCTTTGTGCTCTTCTCCTCCAGTCCCAAGGTTTCAGGTAGAAGGTGCCCCTAGTGGCCGCGTAGTTTCCCTAAGGACCACGTGGTGACCATGTGTGGGCAGAGTACAGGCTACTTGATGGTGACGGCTTTCACTCTCTCCTCCGGTTCGAAAGGTTTCATGTAGGAAGTATCCGAATGACCGCGTAGTTTCCCTAAGGACCACGTGAAGGCCATGTGTGGATGAAGGACCGGCTAGTCGGCGTTTACTTTCAGTCTCTTGTTAGGACTTTTGGTGACTTAAAGGCGCTTGTTAGGACTTCGCGTATATTATAAATGTGTGTGTTAAATACGTATCAATTATTATGTATTTATTATTTATAGCTAATTATTATATATGCATGTTCTAATCGTAAGGTGTTCCCCAGTGTAAATATAATATTTGTTAGTGTTGTAAAAGTTACTCCCTTCATGTCGGGCACGAATGTGTAAATTATAATATTGTTAATAAATGATATCAACTATACTATGAGTAATACATGATTTAATAAGCTGACTCCCTATATGGCGGGCACGAGGAAATTACACGTGATAATAAAAGACTCCCTATATAGCGGGCACGAGGAAATTACACGTGATAATAAAAGACTCCCTATATAGCGGGCACGAGGAATATCTCTTTATATATTTTATAAGTCCGTACGTCGGGTGACGTAACAATGGCATTAATAACGGTAATAATAATGGCAATAACAACGGCAATAGTAAAGACAATAACGTCAATAATTACTGCAATAATAACTGCAATAATAACAGCCAATACGGTCTTAATAACGGCAATAATGAAGGCAATAATAACAGTAATAATAACGATAATAAGGTTAATAATAACTGCAATAATAACGGCAATAATAAAGACAATATCGGCATTTATAACTGCAATAATAACTGCAATAATAAAGGTAATAATAACGGCAATAATAAAGACAATTACGGCAATAATAAAGGCAATAACAACGGCAATAATGAAGACAATAACGTCAATAATAACTGCAATAATAACTGCAATAACGGCAAAAATAAAAGCAATAATAACAGTAATAATAACGATAAGAAGGGCAATAATATCTGCAATAATAACGGCAATAATAAAGGCAATAATAACGCTAATAATAATCGGAATAAAAACGGCAATAGTAAAGAAAATAACGTCAATAATAACTGCAATAATAACGGCAATGACGACTATAATAACGGCAATAATTAAGACAATAAAGAAATAATAACTGCAATAATAACGGCAATATTAACGACATTAATGTCAATAATAAATGCAATAATTGCGGCAATATTAATTGCAATAACAACGGCAATGATAACTGCAATAATAACGGCAATAACGGCTTTGAATACGGCAATAATAAAGGAATAATAACGGCCATAATAAAAGCAATTGTTACGTCCCACTCGGCACGGGCCTTAAAAAAAAGAACTATGTTCTTTCCTTCAAGGAGCTCCTGCTTCAATGGGATATTTGCCCAATTCGGCCGTTACCTACTACGCGTAGTTCGTGGCACGGGACGGGCTTAAAGATAGATTATGTCTTTTAGAAGGATGATTCGCTTACCTGGATGGTTTTTAGTGCTTCTAAGCGCACAATTCTAGATAGCGAGCCGTTCGTGGATCGCTCAGTGGTAACTGTCCGGCAACGAAAGCACTCTCCGGGCAGCTGATCGGTAAGAACCGGTATTCAATGACTCTGCTAAGTGAAGACCTCAGGTCCTGCTGCGTATCGGACCTGGGATGGCAGAGAGTGAAGTCCTCGATGATCCTATGTCTGAAGGCTGACAGGTCGATGCTCAAGTTAACCTTTGATGACGTATGCCGTTGTAATTAGCTCGCGAATAAACGCCGGAAACTATGCTTGTGTCCGTCCCGACGTGTCTTTGGCATACGTATTCGTTAGGATGCAACGGGACCTATTAGGATGATCGAACCCGAGCGATTCGTACGCTCCGATAGTTCTGTGAAGAATGAACCCGGGCGATTCGTACGCCCCGATAGTTCTAGGATAAAAGGTTGGAAAATGCGGAGAGAGATGAAGAGCTTGTCGACCACACGTCGGTTCAGGAACACGTAGCTAATACGAGTCGCGAACGAGTAGTGACCGGGGTCCCGACTAATGAAACACAGACGTCTACTACTAATAATTATTTATTCTAAATTTAAAATTATACTACGAATAGAATTGATACAGTGTAAAAAAAAGACTCTCTCGCGATTATTGGTCGGAACTAGCGTCCGTCGAAGTGAATCGTAGAAAATGACTGTAGAAAATCTGATGTCGGAATCCGTCGTGTGCTGCTCTGCAGCTCCTTATATACAAGTCCCAGCGGCGGCGGCTTGTGGCTTTGGCGGCGGCTTGTGGCTTTGGCGGCGGCGGCTCGTTGCTTTGGCGGCGGCTCGGTTCTTGGAAGATGGTGATTGGCTGCCGTCTTTCTTTCTTTCGTCCTTTTTGGATGGTCTATAGTGATGCGTGCAACGGCTTTGTGTGTGTTACGTCACCCGACGTACGGACTTATAAAATATATAAAGAGATATTCCTCGTGCCCGCTATATAGGGAGTCTTTTATTATCACGTGTAATTTCCTCGTGCCCGCCATATAGGGAGTCAGCTTATTAAATCATGTATTACTCATAGTATAGTTGATATCATTTATTAACAATATTATAATTTACACATTCGTGCCCGACATGAAGGGAGTAACTTTTACAACACTAACAAATATTATATTTACACTGGGGAACACCTTACGATTAGAACATGCATATATAATAATTAGCTATAAATAATAAATACATAATAATTGATACGTATTTAACACACACATTTATAATATACGCGAAGTCCTAACAAGCGCCTTTAAGTCACCAAAATTCCTAACAAGAGACTGAAAGTAAACGCCGACTAGCCGGTCCTTCATCCACACATGGCCTTCACGTGGTCCTTAGGGAAACTACGCGGTCATTCGGATACTTCCTACATGAAACCTTTCGAACCGGAGGAGAGAGTGAAAGCCGTCACCATCAAGTAGCCTGTACTCTGCCCACACATGGTCACCACGTGGTCCTTAGGGAAACTACGCGGCCACTAGGGGCACCTTCTACCTGAAACCTTGGGACTGGAGGAGAAGAGCACAAAGCCGGCGACGTCGACAGGCCTGTCCTCCGCCCACACATGGCCACCACGTGCGCCTTAGGGAAAGCACGCGGCCGCCAGGCACTTACGGCACCTCTCCACAAGTGGTCATCACGCGCGTCTACAGAACGGACTCAGAATTCCGAAGTTACAAGATACATGGCACAGCTAACGCACACACGGGCCTAGGCCAACACACACCCGCGGAATTCAGCTGACGCCAAGCAAAGTAACGCCAAGACGCTCATCCCTACCACCGCTAGTACGCGCTTCAGCTCAACGCGCGCAGGACCATCGCACGTTACCCCACCACCGCCAACAAGGACGAGAGAAGGGAAGACGGCAGCCAATCACCATCCTCTTAGAGCCAAGCCGCCGCCGCTTCGCTACGAGCCGCCGCCGCTTCGCTACAAGCCGCCGCCGCTTCGCTACGAGCCGCCGCCGCTTCGCCACGAGCCGCCGCCGCTAAGATTCAGTATATAAGGAGCTGCAGAGCAGCACACGACGGTTTTTTCGACTACAGATTTTCTACGAATCACTTCGACGGACGTTTCGAACAATAATCGCGGGAGAGTCTTTTACGCTGTATTCATATTATAATTTAAACTTAGAATAAATTAGAATTAGTAGAAGTCTGTGTTTCATTAGTCGGGACCCCGGTCACTACTCATTCGCGACTCGTATTATCTACGTGTTCCTGAACCGACGTGTGGTCGACAAGCTCTTCATCTCTCTCCGCATTTTCCAACCTTTTATCCTAGAACTATCGGGGCGTACGAATCGCCCGGGTTCACTCTTTCCAAGTCTTAGAACTATCGGGGCGTACGAATCGCCCGGGTTCATACTCCTAAATCATAGAACTATCGGGGCGTACGAATCGCCCGGGTTCATTCTTCACAGAACTATCGGAGCGTACGAATCGCTCGGGTTCAATCATCCTAAAAGGTCCCGTTGCATCCTATAGAATACGTATGCCGAAAACACGTCGGGGCGGACGCAAACATAGTCTCCGGCGTCTACTCGCGAACTATTATAGCGGTACAAACCATCTGGCTAACTTGGGCATCGACCCGTCGGCCTGCAGACCTAGGATCATCGAGGACACCACACTCTGCCATCCCAGGCCCGATACTCAGCAGGACCTGAGGTCTCCATCTTGCAGAATTACTGGATATCGGCTCGTACCGATCGACTGCCCGGAGTGTACCTTCGTTGCCGGACAGCTACCACCAAGCGACCCTCGAACAGCTCGCTATTTAGAATTGTACGGAAAGAAGCGTTAAGGGTAAGTGAATCATCCTCATCAAAGACATAATCTATCGTTAAGCCCGTCCCGTGCCACGAACTACGCGTAGTAGGTAACGGCCGAATTGGGCAAATATCCCATTGAAGCAGGAGCTCCTTGAAGGAAAGAACATAGTTCTTTTTTTAAAGGCCCGTGCCGAGTGGGACGTAACATAAAATTGGTGACAGCGGTGGGATAGAAACGATACATTATGTCTACTGAAAGGAGCGAACGTATTGAAACACGCAGCCTGGCTGCGCGTCAACCTGATGAAGTTATGATCGATGAAGTACGCCTACGAATGACTAAATTAGACGCGGCCGAACGGGCCCTCCTTGAACGCGAACGCGTCATTCGAGAACGCGAACAAGAACTTCGCGATCACGCGCAGCGTCTTAACGCTGCAAAATCAGAAGAGGCAGATTCTCTCACGTTCTTGATGAGGGAGATTTTGGCGCTCAGGACGGAGAGCCAACATCACCTTCCTAATCATCAAATTAATGAGGTTTTCGCGTCTATACCACGATACGATGGGAAAAATATGCCTCTATCCTTATTTATTAGAGCTTGTAAACGCGCGCGACAAATGATTCCCGCGTACCCGGAGGATTTGTTTACTCAAGCCGCGATACGGAAGCTCCAAGATTCGGCACACATTGCGATAGATAGACATAATCCGAAAACGATGTTCGAGTTGTATAGTCGACTCCGACAGACATTGGGCACATACCATTCTTTAGATTATTACCGGACAGAATTAAGAAACGTACTCATGTCGGAGAACGAACAGATTATTGATTACATAGGCCGTGTACAGGATTTATACGAGGGTCTTCTCGATGAAGAAAGGTTTTGGGGAGAAATCACGGATAGCAAGAAACGAGAAATAGATGAATTGGTATTAAAAAGCTTTTGTTCTGGGTTACCGATGGATTACCATCCCTACTTAAACGCGTTACGTTGCCGAGACTTAGGCGATGCATATGACAAAGCAATCCAATTACACTCGTCAATACAGCACGAGTTGGATAGAAGAGGATTAGTAAGGCCGCGACCACAATATAAGGCAAAAACATACCAAGAAAAACCTATGGATTATTATTACTTTGAATCTAAAAGAAACAATAGACCAAATATCCGGCCTACTAGAACTCCTCCAGACCCAGATTCGTGTTCGTATTGTAAGAGAATTGGTCATACACAAACCCAATGTTACAAGAAATCGCGTGACCAGCAACGCCGGTCACAGACACAAGTTCATGGGCCTTATACTCCACCGCCCGGAAATTCCCGTCAATCCTCTCCATCCTCTCACTACTCTCCTTCCTCACCACGAGACCAAAAGCATAAGAAAGAATGCTCGTATTGCAAAAATATCGGTCATACAATAGAAGAATGCCGAAAGAAAAGATGGAGAGAATCTCAGTCGGGAAACGAACCAACGTCTCTGAGGAAAGGCGCATCCGCAGAGACCGCGCCAGGGCGCCCAGTGAGAACGATAACAAAAGAAGAGAAGCCAATCGTGTCTACGTCCTCCAACTAAAGGAAGAAGCTACCTCCCCATCTATCGTCCTTTCCTCTGACGAACTAGCTAAAGAGACGGAGTTCCTAGTTGATACGGGTTCGGAACTCAACATATTAAAAATAAAAATGGCAAACGGGGATATAATATGCAACGAAAACGACAAAGTCAGACTGAGCGGTATAACCGACGAAACCGTTACCACGTACGGTTCGGTAACCATACGAATTCACGGATATCCGCTTAAATTTCAATTAGTACCAAATTCCTTTCCTATCCCCTACGACGGTATTTTGGGTTCCGACTTCTTTCAAAAAACAGCCAAAATTGATTATGAAAGAGAGTCTATAAAGTGGCACGGAATAGTTATGCCCTTTGTTCAATCAAAGGAGATAACCATTCCGGGGCGAACGAGCAACGTCTGTAAAATAAAGATAAAGAATAGCGATTTAGAAACGGGATATTTGCCGCGTTTGAATTTCGGAGAAGGAATTTATGCCGGAGAAGCAGTGGTGTCAAATAACCACGGCGAAGCATATATCAAAATAATTAACACCAACGATACGGACGTCAACATAAAACCTCCGTCTGTAACACTAGAAGAGTTCGAGATAAATAAAACCGAACTCTTATCGCATTCAGAGGAGATTACGTCTCAAGTGCCTCGACTCGAATCGAAACACGATGACATAAGCAGTCTAATAAACAATTCTCCGAAACTCGAACAGGAAACCGAGACCCAACATACCGTCCTCCCTACTCACATTACCCCTTCCAAATCCTGCAAACACATAAACAAGACAGACGAACGTTACGCACTAGCCCTACAGAATATTAATTTGGACGAACTGAACGACGAAGAGAAATCCGTAGCAAAAGATATGATCAGAGAATCCATAGATTTATTTCATTTACCGGGCGACAGACTGACGTACTCCGACACCGTAACACACAAGATAGAGACAGTGGACTCTATACCAGTGAATGTCCGACAGTACCGCTTCCCGCCCATTCATAAGGAAGAGATAAACAAACAGATAGGAGAACTTCTAGAAAACAACGTGATCAAATCATCTACGTCCCCGTATAATTCTCCACTATGGATAGTTCCGAAGAAACCGGACGCAAAAGGGAATAAAAGATGGAGATTAGTCATCGACTACCGGATGTTAAACGAAAAAACTATTAAAGACAGTTATCCACTGCCGAACATAACGGAAATATTAGATCAACTAGGAAGCGCGAAATATTTTAGTACGTTCGATCTCGCATCGGGCTTCCATCAGATCGGCATGGATAAAGAAGACGCGCCGAAAACGGCTTTCTCCACGCCATTCGGGCATTATGAATTTAAACGTATGCCCTTTGGTCTCAAAAACGCTCCTTCCACCTTCCAACGCTTGATGAACAATGTCCTGACCGGATTGCAAGGTAATGAATTATTCGTTTACCTAGACGACATAGTCATATACTCCAGCTCGCTACGAGAGCATCTTTTGAAATACCGAAAATTATGTGCGCGTCTCCGTGACGCCAATCTAAAACTACAGCCCGAGAAATGCAATCTTCTCAGGAAGGAGGTTGTATATCTCGGACATATCATTAGCGCGGATGGAGTGAAACCAGACCCAGGAAAAATAGAGGCAGTCAAGAACTTCCCGACGCCAAAGAATGCTAAGAACATAAAACAATTCCTGGGACTGGCAGGCTATTATCGACGCTTCATACAAAATTTCTCAGGTACAAGTAAACCGCTGACGAACCTCTTAAAGAAAGACGTACCGTTTAAGTGGGAGGACGCTCAAAACAAGGCATTAAAAACTTTAACCAGCCTTTTGTGTGAACAACCGCTCTTGCAATTCCCTGATTTCACCAAACCTTTCCTAGTAACCACCGACGCATCAAATTACGCAATCGGGGGAATTCTCAGTCAGGGAGAAGTCGGTAAAGATCTGCCCATAGCTTACACGTCAAGAATCTTAAATCAAGCGGAACAAAATTATTCGACAATAGAGAAAGAGCTGCTTGCCATTATATACGCCGTTAATTACTTCCGACCTTATCTATACGGTCGTAAATTCAGTCTAATCACCGACCACCGTCCGTTAGTGTGGTTAAATTCTGTGAAAGACCCGACGTCTCGGCTTATCAGATGGCGACTCAAACTCGCCGAGTATGAATACGATATTGTCTACAAAGCCGGAAAACGAAACGTCAATGCCGACGCGCTATCGCGTAACCCTATAGAGTTGAGTAAACGGATCCTTCCGATAGCAGGGACCAGCTCGAGTGACGACGAAATATTCTCGTCGCTCACTAAGAGACGTCGCACGCAAGAAATATCAAAACCCGAGACCGCACTTGAAACAGAAACACCTAACATAAACATAAACATAAACGAACAGACGAACGACATAGACGAAACGAACGACGACGAACTGGATCTATCACGTTACGAAGGTAATATTATAGAAATAAAAGACAGGATAACAATGCACAAAGGACACATAGCATTTTTTGTAACAAAGACCGGAACTCCTATTGACAAAGGAGCCAAAGAACTTGCCGACAATAAAAGACTACCAAACATTACCGACGTAACGCTTGGTAGAGTAAAGATTACAAAACGGGACAATAGATACCTCATCGCGTTACCCGTCCAGGAGAGAACATCCGTCTCTATTCAATTAGAAATTCTAGACGAAGTATTACATTCTCTTTTGGACGCGGCAATTGAATTAAATTTAAAAACAATAGCTATTTCAAGGGATAATATCGCAGACGTATCATGGATAAACATTAAACGCAAGATAAGTTCGATCTTCGCAGGCCACGAAACTAAAATTATTATACTAAAGCATGAAATCATAATACCCAGGGAGATCGAACGCGTCCAAATTATCCATGACAATCACGCTACTCATGTGGGAGGTCACAAAGGAGTCACTAAGACATATTGGCGTATAAAACAACGGTACTACTTGCCTAACCTTAAACCCGATATACAAAACTTTATCCAAAACTGCCGCAGCTGTCAGACCAAGAAGCTTGTTCGACAAAAAACCAGACAACCGATGACCCTTACCGACACGCCGGGAAGGGCCTTCGACAAAGTTTCGATGGATATAGTAGGACCGATGCCTACTAGTAAACTAGGCAGTAATTACATTTTAACGATACAAGATCTCCTAACCAAGTACTCTATAGCGGTACCATTACAACAAGCTTCTTCGGTCGAAGTAGCTGACGCATTTATAAAAAATTTAATATGTAAATACGGCAGCCCGAAAGGGATACTAACTGATCAAAGTACTGCTTTCTTATCAGAATTGATGAAAGCAGTGGCCAAGAAATTTAGAATAGAAACATACCAAACCACCGCTTATCGACCGCAATCCAACGGATCAATAGAACGCTCACACCACGTGTTAGCAGAATTTTTGAAACACTTTGTAAAGGATAATTCTGAATGGGACGATTGGGTCGATATAGCGATGTTTTCTTATAATACAAGTATACATGAAGGTACACAATACTCTCCGCACGAATTAATCTTTGGCCAGTTAGCGAAAACTGCGAACGATAGCACATTTAACGACTTAAAAGACGAAACTTACGCATCGTACTTGGCTGAATTGACGGAACAGTTACAGAAATCGCAGGAGGCCGCCAAAGAGAACCTCGAACGCGCGAAAATAAAATCTAAAAATTATTACGATAAAAAACAGAGGGTAGTGAGCTTCTCGACGGGCGACTCCGTGTACCTCCTAAAGGGAAAAATCAAAGGCAAGTTAGACAGCCAGTACGAGGGACCATATAAAATTGTACAAATTCTTAATAATAGCAATGTAAAAATAGAAACGCCAAAAGGCCTCTCTGTCGTTCATACGGACAGACTCAAATTAAATAAGGCTAGAAAGTAAGTTAAAGCCTACGTCTAGGACTCTACCTTACCGACTAACGGTTGCCACGGCGCAGCATGGCGCCACAGTAGTTCTCAGAGTCCGGGACGACGGTCGATAAGGTGTCTCCCCTCCATTTTCATTATAATATAAGCCACTCCAGTCCGAGCAGAGCGTCAATTGTCCATAAAGAAGCAAAAGCATCGAAGCTAAAGAAGAACCTCCGAATCACAATGAAGAAATTATCATTCGTTATACTACTTACAATAGTAGGAGCTACGCAGAGCCTAACCGGATACGACTGTGCCGGTTCCTCACTCAACGTGACTACATTCTCGTTGCTGGACGACTCTGAATGCGAGACGCCGAATCTCCAACCAACAAGCCAAGAACTATACATTCAATTACTACAAGTGTCTGAATACCACCCAATAAATGTCATCCAATGTAAAGTGAGGATCGATAGGACCATCTATCACTGCGGGATGTACTCGCACGTTTCAATCGTACACAATGGCCGACGCGAATACATTCATCCGCTCACCCAACGCCTATGCGAGCAAGCGCAAGTCACCGGAAGCCTATCTCTGGGCCCCAACAGCCTCATAACGGGACTTAAGAGAAACAGCACGCACCTTCACAGCCTGACCATAAGTGCATCCGTCGGTACAGACGGAGCCTGCAAGGGCTCGCAATATAGCGACCCCTATGGTACCTGGGACGACGTCGTTGTACAGGCCTCGGTAGAAGTCACCCTGAAAGACTACTATGCAGCCGCCTCCATCAAAGCAGACCAGATACATCTGCAATCGGGTACCATCTGCGCTTACACAGCCGAAAATTGTCAAGACGAAGGAGGAGCCGAAATTTTTTGGGAAACTCTACCTTCGGATAGTTGCGGATTCAATGAATACGACGTTTTGTACGAAGGCCTCGCAACAAAACTCACAACTAAAGGACCAGTAACAGGACCAGTCCTATACACAGTCACGTCCAAGGACGTCACCTTCGCACTTACAAAAACAGAAGAATTTACACTGTGCGGATATACGATCATCCGTACCGAACATCCGAAACTTTTCATATTGGAAACCTCTCCTGGAAGAATCTTCAAAGCTAAGACAAAAACCCCTGTAGAAAATTTAGACATCTTCGCATATATAAATTCTAAATTCATATACGTCGAACGCCATTTAAAAACACAACTTACTGATTTATATATAGACATAACCCGCCAGAAATGTGCGCTCGAGAGACAAATTTTGAAGAACGCTTTATCCTTAGCAAACTTGTCTCCTGACGAAACCGCATATTCCTTCATGAAAGAACCAGGTTACATGGCAGTGATAGCGGGAGAAGTAATACACTTGATTAAATGTACACCGGTGGAAATAAAAGTACGCTCTACGGAAAACTGCTACAAAAGCCTACCAATAACTTACCGCAATCAGTCTTGCTTCCTACCACCAAAAACCCATATCATCACACAAGAAGCAGCAATGGCGGATTGCAACGAGCTACTACCAGCAATGTACCTACTACATGGATCATGGTACAGAATAACACCGAAACTCGTTGAAAGCGTACCACCGCCGACGATTTAGCCATTAACAAAACCACAATGGAAATACATCAGCCCGCAACATTTGGCAACGAGCGGAATCTACTCCAACGAAGACCTATATAAACTACGTTCGCATATCATGGAACCTGCGGAAAAACCCGCTGTTTTGAACACACTACTACGTGGAGTCAGCGGACAACACATACCAAAAGGACAGATCTCGCTATACAACCTTATGGACGAAGAAGCATTAGACAAAATAGCGACCAGCACAGGCCAACGACTATGGGGAGCGTTCGTGACATTCGGATCAGCAAGCGCCGGAGTCATAGCGATACTCATGATCCTCCGATTGATAAAATATGTAGCAGACACCGTCATCCACGGCTATGCACTACATAGCATCTATGGTTGGAGTATTCATTTAGTAGGAGCACTTTGGGGCTCACTTACACACCATTTGTTCCACCTCGCTAAGTCACCAACGGAAGAGAAGGTGGAGAGCGAACAAAAACCGCCAGAAGATGCTGACGCGATAGAACCACCTACGACAGGACAGAAAGAAGCCGTAAACACTTTCTCTTCAATTAGTAAGTACTTACAAGAAGAATCAGCCTTCAAAATGCACGTATAACTACGTACATTTTATTATAAGGGGGGAAGTGTTACGTCACCCGACGTACGGACTTATAAAATATATAAAGAGATATTCCTCGTGCCCGCTATATAGGGAGTCTTTTATTATCACGTGTAATTTCCTCGTGCCCGCTATATAGGGAGTCTTTTATTATCACGTGTAATTTCCTCGTGCCCGCCATAATGGGAGTCAGCTTATTAAATCATGTATTACTCATAGTATAGTTGATATCATTTATTAACAATATTATAATTTACACATTCGTGCCCGACATGAAGGGAGTAACTTTTACAACACTAACAAATATTATATTTACACTGGGGAACACCTTACGATTAGAACATGCATATATAATAATTAGCTATAAATAATAGATACATAATAATTGATACGTATTTAACACACACATTTATAACATACGCGAAGTCCTAACAAGCGCCTTTAAGTCACCAAAAGTCCTAACAAGAGACTGAAAGTAAACGCCGACTAGCCGGTCCTTCATCCACACATGGCCTTCACGTGGTCCTTAGGGAAACTACGCGGTCATTCGGATACTTCCTACATGAAACCTTTCGAACCGGAGGAGAGAGTGAAAGCCGTCACCATCAAGTAGCCTGTACTCTGCCCACACATGGTCACCACGTGGTCCTTAGGGAAACTACGCGGCCACTAGGGGCACCTTCTACCTGAAACCTTGGGACTGGAGGAGAAGAGCACAAAGCCGGCGACGTCGACAGGCCTGTCCTCCGCCCACACATGGCCACCACGTGCGCCTTAGGGAAAGCACGCGGCCGCCAGGCACTTACGGCACCTCTCCACAAGTGGTCATCACGCGCGTCTACAGAACGGACTCAGAATTCCGAAGTTACAAGATACATGGCACAGCTAACGCACACACGGGCCTAGGCCAACACACACACGCGGAATTCAGCTGACGCCAAGCAAAGTAACGCCAAGACGCTCATCCCTACCACCGCTAGTACGCGCTTCAGCTCAACGCGCGCAGGACCACCGCACGTTACCCCACCACCGCCAACAAGGACGAGAGAAGGGAAGACGGCAGCCAATCACCATCCTCTTAGAGCCAAGCCGCCGCCGCTTCGCTACGAGCCGCCGCCGCTTCGCCACGAGCCGCCGCCGCTAAGATTCAGTATATAAGGAGCTGCAGAGCAGCACACGACGGTTTTTTCGACTACAGATTTTCTACGAATCACTTCGACGGACGTTTCGAACAATAATCGCGGGAGAGTCTTTTACGCTGTATTCATATTATAATTTAAACTTAGAATAAATTAGAATTAGTAGAAGTCTGTGTTTCATTAGTCGGGACCCCGGTCACTACTCCTTCGCGACTCGTATTATCTACGTGTTCCTGAACCGACGTGTGGTCGACAAGCTCTTCATCTCTCTCCGCATTTTCCAACCTTTTATCCTAGAACTATCGGGGCGTACGAATCGCCCGGGTTCACTCTTTCCAAGTCTTAGAACTATCGGGGCGTACGAATCGCCCGGGTTCATACTCCTAAATCATAGAACTATCGGGGCGTACGAATCGCCCGGGTTCATTCTTCACAGACCTATCGGAGCGTACGAATCGCTCGGGTTCAATCATCCAAAAAGGTCCCGTTGCATCCTATAGAATACGTATGCCGAAAACACGTCGGGGCGGACACAAGCATCGTCTCCGGCGACTACTCGCGAACTATTATAACGGTACAAACCATCTGGCTAACTTGGGCATCGACCCGTCGGCCTGCAGACCTAGGATCATCGAGGACACCAGACTCTGCCATCCCAGGCCCGATACTCAGCAGGACCTGAGGTCTCCATCTTGCAGAATTACTGAATATCGGCTCGTACCGATCAACTGCCCGGAGTGTACCTTCGTTGCCGGACAGCTACCACCAAGCGACCCGCGAACAGCTCGCTATTTAGAATTGTACGGAAAGAAGCATTAAGGGTAAGTGAATCATCCTCATCAAAGACATAATCTATCGTTAAGCCCGTCCCGTGCCACGAACTACGCGTAGTAGGTAACGGCCGAATTGGGCAAATATCCCATTGAAGCAGGAGCTCCTTGAAGGAAAGAACATAGTTCTTTTTTTTAAGGCCCGTGCCGAGTGGGACGTAACAAATGCAATATCAACGGCAATAATAAAGATTATAACGGCAATAATGAAGACAATAACAGCAATAGTAACTGAATATTAATGGCAATAATATCGGCAATATTTTCAAAAATAATTGCAATAATAATGGGAATAATAACGGGAATATTTGAGAAATAACGGCAATATTAATGGCAAAAATTATGGCAATAATATTGGCAATAATTACAGCAATAATAAAAAAAATAACGGCAATAATAGCTGCAATAATAATGGCGATAATAACGGAAATAATAAAGATATAAACGCCAATAATAACTGCAATAATAATAGCAATAACAACTGCAATAACCACATTAATAACGACATTAATAAAGGGAATAATAGCGGTAATTATAACGAAAACAAGGGCAATAATAACTGCAATAATAACAATAATATTAATGGCAATAACAACGGCAATTGTAAAGACAATAACGACAAAATAACGGCAATAATATAGGCAATATCGGCCAAATAACGGCAATATTAACTGTGTTACGTCACCCGACGTATGGACATATAAAATACATAAAGAATTCCTTGTGCCCGCTATATAGGGAGTCTTTTATTATTAGCGCATGTAAGTTCTCATGCCCGCTATATAGGGAGTCTATTATTATACTACAAATAATACGTAATTTAATAAAAACTCAATATAATTAACCATTTACTAACAATATTATATTTCACACATTCGTGCCCGACATGAAGGGAGTCATCTTTACAATACTAACCACTATTATAATACACACCTATAACATAAGTTTCAAAGGAGATACCTTACGCTTAGATATTGTAAACAATAGATGTATATATATATTTGTAATTCATCAAAAACACAAAGCGTCGCGCCAGACAAACAACAATGCGTCTTACGTAAAGGAAGCTCGTATACAAGTCATGATGTCACGCCGCAAAGGGAAGGCCGTAAACGACCGAGTACACATGGCCGCAAATGGAGAGTACGTGCTAAATAGTCGCCGAACGGTTACCACGTACGCCCTAGGGAAAACAACGCGGTCGCCGGGCACACACACACCGTACTACTCCACAAGTGGTCACCACGTGCGCCTTAGGGAGAGACACGGACCACCACACAATGCCATAGACTCGCACACGGACCTGGACCCACACACAAGCGGTAATCCGATGGCTACGAGCCGACAACACCGAGACGCATCCTCACCACTACCAGTAAGCGCCTCACACCGACACACGCAAAGCCGTTGCACGCATCACTATAGACCATCCAGAAAGGACGAAAGAAAGAAAGACGGCAGCCAATCACCATCTTCCAAGAACCGAGCCGCCGCCAAAGCAACGAGCCGCCGCCGCCAAAGCCACAAGCCGCCGCCGCTGGGACTTGTATATAAGGAGCTGCAGAGCAGCACACGATAGATTCCGACATCAGATTTTCTACAGTCATTTTCTACGATTCACTTCGACGGACGCTAGTTCCGACCAATAATCGCGAGAGAGTCTTTTTTTACACTGTATCAATTCTATTCGTAGTATAATTTTAAATTTAGAATAAATAATTATTAGTAGTAGACGTCTGTGTTTCATTAGTCGGGACCCCGGTCACTACTCGTTCGCGACTCGTATTAGCTACGTGTTCCTGAACCGACGTGTGGTCGACAAGCTCTTCATCTCTCTCCGCATTTTCCAACCTTTTATCCTAGAACTATCGGGGCGTACGAATCGCCCGGGTTCACTCTTTCCAAGTCTTAGAACTATCGGGGCTTACGAATCGCCCGGGTTCATATTCTTAAATCTTAGAACTATCGGGGCGTACGAATCGCCCGGGTTCATTCTTCACAGAACTATCGGAGCGTACGAATCACTCGGGTTCAATCATCCTAGAAGGTCCCGTTGTATCCTAGAGAATACGTATGCCGAAAACACGTCGGGGCGGACACAAGCATCGTCTCCGGCGACTACTCGCGAACTATTATAGCGGTACAAACCATCTGGCTAACTTGGGCATCGACCCGTCGGCCTGCAGACCTAGGATCATCGAGGACACCACACTCTGCCATCCCAGGCCCGATACTCAGCAGGATCTGAGGACTCCATCTTGCAGAATTACTGAATATCGGTTCGTACCGATCGACTGCCCGGAGTGTACCTTCGTTGCCGGACAGCTACCACCAAGCGACCCGCGAACAGCTCGCTATTTAGAATTGTACGGAAAGAAGCATTAAGGGTAAGTGAATCATCCTCATCAAAGACATAATCTATCGTTAAGCCCGTCCCGTGCCACGAACTACGCGTAGTAGGTAACGGCCGAATTGGGCAAATATCCCATTGAAGCAGGCGCTCCTTGAAGGAAAGAACATAGTTCTTTTTTTTAAGGCCCGTGCCGAGTGGGACGTAACAACTGACATAATAAATGCAATAACGGCCTTAATAATGGCAATAATACAGGCAATAATAACTGCAATAATAAAAGGAATAACGTCATCAATAATGGCATTAATAACGGTAATAATAATGGCAATAACAACGGCAATAGTAAAGACAATAACGTCAATAATTACTGCAATAATAACTGCAATAATAACAGCAAATACGGTCTTAATAACGGCAATAATGAAGGCAATAATAACAGTAATAATAACGATAATAAGGTTAATAATAACTGCAATAATAACGGCAATAATAAAGACAATATCGGCATTTATAACTGCAATAATAACTGCAATAATAAAGGTAATAATAACGGCAATAATAAAGACAATTACGGCAATAATAAAGGCAATAACAACGGCAATAATGAAGACAATAACGTCAATAATAACTGCAATAATAACTGCAATAACGGCAAAAATAAAAGCAATAATAACAGTAATAATAACGATAAGAAGGGCAATAATATCTGCAATAATAACGGCAATAATAATGGCACTAATAACGGTAATAATAATTGCAATAACAACGGCAATAATAAAGAATATAACGTCAGTAATACATGCAATAATAACGGCGATAATTTCAATACAAATGGCAACAATAACGGCAATAATAAGGGCAATTATAACGGCGATAATGACGGCAATAATAAAGACAATAACGGCAATAATAACTTCAATAATGATGGCAACAATAACGACAATAATAACGGCAATAATAATGGCAATAACAACGGCAATAATAAAGACAAAAACGGCAATAATATCTGTGATATTAAAGGCAATAAAGGCAATAATAATGGCAATAACAACGGCAATAATAACGTCAATAATAAAGGTAATAATAATGGCAATATCGACGGCAATATTAAAGACAATAACGTCAATAATAACTTCAATAATAACGGCAATAATAACAGCAAATAAGGTCTTAATAACGGCAATAATAAAGGAAATAATAAAGGTAATAATAACGATAATAAGGGCAATAATAACTGCAATAAAAACGACAATAATAATGGCAATAACAACGGCAATAATAAAGACAATAACGTCAATAATAACTGCAATAACGACATGAATAACAACAAAAATAAAGGCAATAACAACAGCAATAATAAAGACAATAACATCAAAAATAACTGCTATAATTACGGCAATAATAATGTCAATAACAACGACAATAATAAAAAATATAACGTCAATAATAAGTGCAATAATAACGGCAATAATAACAGTAATAATAACGATAATGAGTACAATAATAACTGCAATAATAACAGCAATAATAATGGCAATAATAACGGCAACAATAAAGACAATAACGGCAATAGTAACTGAATATTAATGGCAATAATAACGGCAATAACTGCCTTAATAATGGCAATAAAACATCAATTATAAAGACAATACTAAAGACAATAGCGTCAATAATAATGGGAAAAACAACGGCAATAGTAACCGCAATAATAAAGACAAAAACGACAAATAATAACTGTGATATTAAAGGCAATAAAGGCAATAATAATGGCAATAACAACGGCAATAAGAACGGTAATAATAAAGGCAATATCGACGGCAATATTAAAGACAATAACGTCAATAATAACTTCAATAATAACGGCAATAATAACTGCAATAACGGTCTTAATAACGGCAATAATAAAGGAAATATTAAGGGTAATAATAACGATAATAAGGGCAATAATAACTACAATAGAAACGACATTAATAATGGCAATAACGACGGCAATAATTACTGCAATAAAAACGACTATAATTATGGCAATAACGACGGCAATAATAAAGAATATAAAATCAATAATAACTGCAATAACGACATGAATAACAGCAAAATAAAGGCAATAATAACGGCAATAATAAAGAATATAACGGCAATAATAACTGCTATAATTACGGCAATAACGGCTTTAATAATGGCAATAATAAAGGCAATAATAACGCTAATAATAATCGGAATAAAAACGGCAATAATAAAGAAAATAACGTCAATAATAACTGCAATAATAACGGCAATGACGACTATAATAACGGCAATAATTAAGACAATAAAGGAAATAATAACTGCAATAATAACGGCAATATTAACGACATTAATGTCAATAATAAATGCAATAATTGCGGCAATATTAATTGCAATAACAACGGCAATGATAACTGCAATAATAACGGCAATAACGGTGTTACGTCCCACTCGGCACGGGCCTTAAAAAAAAGAACTATGTTCTTTCCTTCAAGGAGCTCCTGCTTCAATGGGATATTTGCCCAATTCGGCCGTTACCTACTACGCGTAGTTCGTGGCACGGGACGGGCTTAACGATAGATTATGTCTTTGATGAGGATGATTCACTTACCCTTAACGCTTCTTTCCGTACAATTCTAAATAGCGAGCTGTTCGAGGGTCGCTTGGTGGTAGCTGTCCGGCAACGAAGGTACACTCCGGGCAGTCGATCGGTACGAGCCGATATCCAGTAATTCTGCAAGATGGAGACCTCAGGTCCTGCTGAGTATCGGGCCTGGGATGGCAGAGTGTGGTGTCCTCGATGATCCTAGGTCTGCAGGCCGACGGGTCGATGCCCAAGTTAGCCAGATGGTTTGTACCGTTATAATAGTTCGCGAGTAGTCGCCGGAGACGATGCTTGTGTCCGCCCCGACGTGTTTTCGGCATACGTATTCTCTAGGATACAACGGGACCTTTTAGGATGATTGAACCCGAGCGATTCGTACGCTCCGATAGTTCTGTGAAGAATGAACCCGGGCGGTTCGTACGCCCCGATAGTTCTAAGATTTAAGAATATGAACCCGGGCGATTCATACGCCCCGATAGTTCTAAGACTTGGAAAGAGTGAACCCGGGCGATTCGTACGCCCCGATAGTTCTAGGATAAAAGGTTGGAAAATGCGGAGAGAGATGAAGAGCTTGTCGACCACACGTCGGTTCAGGAACACGTAGCTAATACGAGTCGCGAACGAGTAGTGACCGGGGTCCCGACTAATGAAACACAGACGTCTACTACTAATAATTATTTATTCTAAATTTAAAATTATACTACGAATAGAATTGATACAGTGTAAAAAAAAGACTCTCTCGCGATTATTGGTCGGAACTAGCGTCCGTCGAAGTGAATCGTAGAAAATGACTGTAGAAAATCTGATGTCGGAATCCGTCGTGTGCTGCTCTGCAGCTCCTTATATACAAGTCCCAGCGGCGGCGGCTTGTGGCTTTGGCGGCGGCGGCTCGTTGCTTTGGCGGCGGCTCGGTTCTTGGAAGATGGTGACTGGCTGCCGTCTTTCTTTCTTTCGTCCTTTCTGGATGGTCTATAGTGATGCGTGCAACGGCTTTGCGTGTGTCAGTGTGAGGCGCTTACTGGTAGTGGTGAGGATGCGTCTCGGTGTTGTCGGCTCGTAGCCATCGGATTACCGCTTGTGTGTGGGTCCAGGTCCGTGTGCGAGTCTATGGCATTGTGTGGTGGTCCGTGTCTCTCCCTAAGGCGCACGTGGTGACCACTTGTGGAGTAGTACGGTGTGTGTGTGTGCCCGGCGACCGCGTTGTTTTCCCTAGGGCGTACGTGGTAACCGTTCGGCGACTATTTAGCACGTACTCTCCATTTGCGGCCATGTGTACTCGGTCGTTTACGGCCTTCCCTTTGCGGCGTGACATCATGACTTGTATACGAGCTTCCTTTACGTAAGACGCATTGTTGTTTGTCTGGCGCGGCGCTTTGTGTTTTTGTTGAATAACAAATATATATATATATATCTATTGTTTACAATATCTAAGCGTAAGGTATCTCCTTTGAAACTTATGTTATAGGTGTGTATTATAATAGTGGTTAGTATTGTAAAGATGACTCCCTTCATGTCGGGCACGAATGTGTGAAATATAATATTGTTAGTAAATGGTTAGTTATATTGAGTTTTTATTAAATTACGTATTATTTGTACTATAATAAAAGACTCCCTATATAGCGGGCACGAGGAATTACGTGCTATAATAAAAGACTCCCTATATAGCGGGCACGAGGATTTCTTTATGTGTTTTATATGTCCATACGTCGGATGACGTAACAACGGCTTTGAATACGGCAATAATAAAGGAATAATAACGGCCATAATAAAAGCAATAATAACGGTAACAATAACGTTAATAAGTGCAATAATATCTGCAATAATAACGGCAATGACGTACGTTATAATGCCAATTACAAGGGTAATAATAACGTTAATAATAATGGCTATAATAACTGCAATAACGGCCTGAATAACAGCAAATATAATGGCAATAATAACGCCCTTAATAACAACAATAACGTAAATAATATCCGCAATAATAACGGCAATTATAACTGCAATAACGGTCTTAATAACGGCAAAAATAAAGACAATAAAAACGGTAATAATAACGATAATAAGGGCAATAATCCTTGCAATAATAACGGCAATAATAACTGCAATGAAAACGGCAATAATAATGGCAATAACGTGGACAATAATAAAGACAAAAACGGCAATAATAACTGTGATGTTTAAGGCAATAACGGCAATAATAACTGCAATAACGGTCTTAATAACGGCGATTATAAAGGAAATAATAAAGATAATAATAACGATAATAAGGGCAATAATAACTGCAATAAAAACGGTAATATTAATGGCAATAACGACGGCAATAATAAAGAATATAAAATCAATAATAACTGCAATAACGACATGAATATCAGTAAAAATAAAGGCAATAATAAAGGCAATAATAAAGAAAATAACGGCAATAATAACTGCTATAATTACGGCAAGAACGGCCTAAATAATGGCAATAATAAAGGCAATAATAACGGAAATAATAATGGCAATAATAACGGCCTTAATGACGACAATAACGTAAATAATATCCGCAATAATAACGGCAATAATAACTCCAATAAGAACGGCAATAACGACCATAATAACGGCAATAATTTAGACAATAAAGGCAATAATAACTGAATATTAATGGCAATAATAACGTCAAAATCTTCAATAACAATGGCAATAATAAACGAAATAATAACGGCAATATTAATAACAAAAATTAGGCAATAATATTGGCAATTATAACGGCAATAATTCACAAAACAACGGCAATAAGAACGGTAATAATAAAAGCAATATCGACGGCAATATTAAAGACAATAACGACAAAAATAACGGCAATAATATAGGCAATATCGGCCTTAATAATGGCAATATTAACTGACATAATAAATGCAATAACAGCCTTAATAACTGCAATAATAACTGTAATAATAAAAGGAAAAACGGCAATAGTAATTGTAATAATAAAAGGAAAAACGGTAATAATAATGGCAATTACAACGGCAATAATGACGGCAATAATAAAGACAATAACGGCAATAATAAATTCAATAATGATGGCAACAATAACGACAATAATAATGGCAATAATAAGGGCAATAATAACGGAAATATGGGCCTAAATAATGGCAATATTAACTGCAAAAATAACCGCAATAACTACCTCATTAATGGCAATAATATAGGCAATAATAACCATAATAATAATGCAATATCAACGGCAATAATAAAGATTATAACGGCAATAATGAAGACAATAACAGCAATAGTAACTGAATATTAATGGCAATAATATCGGCAATATTTTCAAAAATAATTGCAATAATAATGGGGATAATAACGGGAATATTTGAGAAATAACGGCAATATTAATGGCAAAAATTATGGCGATAATATTGGCAATAATTACAGCAATAATAAAAAAAATAACGGCAATAATAGCTGCAATAATAATGGCGATAATAACGGAAATAATAAAGATATAAACGCCAATAATAACTGCAATAATAATAGCAATAACAATTGCAATAACCACATTAATAACGACATTAATAAAGGGAATAATAGCGGTAATTATAACTAAAACAAGGGCAATAATAACTGCAATAATAATGATAATATTAATGGCAATAACAACGGCAATTGTAAAGACAATAACGACAAAATAACGGCAATAATATAGGCAATATCGGCCAAATAACGGCAATATAACTGACATAATAAATGCAATAACGGCCTTAATAATGGCAATAATACAGGCAATAATAACTGCAATAATAAAAGGAATAACGGCATCAATAATGGCATTAATAACGGTAATAATAATAGCAATAACAACGGCAATAGTAAAGACAATGACGTCAATAATTACTGCAATAATAACTGCAATAATAACAGCAAATACGGTCTTAATAACGGCAATAATGAAGGCAATAATAACAGTAATAATAACGATAATAAGGTTAATAATAACTGCAATAATAACGGCAATAATAAAGACAATATCGGCATTTATAACTGCAATAATAACTGCAATAATAAAGGTAATAATAACGGCAATAATAATGGCACTAATAACGGTAATAATAATGGCAATAACAACGGCAATAATAAAGAATATAACGTCAATAATACATGCAATAATAACGGCGATAATTTCAATACAAATGGCAACAATAACGGCAATAATAAGGGCAATTATAACGGCGATAATGACGGCAATAATAAAGACAATAACGGCAATAATAACTTCAATAATGATGGCAACAATAACGACAATAATAACGGCAATAATAATGGCAATAACAACGGCAATAATAAAGACAAAAACGGCAATAATATCTGTGATATTAAAGGCAATAAAGGCAATAATAATGGCAATAACAACGGCAATAATAACGTCAATAATAAAGGTAATAATAATGGCAATATCGACGGCAATATTAAAGACAATAACGTCAATAATAACTTCAATAATAACGGCAATAATAACAGCAAATAAGGTCTTAATAACGGCAATAATAAAGGAAATAATAAAGGTAATAATAACGATAATAAGGGCAATAATAACTGCAATAAAAACGACAATAATAATGGCAATAACAACGGCAATAATAAAGACAATAACGTCGATAATAACTACAATAACGACATGACTAACAACAAAAATAAAGGCAATAACAACAGCAATAATAAAGACAATAACATCAAAAATAACTGCTATAATTACGGCAATAATAATGTCAATAACAACGACAATAATAAAAAATATAACGTCAATAATAAGTGTAATAATAACTGCAATAATAACAGTAATAATAACGACAATGAGAACAATAATAACTGCAATAATAACAGCAATAAAAATGGCAATAATAACGGCAACAATAGAGACAATAACGGCAATAGTAACTGAATATTAATGGCAATAATAACGGCAATAACAGCCTTAATAATGGCAATAAAACATCAATTATAAAGACAATACTAAAGACAATAGCGTCAATAATAATGGGAAAAACAACGGCAATAGTAACCGCAATAATAAAGACAAAAACGGCAATAATAACTGTGATATTAAAGGCAATAAAGGCGATAATAATGGCAATAACAATGGCAATAAGAACGGTAATAATAAAGGCAATATCGACGGCAATATTAAAGACAATAACGTCAATAATTAATTCAATAATAACGGCAATAATAACTGTAATAACGGTCTTAATAACGGCAATAATAAAGGAAATATTAAGGGTAATAATAACGATAATAAGGGCAATAATAACTACAATAGAAACGACATTAATAATGGCAATAACGACGGCAATAATTACTGCAATAAAAACGACTATAATTATGGCAATAACGACTGCAATAATAAAGAATATAAAATCAATAATAACTGCAATAACGACATGAATAACAGCAAAATAAAGGCAATGATAAAGGCAATAATAAAGAATATAACGGCAATAATAACTACTATAATTACGGCAATAACGGCCTAAATAATGGCAATAATAAAGGTGTTACGTCCCACTCGGCACGGGCCTTAAAAAAAAGAACTATGTTCTTTCCTTCAAGGAGCTCCTGCTTCAATGGGATATTTGCCCAATTCGGCCGTTACCTACTACGCGTAGTTCGTGGCACGGGACGGGCTTAACGATAGATTATGTCTTTGATAAGGATGATTCACTTACCTTTAATGCTTCTCTCCGTACAATTCTAAATAGCGAGCTGTTCGCGGGTCGCTCGGTGGTAGCTGTCCGGTGTTACGTCACCCGACGTATGGACATATAAAATACATAAAGAAATCCTCGTGCCCGCTATATAGGGAGTCTTTTATTATTAGCGCATGTAAGTTCTCGTGCCCGCTATATAGGGAGTCTTTTATTATACTACAAATAATACGTAATTTAATAAAAACTCAATATAATTAACCATTTACTAACAATATTATATTTCACACATTCGTGCCCGACATGAAGGGAGTCATCTTTACAATACTAACCACTATTATAATACACACCTATAACATAAGTTTCAAAGGAGATACCTTACGCTTAGATATTGTAAACAATAGATATATATATATATATATTTGTTATTCAACAAAAACACAAAGCGCCGCGCCAGACAAACAACAATGCGTCTTACGTAAAGGAAGCTCGTATACAAGTCATGATGTCACGCCGCAAAGGGAAGGCCGTAAACGACCGAGTACACATGGCCGCAAATGGAGAGTACGTGCTAAATAGTCGCCGAACGGTTACCACGTACGCCCTAGGGAAAACAACGCGGTCGCCGGGCACACACACACCGTACTACTCCACAAGTGGTCACCACGTGCGCCTTAGGGAGAGACACGGACCACCACACAATGCCATAGACTCGCACACGGACCTGGACCCACACACAAGCGGTAATCCGATGGCTACGAGCCGACAACACCGAGACGCATCCTCACCACTACCAGTAAGCGCCTCACACCGACACACGCAAAGCCGTTGCACGCATCACTATAGACCATCCAGAAAGGACGAAAGAAAGAAAGACGGCAGCCAATCACCATCTTCCAAGAACCGAGCCGCCGCCAAAGCAACGAGCCGCCGCCGCCAAAGCCACAAGCCGCCGCCGCTGGGACTTGTATATAAGGAGCTGCAGAGCAGCACACGACGGATTCCGACATCAGATTTTCTACAGTCATTTTCTACGATTCACTTCGACGGACGCTAGTTCCGACCAATAATCGCGAGAGAGTCTTTTTTACACTGTATCAATTCTATTCGTAGTATAATTTTAAATTTAGAATAAATAATTATTAGTAGTAGACGTCTGTGTTTCATTAGTCGGGACCCCGGTCACTACTCGTTCGCGACTCGTATTAGCTACGTGTTCCTGAACCGACGTGTGGTCGACAAGCTCTTCATCTCTCTCCGTATTGTCCAACCTCTTATCCTAGAACTATCGGGGCGTACGAATCGCCCGGGTTCACTCTTTCTAAGTTTTTTAGAACTATCGGTGCGTACGAATCGCCCGGGTTCATACTCCTAAATCATAGAACTATCGGGGCGTACGAATCGCCCGGGTTCATTCTTCACAGAACTATCGGAGCGTACGAATCGCTCGGGTTCGATCATCCTAATAGGTCCCGTTGCATCCTAACGAATACGTATGCCAAAGAGACGTCGGGATCGACACAAGCATAGTTTCCGGCGTTTATTCGCGAGCTAATTACAACGGCATACGTCATCAAAGGTTAACTCGAGCATCGACCTGTCAGCCTTCAGACATAGGATCATCGAGGACCTCACTCTCTGCCATCCCAGGCCCGATACGCAGCAGGACCTGAGGTCTTCACTTAGCAGAGTCATTGAATACCGGTTCTTACCGATCAGCTGCCCGGAGAGTGCTTTCGTTGCCGGACAGTTACCACTGAGCGATCCACGAATGGCTCGCTATCTAGAATTGTGCGCTTAGAAGCACTAAAAACCATCCAGGTAAGCGAATCATCCTTCTAAAAGACATAATCTATCGTTAAGCCCGTCCCGTGCCACGAACTACGCGTAGTAGGTAACGGCCGAATTGGGCAAATATCCCATTGAAGCAGGAGCTCCTTGAAGGAAAGAACATAGTTCTTTTTTTTAAGGCCCGTGCCGAGTGGGACGTAACATAAAAATTGGTGACAGCGGTGGGATACTAACGATACATTATGTCAATTCAGAGGAGCGATCGCATTGAAACACGCAGCATGACCACGCGTCAAACAGACGAAATAAGCCCCGACGAAAGGCGGCGTATAGCCAATACAATGGCTCAGTTAGATGCGCGGGAACGCGACCTTTTCGAACGCGAACAAAGACTACGCGAACGCGAAGAAACTCTCCGTACCACATCCGAGGAAGCAAAATTAGGAGAAACAGATACTCTCGCGTTCCTAATGAGAGAAATCGTTGCGCTACGAACGGAAAATCAGCTTGACTTGCCTAATCATCAGGTTAGCGAAGCTCTAGCATCTATTCCACGGTACGACGGAAAAAATATGCCTTTATCTTCTTACATTAGAGCATGCAAACGCGCACGTCAAATGATCCCCACCTATCCGGAGGAACTGTTTACACTAGCCGCGATAAGGAAACTACAGGATTCCGCTTATGTCGCGATCGAGAGACACCATCCTAGAACAATGCTTGAATTAGGCAGCAGACTCAGGCAGACTTTGGGGACATACTACTCGTTAGATTTTCATAGGACTGAACTAAGAAACGTGCTTATGTCCGAAAATGAACCGATAATAGACTACATCGGTCGCGTACAAGACTTACACGAAAGTCTCCTTGACGAAGAAAGGTTCTGGGGAGGGCTTACGGAAAGTAAAAAACAGGAAATAGACGAATTAGCTCTAAAAAGTTTTTGTTCGGGTCTACCATTAGATTATCACCCGTATCTAAACGACTTACGGTGCGGAGACCTAAGCGACGCATACGATAAGGCGATTCAGCTACATTCGTCTATACAACATGAATGGGACAGACGAGGTCTAGCGAGGCCGCGGCCACAATACAAAACTAAGGCCTATCAAGAAAGACCAATGGATTATTATTATTATGAATCAAAAAGAAATAGTAAACCCAGTACCCGGCCTACTAGACCTCCTCCGGACCCAGATGCATGTTCTTATTGCAAGAGGATTGGTCACACACAAGCACAATGTTATAGGAAATCGCGTGACCTGCAACGCCGGTCACAGACACAAGTTCATGGGCCTTACACTCCACCTCCCGAGAACTCCCGTCAATCCTCTCCATTCCCTCACTACTCTCCTTCCTCGTCACGAGATCAAAGGTATATAAAAAAATGCTCGTATTGTAAAAACATCGGCCATACGATAGAGGAATGCCGGAAGAAAAAGTGGAGGGAAGCCCAGTCGGGAAACGAACCGACATCTCTGGGGAAAAGCGCATCCGCAGAGACCGCGTCAGCGCGCCCAGTACGGACAATAAGAAGAGAAGCAGCCACTCGCGTCTACTTCTTCCAACTGAAAGAAGAATCTACCTCTCCGTCTATTGTCCTTTCCTCTGACGATCTAGTCAAAGAGACGGAATTTCTAGTCGACACAGGCTCGGAACTCAACATATTAAAAATAAAAATGGCGAACGGAGACATATTATGTAACGAAAACGACAAGGTCAGATTGAGCGGTATCACCGACGAAACTGTTACCACGTACGGTTCGGTGACCGTACACATTCACGGATATCCGCTTGAATTTCAACTGGTCCCGAATTCCTTTCCTATACCTTACGACGGTATTTTGGGTTCCGACTTCTTTCAAAAAACAGCCAAAATTGATTATGAAAGAGAGTCTATAGAGTGGCACGGAATAGTTATGCCATTTGTTCAATCAAAGGAGATAACTATTCCGGGGCGAACGAGTAAACGGATCCTTCCGATAGCAGGGACCAGCTCGAGTGACGATGAAATATTCTCGCCGCTCGTTAAGAGACGTAATGTGCAAAAGACATCGAAAACCGAAACCGCACTCGAAACAAAAACACTTAACTTAAACACAAAAGAACAGACTAACAATACGGACGAAACGAACAATGACGAACTGGATTTCTTACGTTTCGAAGGTAACATATCAGAAGTAAAAGACAGGATAACAATGCACAAAGGCCATATAGCATCTTTTGTAACAAAGACTAGGACTCCTATCAACAAAGGAGCCAAAGAACTCGCCAATAATAAAAAGCTACCAAACATTACCGACGTAACGCTTGGTAGAGTAAAAAATTACAAAACAAGACAACCGATACCTCATCGCGTTACCCGTCCAGGAGAGAACATCTGTCTCTATTCAATTAGAAATCTTAGAGGTAGTAATACATTCTCTTTTGGACGCGGCAATCGAACTAAATTTAAAAAAAAAAAAAAAAAACAATAGCTATTTGTAGGAATAATATCGCAGACGAAACTTACGCATCGTACTTGGCTGAACTAACAGAACAATTAAAGAAATCGCAGAAGGCCGCCAAAGAGAACCTCAAACGCGCAAAAATAAAGTCCAATAGTTATTACGACAGAAAACAAAAAGTAGTGAGCTTCTCAATGGGCGACTCCGTGTACCTCCTAAAGGGAAAAATCAAAGGCAAGTTAGACAGCCAGTACGAGGGACCATATAAAATTGTACAAATTCTTAATAATAGCAATGTAAAAATAGAAACGCCAAAAGGCCTCTCTGTCGTTCATACGGACAGATTAAAATTAAATAAAGTTAGAAAATAAGTCAAAACCTACGTCCAGGACTCTATAAAACCGACTAACGGTTGACACGGCACAGCATGAAGCCACAGTAGATCTAAGAGTCTAGGACGACGGTCGTTAAGGTGTCTCCTCTTTATTTTATTTTTATTATTATAACATAAGTCACCGCAGTCCGAGCAAAGCGTCATATTTTCTGTAAAGAAAACAAGCATCAAAACCAAAGAAGAATCTTCGAATCACAATGGAGAAATTAGCATTGATTATACTACTTACAATAGTAAGAGCTACGCAAAATATAACCAGATACGACTGTGCTGGTTTCACACTCAACGTAACTACATTCTCGCTGCTGGACGTCTCTGAATGATAGACGCCGAATCTTCAACCAACAAGCCAAGAACTATACGTGTCTGAATACCATCCAATAAAAGCTATCCAGTGTAAAGAAAGGATCGATAGGACCATCTATCACTGCGAAGTGTACTCGCACGTCTCAATAGTACACAATGGCCAACACGAATACATTCATCCGCTCATCCAACGCCTATGTGAACAAGGAATAGTCTCCAGAAGCCTATCTCTGGGTCCCAGCCTCATAATGGGACGAAAAAGAAACAGCACGCACCTACACAGCTTGACCATAAGTGGGTTCGTCAGTACAGGCGGAGCCTGCAAGGGCTCGCAATATAGCGACCTATACGGTACCTGGAACGACGTCGTAACACAGGCCAACAACTTTGGGGAGCGTTCGTGACATTCGGATCAGCAAGCGCCGGAGTCATAAAAACGATACTCATGATCCTCCGATCAATAAAATATGTAACAGACACCGTCATCCACGACTATGTATAACACCTACGGTTGGAGTATTCATCTAATGGGAGCCATTGGGGTTCGCCTACGCATCTTTTTGCTTCACCTTGCCAAGTCAACAAAGGAAGAAAAAGCGGAGAACGACCCAAAAAACCACCAGAAGATGCTGAAACAATAGAGCTACCTACGACAAAACCAAAGGATGCCAACACCACCCTACCCTTCAATTAGCAGATACTTGCAAGAGGAGCTGACATTCAAAATGCACGTATAACTACGTACATTTTTTTATAAGGAGGGAGGTGTTACGTCACCCGACGTATGGACATATAAAATGCATAAAGAAATCCTCGTGCCCGCTATATAGGGAGTCATTAATTATACTACAAATAATACGTAATTTAATAAAAAACTCAATATAATTAACCATTTACTAACAATATTATATTTTACACATTCGTGCCCGACATGAAGGGAGTCATCTTTACAATACTAACCACTATTATAATACACACCTATAACATAAGTTTCGAAGGAGATACCTTATGCTTAAATATTGTAAACAATACATATACATATATTTGTAATTCTACAATGATGCGTCATACGCGGAAAAACACAAAGCGTCGCGCCAGCAAACAACGATGCGTCATACGCGGCAACACCGAGACGCATCCTCACCACTACCGGTAAGCGCCACACACCGACGCACGCAAAGCCGTTGCACGCATCACTATAGACCATCCCGAAAGGATGAAAGAAAGAAAGACGGCAGCCAATCACCATCTTCCAAGAACCGAGCCGCCGCCAAAGCTACGAGCCGCCGCCGCCAAAGCAACGAGCCGCCGCCGCCAAAGCCACAAGCCGCCGCCGCTGGGACTTGTATATAAGGAGCTGCAGAGCAGCACACGACGGATTCCGACATCAGATTTTCTACAGTCATTTTCTACGATTCACTTCGACGGACGCTAGTTCCGACCAATAATCGCGAGAGAGTCTTTTACGCTGTATCAATTCTATTCATATTATAATTTAAACTTAGAATAAATTAGAATTAGTAGAAGTCTGTGTTTCATTAGTCAGGACCCCGGTCACTACTCATTCGCGACTCGTATTATCTACGTGTTCCTGAACCGACGTGTGGTCGACAAGCTCTTCATCTCTCTCCGCATTTTCCAACCTTTTATCCTAGAACTATCGGGGCGTACGAATCGCCCGGGTTCATATTCTTAAATCATAGAACTATCGGGGCGTACGAATCGCCCGGGTTCATTCTTCACAGAACTATCGGAGCGTACGAATCGCTCGGGTTCAATCATCCTAGAAGGTCCCGTTGTATCCTAGAGAATACGTATGCCGAAAACACGTCGGGGCGGACACAAGCATCGTCTCCGGCGACTACTCGCGAACTATTATAACGGTACAAACCATCTGGCTAACTTGGGCATCGACCCGTCGGCCTGCAGACTTAGGATCATCGAGGACACCACACTCTGCCATCCCAGGCCCGATACTCAGCAGGACCTGAGGTCTCCATCTTGCAGAATTACTGAATATCGGCTCGTACCGATCGACTGCCCGGAGTGTACCTTCGTTGCCGGACAGCTACCACCAAGCGACCCTCGAACAGCTCGCTATTTAGAATTGTACGGAAAGAAGCATTAAGGGTAAGTGAATCATCCTCATCAAAGACATAATTCATCGTTAAGCCCGTCCCGAGCCACGAACTACACGTAGTAAGTAACGGCCGAATTGGGCAAATATCCCATTGAAGCAGGAGCTCCTTGAAGGAAAGAACATAGTTCTCTTTTTTTTAAGGCCCGTGCCGAGTGGGACGTAACAAGCTCCTTGAAGGAAAGAACATAGTTTTTTTTTTTAAGGCCCGTGCCGAGTGGGACGTAACACCGGCAACTAAGGTACACTCCGGGCAGTTGATCGGTACGAGCCGATATTCAGTAATTCTGCAAGATGGAGACCTCAGGTCCTGCTGAGTATCGGGCCTGGGATGGCAGAATGTGGTGTCCTCGATGATCCTGGGTCTGCAGGCCGACGGGTCGATGCCCAAGTTAGCCAGATGGTTTGTACCGCTATAATAGTTCGCGAGTAGACGCCGGAGACTATGTTTGCGTCCGCCCCGACGTGTTTTCGGCATACGTATTCTATAGGATGCAACGGGACCTTTTAGTATGATTGAACCCGAGCGATTCGTACGCTCCGATAGGTCTGTGAAGAATGAACCCGGGCGATTCGTACGCCCCGATAGTTCTATGATTTAGGAGTATGAACCCGGGCGATTCGTACGCCCCGATAGTTCTAAGACTTGGAAAGAGTGAACCCGGGCGATTCGTACGCCCCGATAGTTCTAGGATAAAAGGTTGGAAAATGCGGAGAGAGATGAAGAGCTTGTCGACCACACGTCGGTTCAGGAACACGTAGATAATACGAGTCGCGAAAGAGTAGTGACCGGGGTCCCGACTAATGAAACACAGACTTCTACTAATTCTAATTTATTCTAAGTTTAAATTATAATATGAATACAGCGTAAAAGACTCTCCCGCGATTATTGTTCGAAACGTCCGTCGAAGTGATTCGTAGAAAATCTGTAGCCGAAGTCTGATGTCGAAATCCGTCGTGTGCTGCTCTGCAGCACCTTATATACTGAATCTTAGCGGCGGCGGCTCGTAGCGAAGCGGCGGCGGCTTAGCTCTAAGAGGATGGTGATTGGCTGCCGTCTTCCCTTCTCTCGTCCTTGTTGGCGGTGGTGGGGTGGCGTGCGATGGTCCTGCGCGCGTTGAGCTGAAGCGCGTACTAGCGGTGGTAGGGATGAGCGTCTTGGCGTTACTTCGCTTGGCGTCAGCTGAATTCCGCGTGTGTGTGTTGGCCTAGGCCCGTGTGTGCGTTAGCTGTGCCATGTATCTTGTAACTTCGGAATTCTGAGTCCGTTCTGTAGACGCGTGTGATGACCACTTGTGGAGAGGTGCCGTAAGTGCCTGGCGGCCGCGTGCTTTCCCTAAGGCGCACGTGGTGGCCATGTGTGGGCGGAGGACAGGCCTGTCGACGTCGCCGGCTTTGTGCTCTTCTCCTCCGGTCCCAAGGTTTCAGGTAGAAGGTGCCCCTAGTGGCCGCGTAGTTTCCCTAAGGACCACGTGGTGACCATGTGTGGGCAGAGTACAGGCTACTTGATGGTGACGGCTTTCACTCTCTCCTCCGGTTCGAAAGGTTTCATGTAGGAAGTATCCGAATGACCGCGTAGTTTCCCTAAGGACCACGTGAAGGCCATGTGTGGATGAAGGACCGGCTAGTCGGCGTTTACTTTCAGTCTCTTGTTAGGACTTTTGGTGACTTAAAGGCGCTTGTTAGGACTTCGCGTATATTATAAATGTGTGTGTTAAATACGTATCAATTATTATGTATCTATTATTTATAGCTAATTATTATATATGCATGTTCTAATCGTAAGGTGTTCCCCAGTGTAAATATAATATTTGTTAGTGTTGTAAAAGTTACTCCCTTCATGTCGGGCACGAATGTGTAAATTATAATATTGTTAATAAATGATATCAACTATACTATGAGTAATACATGATTTAATAAGCTGACTCCCTATATAGCGGGCACGAGGAATATCTTTTTATATATTTTATAAGTCCGTACGTCGGGTGACGTAACACCGTTATTTTTGCAGTTAATATTGCCATTATTTAGGCCGATATTTCCGTTATTATTGCCCTTATTATTGCCATTATTATTGTCGTTATTGTTGCCATCATTATTGAATTTATTATTGCCGTTATTGTCTTTATTATTGCCGCCATTATTGCCGTTGTAATTGCCATTATTATTACCGTTTTTCCTTTTATTATTACAATTACTATTGCCGTTTTTCCTTTTATTATTACAGTTATTATTGCCGTTATTAATGCCGTTATTGCATTTATTATGTCAGTTAATATTGCCGTTATTTAGGCCGATATTGCCTATATTATTGCCGTTATTTTTGTCGTTATTGTCTTTATTATTGCCTTTATTATTGCCATTATTATTACCCTTATTATAGCAGATATTATTGCCCTTATTTTCGTTATTATTACCGCTATTATACCCTTTATTAATGTCGTTATTAATACTGTTATTGCAGTTGTTATTGCTATTATCATTGCAGTTATTATTGCCGTTATTGTCTTTAATATTGCCGTCGATATTGCTTTTATTATTACCGTTCTTATTGCCGTTGTTATGTGATATATTGCCGTTATAATTGCCAATATTATTGCCTAATTTTTGTTATTAATATTGCCGTTATTATTTCGTTTATTATTGCCATTGTTATTGAAGATTTTGACGTTATTATTGCCATTAATATTCAGTTATTATTGCCGTTATTGTCCTCATTATTGCAGTTGATATTGCTATTATTATTATGCTTATTATTGCTTATATTATTGTCATTAATCAGGCCGTTATTGCCGTTAATTTTGCAGTTATTATTGCCGTTATTAAGGCTGTAATTGCCGTTATTATTGCAGTTATTATTGGCGTTATTGTCATTATTGGTGCCGTTGTTATTGCCATTATTATTGCTGTTATTATTGCAGTTATTATTGCCGTTGTTGTTGCCATTATTATTGCCTTTATTGCCTTTAATATCACAGTTATTATTGCCGTATTTGTCTTTATTATTGTCGACGTTATTGCCATTATTATTGCCGTTTTTATTGCAGTTATTATTGCCCTTATTGTCGTTATTATTATCGTTATTATTGCCAATATTATTGACGTTATTATTGCAGTTATTATTGACGTTATTATTGCCGTTATTAAGGCCGTTATTGCATTTATTATGTCAGTTAATATTGCCGTTATTTAGGCGCATATTGCCTATATTATTGCAGTTATTATTGCCCATATTATTGCCATTATTATAGCCAATATTGCCGTTATTGCCTAGATTGTTAACGTTATTATCGGAATTAATATTGCCAGTACTTTTGCCGTTATTATTGCTGTGAATATTGCCTTTATGGCCGTTATTATTGCCGATATTATTGCTTTTATTCTTGTCGTTATTATTGCCATTATTATTTCCGTATTTTCTTAAATATTGCCGTTATTATTGCAGTTATTATTGGCGATATGTAGGCCGATATTGCAGTTATTACTGGCATTTTTATTGCCTTTATTATTGCCATTTTTAAAGCCGTTATTGCCGTTATTATAACAGTTAGTATTGATGTTATTGTCTTTAGTATTGCCGTTGTTATTGCCATTATTATTGCCGTTATTATTGCCTTTATTGTCTTAATTATTGCCGTTATTATGGTCGTTATTGCCGTTATTATTGCAGTTATTATTGCCGTTATTATTGCAGAGATTATTGCCTCTATTATCGTTATTATTACCGTTTTTATTGTCTTTATTTTTGCCGTTATTAATGCCGTTATTGCAGTTATTATTGCCGTTATTATTGCGGATATTATTGACATTAATGTGGTTTAAATTGCCGTTATTAATGCAGTTATTATTGCCTTTATTGTCTTAATTATTGCCGTTATTATGGTCGTTATTGCCGTTCTTATTGGAGTTATTATTGCCGTTATTATTGAGGATATTATTTACGTTATTGTCGTCATTAAGGCCGTTATTATTGCCATTATTATTTCCGTTATTATTGCCTTTATTATTGCCATTATTAAGGCCGTTCTTGCCGTAATTATAGCAGTTATTTTCTTTATTATTGCCTTTATTATTGCCTTTATTTTTACTGATATTCATGTCGTTATTGCAGTTATTATTGATTTTATATTCTTTATTATTGCCGTCGTTATTGCAATTAATATTACCGTTTTTATTGCAGTTATTATTGCCCTTATTATCGTTATTATTATCTTTATTATTTCCTTTATAATCGCCGTTATTAAGACCGTTATTGCAGTTATTATTGCCGTTATTGCCTTAAACATCACAGTTATTATTGCCGTTTTTGTCTTTATTATTGTCCACGTTATTGCCATTATTATTGCCGTTTTCATTGCAGTTATTTTTGCCGTTATTATTGCAAGAATTATTGCCCTTATTATCGTTATTATTACCGTTTTTATTGTCTTTATTTTTGCCGTTATTAAGACCGTTATTGCAGTTATAATTGCCGTTATTATTGCGGATATTATTTACGTTATTGTTGTTATTAAGGGCGTTATTATTGCCATTATATTTGCTGTTATTCAGGCCGTTATTGCAGTTATTATAGCCATTATTATTAACGTTATTATTACCCTTGTAATTGGCATTATAACGTACGTCATTGCCGTTATTATTGCAGATATTATTGCATTTATTAACGTTATTGTTACCGTTATTATTGCTTTTATTATTTCCGTTATTATTCCTTTATTATTGCCGTATTCAAAGCCGTTATTGCCGTTATTATTGCAGTTATCATTGCCGTTGTTATTGCAATTAATATTGCCGCAATTATTGCATTTATTATTGACATTAATGTCGTTAATATTGCCGTTATTATTGCAGTTATTATTTCCTTTATTGTCTTAATTATTGCCGTTATTATAGTCGTCATTGCCGTTATTATTGCAGTTATTATTGACGTTATTTTCTTTACTATTGCCGTTTTTATTCCGATTATTATTAGCGTTATTATTGCCTTTATTATTGCCATTATTAAAGCCGTTATTGCCGTAATTATAGCAGTTATTATTGCCGTTATATTCTTTATTATTGCCGTTATTATTGCCTTTATTTTTGCTGTTATTCATGTCGTTATTGCAGTTATTATTGATTTTATATTCTTTATTATTGCCGTCGTTATTGCCATAATTATAGTCGTTTTTATTGCAGTAATTATTGCCGTCGTTATTGCCATTATTAATGTCGTTTCTATTGTAGTTATTATTGCCCTTATTATCGTTATTATTACCCTTAATATTTCCTTTATTATTGCCGTTATTAAGACCGTTATTGCAGTTATTATTGCCGTTATTATTGAAGTTATTATTGACGTTATTGTCTTTAATATTGCCGTCGATATTGCCTTTATTATTACCGTTCTTATTGCCGTTGTTATTGCCATTATTATTGCCTTTATTGCCTTTAATATCACAGTTATTATTTGTCGTTTTTGTCTTTATTATTGCGGTTACTATTGCCGTTGTTTTTCCCATTATTATTGACGCTATTGTCTTTAGTATTGTCTTTATAATTGATGTTTTATTGCCATTATTAAGGCAGTTATTGCCGTTATTATTGCCATTAATATTCAGTTACTATTGCCGTTATTGTCTTTATTGTTGCCGTTATTATTGCCATTATTATTGCTGTTATTATTGCAGTTATTATTGTACTCATTATCGTTATTATTACTGTTATTATTGCCGTTATTATTGCACTTATTATTGACGTTATATTTTTTATTATTGTCGTTGTTATTGACATTATTATTGCCGTAATTATAGCAGTTATTTTTGATGTTATTGTCTTTATTATTGCTGTTGTTATTGCCTTTATTTTTGTTGTTAGTCATGTCGTTATTGTAGTTATTATTGACGTTATTGTCTTTATTATTGCCGTTGTTATTGCCATTATTATTGTCGTTTTTATTGCAGTTATTATTGCCCTTATTATCGTTATTATTACCTTTATTATTTCCTTTATTATTGCCGTTATTAAGACCTTATTTGCTGTTATTATTGCCGTTATTATTGAAGTTATTATTGACGTTATTGTCTTTAATATTGCCGTCGATATTGCCATTATTATTACCTTTATTATTGACGTTATTATTGCCGTTGTTATTGCCATTATTATTGCCTTTATTGCCTTTAATATCACAGATATTATTGCCGTTTTTGTCTTTATTATTGCCGTTGTTATTGCCATTATTATTGCCGTTATTATTGTCGTTATTGTTGCCATCATTATTGAAGTTATTATTGCCGTTATTGTCTTTATTATTGCCGTCATTATCGCCGTTATAATTGCCCTTATTATTGCCATTATTGTTGCCATTTGTATTGAAATTATCGCCGTTATGATTGCATGTATTATTGACGTTATATTCTTTATTATTGCCGTTGTTATTGCCATTATTATTACCGTTATTAGTGCCATTATTATTGCCGTTATTATTGCAGATATTATTGCCCTTCTTATCGTTATTATTACTGTTATTATTGCTTTTATTTTTGCCGTTATTGCAGTTATTATTGCAGTTATTATTGACGTTATTGTCCTCATTATTGACGTTGTTATTGCCTTTATTATTGCCGTAATTGTCTTTATTATTGCCGTTATTATTACCTTTATTATTGCAGTTATTATTGCAGTTATAAATGCCGATATTGTCTTTATTATTGCCGTTATTATTGCAGTTATTATTAACCTTATTATCCTTATTATTACTGTTATTATTGCCTTCATTATTGCCGTTATTAAGACCGTATTTGCTGTTATTATTGCAGTTATTATTGCAGTAATAATTGACGTTATTGTCTTTACTATTGCCGTTGTTATTGCCATTATTATTACCGTTATTAATGCCATTATTGATACCGTTATTCCTTTTATTATTGCAGTTATTATTGCCTGTATTATTGCCATTATTAAGGCCGTTATTGCATTTATTATGTCAGTTAATATTGCCGTTATTTGGCCGATATTGCCTATATTATTGCCGTTATTTTGTCGTTATTGTCTTTACAATTGCCGTTGTTATTGCCATTAATATTATCGTTATTATTGCAGTTATTATTGCCCTTGTTTTCGTTATAATTACCGCTATTATTCCCTTTATTAATGTCGTTATTAATGTGGTTATTGCAATTGTTATTGCTATTATTATTGCAGTTATTATTGGCGTTTATATCTTTATTATTTCCGTTATTATCGCCATTATTATTGCAGCTATTATTGCCGTTATTTTTTTTATTATTGCTGTAATTATTGCCAATATTATCGCCATAATTTTTGCCATTAATATTGCCTTTATTTCTCAAATATTCCCGTTATTATCCCCATTATTATTGCAATTATTTTTGAAAATATTGCCGATATTATTGCCATTAATATTCAGTTACTATTGCTGTTATTGTCTTCATTATTGCCGTTATAATCTTTATTATTGCCGTTGATATTGCATTATTATTATGGTTATTATTGCCTATATTATTGCCATTAATGAGGTAGTTATTGCGGTTATTTTTGCAGTTAATATTGCCATTATTTAGGCCCATATTTCCGTTATTATTGCCCTTATTATTGCCATTATTATTGTCGTTATTGTTGCCATCATTATTGAATTTATTATTGCCGTTATTGTCTTTATTATTGCCGTCATTATTGCCGTTGTAATTGCCATTATTATTACCGTTTTTCCTTTTATTATTACAATTACTATTGCCGTTTTTCCTTTTATTATTACAGTTATTATTGCCGTTATAAAGGCTGTTACTGCATTTATTATGTCAGTTAATATTGCCGTTATTTATATAAAGGCAATAATAAAGAAAACAACGGCAATAATAACTGCTATAATTACGGCAAGAACGGCCTAAATAATGACAATAATAAAGGCAATAATAACGGAAATAATAATGGCAATAATAACGGCCTTAATGACGACAATAACGTAAATAATATCCGCAATAATAACGGCAATAATAACTCCAATAAGAACGGCAATAACGACCATAATAACGGCAATAATTTAGACAATAAAGGCAATAATAACTGAATATTAATGGCAATAATAACGTCAAAATCTTCAATAACAATGGCAATAATAAACGAAATAATAACGGCAATATTAATAACAAAAATTAGGCAATAATATTGGCAATTATAACGGCAATAATTCACAAAACAACGGCAATAAGAACGGTAATAATAAAAGCAATATCGACGGCAATATTAAAGACAATAACGGCAATAATAACTGCAATAATAATAGCAATAACAATTGCAATAACCACATTAATAACGACATTAATAAAGGGAATAATAGCGGTAATTATAACTAAAACAAGGGCAATAATAACTGCAATAATAATGATAATATTAATGGCAATAACAACGGCAATTGTAAAGACAATAACGACAAAATAACGGCAATAATATAGGCAATATCGGCCAAATAACGGCAATATTAACTGACATAATAAATGCAATAACGGCCTTAATAATGGCAATAATACAGGCAATAATAACTGCAATAATAAAAGGAATAACGGCATCAATAATGGCATTAATAACGGTAATAATAAACGCAATAACAACGGCAATAGTAAAGACAATGACGTCAATAATTACTGCAATAATAACTGCAATAATAACAGCAAATACGGTCTTAATAATGGCAATAATGAAGGCAATAATAACAGTAATAATAACGATAATAAGGTTATGTTACGTCACCCGACGTACGGACTTATAAAATATATAAAGAGATATTCCTCGTGCCCGCTATATAGGGAGTCTTTTATTAACACATGTAATTCCTCGTGCCCGCTATATAGGGAGTCTTTTATTATCACGTGTAATTTCCTCGTGCCCGCTATATAGGGAGCGAGCTTATTAAATCATGTATTACTCATAGTATAGTTGATATCATTTATTAACAATATTATAATTTACACATTCGTGCCCGACATGAAGGGAGTAACTTTTACAACAGTAACAAATATTATATTTACACTGGGGAACACCTTACGATTAGAACATGCATATATAATAATTAGCTATAAATAATAGATACATAATAATTGATACGTATTTAACACACACATTTATAATATACGCGAAGTCCTAACAAGCGCCTTTAAGTCACCAAAAGTCCTAACAAGAGACTGAAAGTAAACGCCGACTAGCCGGTCCTTCATCCACACATGGCCTTCACGTGGTCCTTAGGGAAACTACGCGGTCATTCGGATACTTCCTACATGAAACCTTTCGAACCGGAGGAGAGAGTGAAAGCCGTCACCATCAAGTAGCCTGTACTCTGCCCACACATGGTCACCACGTGGTCCTTAGGGAAACTACGCGGCCACTAGGGGCACCTTCTACCTGAAACCTTGGGACCGGAGGAGAAGAGCACAAAGCCGGCGACGTCGACAGGCCTGTCCTCCGCCCACACATGGCCACCACGTGCGCCTTAGGGAATGCACGCGGCCACCAGGCACTTACGGCACCTCTCCACAAGTGGTCATCACGCGCGTCTACAGAACGGACTCAGAATTCCGAAGTTACAAGATACATGGCACAGCTAACGCAACACGGGCCTAGGCCAACACACACACGCGGAATTCAGCTGACGCCAAGCAAAGTAACGCCAAGACGCTCATCCCTACCACCGCTAGTACGCGCTTCAGCTCAACGCGCGCAGGACCATCGCACGCTACCCCACCACCGCCAACAAGGACGAGAGAAGGGAAGACGGCAGCCAATCACCATCCTCTTAGAGCCAAGCCGCCGCCGCTTCGCTACGAGCCGCCGCCGCTTCGCCACGAGCCGCCGCCGCTAAGATTCAGTATATAAGGAGCTGCAGAGCAGCACACGACGGTTTTTTCGACTACAGATTTTCTACGAATCACTTCGACGGACGTTTCGAACAATAATCGCGGGAGAGTCTTTTACGCTGTATCAATTCTATTCATATTATAATTTATACTTAGAATAAATTAGAATTAGTAGAAGTCTGTGTTTCATTAGTCGGGACCCCGGTCACTACTCGTTCGCGACTCGTATTATCTACGTGTTCCTGAACCGACGTGTGGTCGACAAGCTCTTCATCTCTCTCCGCATTTCCCAACCTTTTATCCTAGAACTATCGGGGCGTACGAATCGCCCGGGTTCACTCTTTCCAAGTCTTAGAACTATCGGGGCGTACGAATCGCCCGGGTTCATACTCCTAAATCATAGAACTATCGGGGCGTACGAATCGCCCGGGTTCATTCTTCACAGAACTATCGGAGCGTACGAATCGCTCGGGTTCAATCATCCTAAAAGGTCCCGTTGCATCCTATAGAATACGTATGCCGAAAACACGTCGGGGCGGACGCAAACATAGTCTCCGGCGTCTACTCGCGAACTATTATAGCGGTACAAACCATCTGGCTAACTTGGGCATCGACCCGTCGGCCTGCAGACCTAGGATCATCGAGGACACCACACTCTGCCATCCCAGGCCCGATACTCAGCAGGACCTGAGGTCTCCATCTTGCAGAGTTACTGAATATCGGCTCGTACCGATCAACTGCCCGGAGTGTACCTTCATTGCCGGACAGCTACCACCAAGCGACCCGCGAACAGCTCGCTATTTAGAATTGTACGGAGAGAAGCATTAAAGGTAAGTAAATCATCCTTATCAAAGACATAATCTATCGTTAAGCCCGTCCCGTGCCACGAACTACGCGTAGTAGGTAACGGCCGAATTGGGCAAATATCCCATTGAAGCAGGAGCTCCTTGAAGGAAAGAGCATAGTTCTTTTTTTTAAGGCCCGTGCCGAGTGGGACGTAACATAAAATTGGTGACAGCGGTGGGATAGAAACGATACATTATGTCTACTGAAAGGAGCGAACGTATTGAAACACGCAGCATGGCTGCGCGTCAACCTGATGAAGTTATGATCGATGAAGTACGACTACGAATGACTAAATTAGACGCGGCCGAACGGGCCCTCCTTGAACGCGAACGCGTCATTCGAGAACGCGAACAAGAACTTCGCGATCATGCGCAGCGTCTTAACGCTGCAAAATCAGAAGAGGCAGATCCTCTCACGTTCTTGATGAGGGAGATTTTGGCGCTCAGGACGGAGAGCCAACATCACCTTCCTAATCATCAAATTAATGAGGCTTTCGCGTCTATACCACGATACGATGGGAAAAATATGCCTCTATCCTCATTTATTAGAGCTTGTAAACGCGCACGACAAATGATTCCCGCGTACCCGGAAGATTTGTTTACTCAAGCCGCGATACGGAAGCTCCAAGATTCGGCACACATTGCGATAGATAGACATAATCCGAAAACGATGTTCGAGTTGTATAGTCGACTCCGACAGACATTGGGCACATACCATTCTTTAGATTATTACCGGACAGAATTAAGAAACGTACTCATGTCGGAGAACGAACAGATTATCGATTACATTGGCCGTGTACAGGACTTATACGAGGGTCTTCTCGATGAAGAAAGGTTTTGGGGAGAAATTACGGATAGCAAGAAACGAGAAATAGATGAATTGGCATTAAAAAGCTTTTGTTCTGAGTTACCGATGGATTACCATCCCTACTTAAACGCGTTACGTTGCCGAGACTTAGGCGATGCATATGATAAAGCAATCCAATTACACTCGTCAATACAACACGAATGGGATAGAAGAGGATTAGTAAGGCCGCGACCACAATATAAGGCAAAAACATACCAAGAAAAACCTATGGATTATTATTACTTTGAATCTAAAAGAAACAATAGACCAAATATCCGGCCTACTAGAACTCCTCCAGACCCTGACTCGTGTTCGTATTGTAAGAGAATTGGTCATACACAAACCCAATGTTACAAGAAATCGCGTGACCAGCAACGCCGGTCACAGACACAAGTTCATGGGCCTTATACTCCACCGCCCGGAAATTCCCGTCAATCCTCTCCATCCTCTCACTACTCTCCTTCCTCACCACGAGACCAAAAGCATAAGAAAGAATGCTCGTATTGCAAAAATATCGGTCATGCAATAGAAGAAAGCCGAAAGAAAAGATGGAGAGAATCTCAGTCGGGAAACGAACCAAAGTCTCTGAGGAAAGGCGCATCCGCAGAGACCGCGCCAGGGCGCCCGGTGAGAACGATAACAAAAGAAGAGAAGCCAATCGTGTCTACGTCCTCCAACTAAAGGAAGAAGCTACCTCCCCATCTATCGTCCTTTCCTCTGACGACCTAGCTAAAGAGACGGAGTTCCTAGTTGATACGGGTTCGGAACTCAACATATTAAAAATAAAAATGGCAAACGGGGATATAATATGCAACGAAAACGACAAAGTCAGACTGAGCGGTATCACCGACGAAACCGTTACCACGTACGGTTCGGTAACCATACGAATTCACGGATATCCGCTTAAAATCCAATTAGTACCAAATTCCTTTCCTATCCCCTACGACGGTATTTTGGGTTCCGACTTCTTTCAAAAAACAGCCAAAATCGATTATGAAAGAGAGTCTATAAAGTGGCACGGAATAGTTATGCCCTTTGTTCAATCAAAGGAGATAACCATTCCGGGGCGAACGAGCAATGTCTGTAAAATAAAGATAAAAAATAGCGATTTAGAAACGGGATATTTGCCGCGTTTGAATTTCGGAGAAGGAATTTATGCCGGAGAAGCAGTGGTGTCAAATAACCACGGCGAAGCATATATCAAAATAATTAACACCAACGATACGGACGTCAACATAAAACCTCCGTCTGTAACACTAGAAGAGTTCGAGATAAATAAAACCGAACTCTTATCGCATTCAGAGGAGATTACGTCTCAAGTGCCTCGACTCGAATCGAAAGACGATGACATAAGCAGTCTAATAAACAATTCTCCGAAACTCGAACAGGAAACCGAGACCCAACATACCGTCCTCCCTACTCACATTACCCCTTCCAAATCCTGCAAACACATAAACAAGACAGACGAACGTTACGCACTAGCCCTACAGAATATTAATTTGGACGAACTGAACGACGAAGAGAAATCCGTAGCAAAAGATATGATCAGAGAATCCATAGATTTATTTCATTTACCGGGCGACAGACTGACGTACTCCGACACCGTTGTTACGTCCCACTCGGCACGGGCCTTAAAAAAAAGAACTATGTTCTTTCCTTCAAGGAGCTCCTGCTTCAATGGGATATTTGCCCAATTCGGCCGTTACCTACTACGTGTAGTTCGTGGCTCGGGACGGGCTTAACGATAAATTATGTCTTTGATGAGGATGATTTACTTACCCTTAATGCTTCTTTCCGTATAATTCTAAATAGCGAGCTGTTCGAGGGTCGCTTGGTGGTAGCTGTCCGGCAACGAAGGTACACTCCGGGCAGTCGATCGGTACGAGCCGATATTCAGTAATTCTGCAAGATGGAGACCTCAGGTCCTGCTGAGTATCGGGCCTGGGATGGCAGAGTGTGGTGTCCTCGATGATCCTAAGTCTGCAGGCCGACGGGTCGATGCCCAAGTTAGCCAGATGGTTTGAACCGTTATAATAGTTCGCGAGTAGTCGCCGGGGACGATGCTTGTGTCCGCCCCGACGTGTTTTCGGCATACGTATTCTCTAGGATACAACGGGACCTTCTAGGAAGAATGAACCCGGGCGATTCGTACGCCCCGATAGTTCTATGATTTAGGAATATGAACCCGGGCGATTCGTACGCCCCGATAGTTCTATGATTTAGGAATATGAACCCGGGCGATTCGTACGCCCCGATAGTTCTAGGATAAAAGGTTGGAAAATGCGGAGAGAGATATGAAGAGCTTGTCGACCACACGTCGGTTCAGGAACACGTAGCTAATACGAGTCGCGAACGAATAGTGACCGGGGTCCCGACTAATGAAACACAGACTTCAACTAATACTAATTTATTCTAAATTTAAAATTATACTACGAATAGAATTGATACAGTGTAAAACAAAGACTCTCTCGCGATTATTGGTCGGAACTAGCGTCCGTCGAAGTGAATCGTAGAAAATCCGTAGTCGAAATCCGTCGTGTGCTGCTCTGCAGCTCCTTATATACAAGTCCCAGCGGCGGCGGCTTGTGGCTTTGGCGGCGGCTTGTGGCTTTGGCGGCGGCGGCTCGTTGCTTTGGCGGCGGCTCGGTTCTTGGAAGATGGTGATTGGCTGCCGTCTTTCTTTCTTTCGTCCTTTCTGGATGGTCTATAGTGATGCGTGCAATGTCTTTGTGTGCTTCGGTGCGAGGCGCTTACTGGTAGTAGTGAGGATGCGTCTCGGTGTTGTCGGCTCGTAGCCATCGGATTACCGCGTGTGTGTGGGTCCAGGTCCGTGTGCGAGTCTATGGCATTGTGTGGTGGTCCGTGTCTCTCCCTAAGGCGCACGTGGTGACCACTTGTGGAGTAGTACGGCGTGTGTGTGTGCCCGGCGACCGCGTTGTTTTCCCTAGGGCGTACGTGGTAACCGTTCGGCGACTATTTAGCACGTACTTTCCATTTGCGGCCATGTGTACTCGGTCGTTTACGGCCTTCCCTTTGCGGCGTGACATCATGACTTGTATACGAGCTTCCTTTACGTAAGATGCATTGTTGTTTGTCTGGCGCGACGCTTTGTGTTTTTTCCGCGTATGACGCATCATTGTAGAATTACAAATATATGTATATGTATTGTTTACAATATCTAAGCGTAAGGTATCTCCCTTGAAACTTATGTTATAGGTGTGTATTATAATAGTGGTTAGTATTGTAAAGATGACTCCCTTCATGTCGGGCACGAATGTGTGAAATATAATATTGTTAGTAAATGGTTAATTATATTGAGTTTTATTAAATTACGTATTATTTGTACTATAATAAATGACTCCCTATATAGCGGGCACGAGGACTTACATGTGCTAATAATAAAATACTCCCTATATAGCGGGCACGAGGACTTACATGTGCTAATAATAAAAGACTCCCTATATAGCGGGCACGAGGAATTCTTTATGTATTTTATATGTCCATACGTCGGGTGACGTAACACCGTAACACACAAGATAGAGACAGTGGACTCTATTCCAGTGAATGTCCGACAGTACCGCTTCCCGCCCATTCATAAGGAAGAGATAAACAAACAGATAGGAGAACTTCTAGAAAACAACGTGATCAAATCATCTACGTCCCCGTATAATTCTCCACTATGGATAGTTCCGAAGAAACCGGACGCAAAAGGGAATAAAAGATGGAGATTAGTCATCGACTACCGGATGTTAAACGAAAAAACCATTAAAGACAGTTATCCACTGCCGAACATAACGGAAATATTAGATCAACTAGGAAGCGCGAAATATTTTAGTACGTTCGATCTCGCATCGGGCTTCTATCAAATCGGCATGGATAAAGAAGACGCGCCGAAAACGGCTTTCTCCACGCCATTCGGGCATTATGAATTTAAACGTATGCCCTTTAGACTCAAAAAAGCTCCTTCCACCTTCCAACGCTTGATGAACAATGTCCTGACCGGATTGCAAGGTAATGAATTATTCGTTTACCTAGACGACATAGTCATATACTCCAGCTCGCTACGAGAGCATCTTTTGAAATACCGAAAATTATGTGCGCGTCTCCGTGATGCCAATCTAAAACTACAGCCCGAGAAATGCAATCTTCTCAGGAAGGAGGTTGTATATCTCGGACATATCATTAGTGCGGATGGAGTGAAACCAGACCCAGGAAAAATAGAGGCGGTCAAGAACTTCCCGACGCCAAAGAATTCAAAGAACATAAAACAATTCCTGGGACTGGCAGGCTATTATCGACGCTTCATACCAAATTTCTCAGGTACAAGTAAACCGCTGACGAATCTCTTAAAGAAAGACGTACCGTATAAGTGGGAGGACGCTCAAAACAAGGCATTCAAAACTTTAACCAGCCTTTTGTGTGAGCAACCGCTCTTGCAATTCCCTGATTTCACCAAACCTTTCCTAGTAACCACCGACGCATCAAATTACGCAATCGGGGGAATTCTCAGTCAGGGAGAAGTCGGTAAAGATCTGCCCATAGCTTACACGTCAAGAATCTTAAATCAAGCGGAACAAAATTATTCGACAATAGAGAAAGAGCTGCTTGCCATTATATACGCCGTTAATTACTTCCGACCTTATCTATACCGTCGTAAATTCAGTCTAATCACCGACCACCGTCCGTTAGTGTGGTTAAATTCTGTGAAAGACCCGACGTCTCGGCTTATCAGATGGCGACTCAAACTCGCCGAGTATGAATACGATATTGTTTACAAAGCCGGTAAACGAAACGTCAATGCCGACGCGCTATCGCGTAACCCTATCGAGGCGAGTAAACAGATCCTTCCGATAGCAGGGACCAGCTCGAGTGACGACGAAATAATCTCGTCGCTCGCTAAGAGACGTCGCACGCAAGAAATATCAAAACCCGAGACCGCACTTGAAACGGAAACACCTAACATAAACATAAACATAAACGAACAGACGAACGATACAGACGAAACGAACGACGACGAACTGGATCTATCACGTTACGAAGGTAATATTATAGAAATAAAAGACAGGATAACAATGCACAAAGGACACATAGCATTTTTTGTAACAAAGACCGGAACTCCTATTGACAAAGGAGCCAAAGAACTTGCCGACAATAAAAGACTACCAAACATTACCGACGTAACGCTTGGTAGAGTAAAGATTACAAAACGGGACAATAGATACCTCATCGCGTTACCCGTCCAGGAGAGAACATCCGTCTCTATTCAATTAGAAATTCTAGACGAAGTATTACATTCTCTTTTGGACGCGGCAATTGAATTAAATTTAAAGACAATAGCTATTTCAAGGGATAATATTGCAGACATATCATGGATAAACATTAAACGCAAGATAAGTTCGATCTTCGCGGGCCACGAAACTAAAATTATTATACTAAAGCATGAAATCATAATACCCAGGGAGATCGAACGCGTCCAAATTATCCATGACAATCACGCTACTCCTGTGGGAGGTCACAAAGGAGTCACTAAGACATATTGGCGTATAAAACAACGGTACTACTGGCCTAACCTTAAACCCGATATACAAAACTTTATCCAAAACTGCCGCAGCTGTCAGACCAAGAAGCTTGTCCGACAAAAAACCAGACAACCGATGACCCTTACCGACACGCCGGGAAGGGCCTTCGACAAAGTTTCGATGGATATAGTAGGACCGATGCCTACTAGTAAACTAGGCAATAATTATATACTAACAATACAAGATCTCCTTACCAAATATTCTATAGCGGTACCACTACAACAAGCTTCTTCGGTCGAAGTAGCTGATGCATTTATAAAAAATTTAATATGTAAATACGGCAGCCCGAAAGGGATACTAACTGATCAAGGTACTGCTTTCTTATCAGAATTGATGAAAGCAGTGGCCAAGAAATTTAGAATAGAAACATACCAAACCACCGCTTATCGACCGCAATCCAACGGATCAATAGAACGCTCAAACCACGTGTTAGCAGAATTTTTGAAACACTTCATAAAGGATAATTCTGAATGGGACGATTGGGTCGATATAGCGATGTTTTCTTATAATACAAGTATACATGAAGGTACACAATACACTCCGCACGAATTAATCTTTGGCCAGTTAGCGAAAACTCCGAACGATAGCACACTTAACGACTTAAAAGACGAAACTTACGCATCGTACTTGGCTGAATTGACGGAACAATTACAGAAATCGCAGGAGGCCGCCAAAGAGAACCTCGAACGCGCGAAAATAAAATCTAAAAATTATTACGATAAAAAACAGAGGGTGGTGAGCTTCTCAATGGGCGACTCCGTGTACCTCCTAAAGGGAAAAATCAAAGGCAAGTTAGACAGCCAGTACGAAGGACCGTATAAAATCATACAAATTTTAAATAATAACAATGTAAAAATAGAAACGCCAAAAGGCCTCTCTGTCGTTCATACGGACAGATTAAAATTAAATAAAGTTAGAAAATAAGTCAAAACCTACGTCCAGGACTCTATAAAACCGACTAACGGTTGACACGGCACAGCATGAAGCCACAGTAGATCTAAGAGTCTAGGACGACGGTCGTTAAGGTGTCTCCTCTTTATTTTATTTTTATTATTATAACATAAGTCACCGCAGTCCGAGCAAAGCGTCATATTTTCTGTAAAGAAAACAAGCATCAAAACCAAAGAAGAATCTTCGAACCACAATGGAGAAATTAGCATTGGTTATTGTTACGTCCCACTCGGCACGGGCCTTAAAAAAAAGAACTATGCTCTTTCCTTCAAGGAGCTCCTGCTTCAATGGGATATTTGCCCAATTCGGCCGTTACCTACTACGCGTAGTTCGTGGCACGGGACGGGATTAACGATAGATTATGTCTTTGATAAGGATGATTCACTTACCTTTAATGCTTCTCTCCGTACAATTCTAAATAGCGAGCTGTTCGCGGGTCGCTTGGTGGTAGCTGTCCGGCAACGAAGGTACACTCCGGGCAGTTGATCGGTACGAGCCGATATTCAGTAATTCTGCAAGATGGAGACCTCAGGTCCTGCTGAGTATCGGGCCTGGGATGGCAGAGTGTGGTGTCCTCGATGATCCTAGGTCTGCAGGCCGACGGGTCGATGCCCAAGTTAGCCAGATGGTTTGTACCGCTATAATAGTTCGCGAGTAGACGCCGGAGACTATGTTTGCGTCCGCCCCGACGTGTTTTCGGCATAGGTATTCTCTAGGATGCAATGGGACCTTTTAGGATGATTGAACCCGAGCGATTCGTACGCTCCGATAGTTCTGTGAAGAATGAACCCGGGCGATTCGTACGCCCCGATAGTTCTATGATTTAGGAGTATGAACCCGGGCGATTCGTACGCCCCGATAGTTCTAAGACTTGGAAAGAGTGAACCCGGGCGATTCGTACGCCCCATTAGTTCTAGGATAAAAGGTTAGAAAATGCGGAGAGAGATGAAGAGCTTGTCGACCACACGTCGGTTCAGGAACACGTAGATAATACGAGTCGCGAATGAGTAGTGACCGGGGTCCTGACTAATGAAACACAGACTTCTACTAATTCTAATTTATTCTAAGTTTAAATTATAATATGAATAGAATTGATACAGCGCAAAAGACTCTCCCGCGATTATTGTTCGAAACGTCCGTCGAAGTGATTCGTAGAAAATCTGTAGTCGAAAAAACCGTCGTGTGCTGCTCTGCAGCTCCTTATATACTGAATCTTAGCGGCGGCGGCTCGTGGCGAAGCGGCAGCGGCTCGTAGCGAAGCGGCGGCGGCTTGGCTCTAAGAGGATGGTGATTGGCTGCCGTCTTCCCTTCTCTCGTCCTCGTTGGCGGTGGTGGGGTAGCGTGCGATGGTCCTGCGCGCGTTGAGCTGAAGCGCGTACTAGCGGTGGTAGGGATGAGCGTCTTGGCGTTACTTTGCTTGGCGTCAGCTGAATTCCGCGTGTGTGTGTTGGCCTAGTCCCGTGTGTGCGTTAGCTGTGCCATGTATCTTGTAACTTCGGAATTCTGAGTCCGTTCTGTAGACGCGCGTGATGACCACTTGTGGAGAGGTGCCGTAAGTGCCTGGCGGCCGCGTGCTTTCCCTAAGGCGCACGTGGTGGCCATGTGTGGGCGGAGGACAGGCCTGTCGACGTCGCCGGCTTTGTGCTCTTCTCCTCCGGTCCCAAGGTTTCAGGTAGAAGGTGCCCCTAGTGGCCGCGTAGTTTCCCTAAGGACCACGTGGTGACCATGTGTGGGCAGAGTACAGGCTACTTGATGGTGACGGCTTTCACTCTCTCCTCTGGTTCGAAAGGTTTCGTGTAGGAAGTATCCGAATGACCGCGTAGTTTCCCTAAGGACCACGTGAAGGCCATGTATGGATGAAGGACCGGCTAGTCGGCGTTTACTTTCAGTCTCTTGTTAGGACTTTTGGTGACTTAAAGGCGCTTGTTAGGACTTCGCGTATATTATAAATGTGTGTGTTAAATACGTATCAATTATTATGTATCTATTATTTATAGCTAATTATTATATATGCATGTTCTAATCGTAAGGTGTTCCCCAGTGTAAATATAATATTTGTTAGTGTTGTAAAAGTTACTCCCTTCATGTCGGGCACGAATGTGTAAATTATAATATTGTTAATAAATGATATCAACTATACTATGAGTAATACATGATTTAATAAGCTGACTCCCTATATAGCGGGCACGAGGAAATTACACGTGATAATAAAAGACTCCCTATATAGCGGGCACGAGGAATATCTCTTTATATATTTTATAAGTCCGTACGTCGGGTGACGTAACATTATACTACTTACAATAGTAAGAGCTACGCAAAATATAACCAGATACGACTGTGCTGGTTTCACACTCAACGTAACTACATTCTCGCTGCTGGACATCTCTGAATGATAGACGCCGAATCTTCAACCAACAAGCCAAGAACTATACGTGTCTGAATACCATCCAATAAATGCCATCCAGTGTAAAGAAAGGACCGATAGGACCATCTATCACTGCGAAGTGTACTCGCACGTCTCAATAGTGCACAATGGCCAACACGAATACATTCATCCGCTCACCTAACGCCTATGCGAACAAGGAATAGTCTCCAGAAGCCTATCTCTGGGTCCCAACAGCCTCATAATGGGACGAAAAAGAAACAGCACGCACCTACACAGCTTGACCATAAGTGGGTTCGTCAGTACAGGCGGAGCCTGCAAGGGCTCGCAATATAGCAACCTATACGGTACCTGGAACGACGTCGTAACACAGGCCAACGACTTTTGGGGAGCGTTTGTGACATTCGGATCAGCAAGCGCCGGAGTCATAAAAACGATACTCATGATCCTCCGATAAATAAAATATGTAACAGACACCGTCATCCACGGCTATGCATAACACTTACGGTTGAAGTATTCATCTAATGGGAGCCATTGGGGTTCGCCTACGCATCTTTTGCTTCACCTTGCCAAGTCAACAAAGGAAGAAAAAGCGGAGAACGACCAAAAACCGCCAGAAGATGCTGAAACAATAGAGCTACCTACGACAAAACCAAAGGACGCCACCACCACCCTACCCTTCAAATAGCAGATACTTGCAAGAGGAGCCAACATTCAAAATGCACGTATAACTACGTACATTTTTTTATAAGGAGGGAGGTGTTACGTCACCCGACGTATGGACATATAAAATACATAAAGAATTCCTCGTGCCCGCTATATAGGGAGTCTTTTATTATTAGCACATGTAAGTCCTCGTGCCCGCTATATAGGGAGTCTTTTATTATTAGCACATGTAAGTCCTCGTGCCCGCTATATAGGGAGTCTTTTATTATAGTACAAATAATACGTAATTTAATAAAAACTCAATATAACTAACCATTTACTAACAATATTATATTTCACACGTTCGTGCCCGACATGAAGGGAGTCATCTTTACAATACTAACCACTATTATAATACACACCTATAACATAAGTTTCAAGGGAGATACCTTACGCTTAGATATTGTAAACAATACATATACATATATTTGTAATTCTACAATGATGCGTCATACGCGGAAAAACACAAAGCGTCGCGCCAGACAAACAACAATGCGTCTTACGTAAAGGAAGCTCGTATACAAGTCATGATGTCACGCCGCAAAGGGAAGGCCGTAAACGACCGAGTACACATGGCCGCAAATGGAGAGTACGTGCTAAATAGTCGCCGAACGGTTACCACGTACGCCCTAGGGAAAACAACGCGGTCGCCGGGCACACACACACGCCGTACTACTCCACAAGTGGTCACCACGTGCGCCTTAGGGAGAGACACGGACCACCACGCAATGCCATAGACTCGCACACGGACCTGGACCCACACACAAGCGGTAATCCGATGGCTACGAGCCGACAACACCGAGACGCATCCTCACTACTACCAGTAAGCGCCTCGCACCGAAGCACACAAAGACATTGCACGCATCACTATAGACCATCCAGAAAGGACGAAAGAAAGAAAGACGGCAGCCAATCACCATCTTCCAAGAACCGAGCCGCCGCCAAAGCAACAAGCCGCCGCCGCCAAAGCCACAAGCCGCCGCCAAAGCCACAAGCCGCCGCCGCTGGGACTTGTATATAAGGAGCTGCAGAGCAGCACACGACGGTCATTCCCGACAACAGATTCCTACGGGTCATTTCGACGGTCATTCCGATAACTCTACACGGATTCCGGCATCAGATTTTCTACGATTCACTTCGACGGACGCTAGTTCCGATCAATAATCGCGAGAGAGTCTTTGTTTTACACTGTATCAATTCTATTCGTAGTATAATTTTAAATTTAGAATAAATAATTATTAGTAGTAGACGTCTGAGTTTCATTAGTCGGGACCCCGGTCACTACTCGTTCGCGACTCGTATTAGCTACGTGTTCCTGAACCGACGTGTGGTCGACAAGCTCTTCATATCTCTCTCCGCATTTTCCAACCTTTTATCCTAGAACTATCGGGGCGTACGAATCGCCCGGGTTCACTCTTTCCAAGTCATAGAACTATCGGGGCGTACGAATCGCTCGGGTTCAATCATCCGAGAAGGTCCCGTTGCATCCTATAGAATACGTATGCCGAAAACACGTCGGGGCGGACGCAAACATAGTCTCCGGCGTCTACTCGCGAACTATTATAGCGGTACAAACCATCTGGCTAACTTGGGCATTGACCCGTCGGCCTGCAGACCTAGGATCATCGAGGACACCACACTCTGCCATCCCAGGCCCGATACTCAGCAGGACCTGAGGTCTCCATCTTGCAGAGTTACTGAATATCGGCTCGTACCGATCAACTGCCCGGAGTGTACCTTCGTTGCCGGACAGCTACCACCGAGCGACCCGCGAACAGCTCGCTATTTAGAATTGTACGGAGAGAAGCATTAAAGGTAAGTGAATCATCCTTATCAAAGACATAATCTATCGTTAAGCCCGTCCCGTGCCACGAACTACGCGTAGTAGGTAACGGCCGAATTGAGCAAATATCCCATTGAAGCAGGAGCTCCTTGAAGGAAAGAGCATAGTTCTTTTTTTTAAGGCCCGTGCCGAGTGGGACGTAACATCGGTAATGTTAACGGCAATATAGTCAATAATAGCTCCAATAATAAGGACGAGAAAGACGGTAAGAATAACGGCAATAATAAGGGCCATATTATCGGCAATAATAGCGTCAATATCGTCGATAATAACGAACATAATAACAGCCATGATAACGGGAATAATAAAGGAATAATAACGGCAATAATAAAGGTTATAACGGCAATTATAACGGCAATAATAATGGTAATCACGGCAACAATAACGGCAATAATAATGGCATTAGTAAGGACAATATTAACGGCAATAATACCTGCAATAATAACAGCAGTGACGGCCTTAATGGCTGCAATAATAATGACAATAGAGGGGTGATAATAATGGCAATATTAACTGCAATAATAACTGCAATGACGTCATTAATAACGGCAATAATAAAAGCTATAACAACGGTTATAATAACGGCACTAACGGCAATATTAACGGCAATAATAATGGCAATAATAAGGGCAATATTAACGGCAATAATAAAGGTAATAACAGCTACAATAACGGCAATAATAACGACAATAATAAGGGTAATAATAACGGCAATAATACCTGCAATAATAACGGCAATGACGGCCTTAATGACGACCTTAATATCGACAATAAGATGGACAATAATAACGGCGATAATAACGGCACGATCGGCATCAATTTTGGCTATTATAATGGCAATAATAAGGGTAATAATAACGGCAATAGTAACTGCAATAATAACGGCAATGACGGCCTTAATGATGACCTCAATAACGACAATAAGAAGGACAATAATAACGGCGATAATAACGGCACTAACGGCAATAATATCTGCTATATTAAGGGAAATAATAACGGTAATAAAGTCAATATAGCCGACAATAATAACGGCAATAACATCTGCAATAATAAAGGCAATGTCGGCAAAATAACAGCATTAATAATGTCAGTGATAAGGGTAATAATAACAGCAATATTAGCCACAAGCACGTCGATAATAACGACAAAAATAAAGGCAATAGTAATTGCAATAATAAGGCCAATAATAACGGCAATATTAAAGACAACATTAACTGGAATAATAAGTGTATAACTGATCCAATAACGGCAATAATAGTGGGAATAACAAGGGCAGTAATAAACGCAAGAATAACGGCAATAATGCCAATAATAGTGCAAATAATAACGGTGAGAATAACGGCATTAACGGTAATAATAACAACAATAATAACGGCGATTATAACGGAAATAACTTGGGCAAAATTAGTGACAATAATATGGGCAATAATAACGGCGATAATAAAGGAAATAACGCCAAAAATACCGGCAATAATAAAAGCACAAATGGATATTAAAACGGCGATAATAATGACAATAATAAAGGCAATAATGACGGCAATCACTAAGTGAATAACTGTAACAATAACGGCAATAATAATTTCAATAATAAGGGTAATAATAGCTGCAGTAATAAGTGCAATAATAGTGACAATGACGGCGTTCTGACGGCAATCATAACGGTAATAATAACGTTCATAATAAAGATAATAACGGCAAAAATTCCGGCAAAAATTAAGGCAATAACGATAACAATGACGGCAATACTTACGGCAATACTAAGGACAATAATAACGCCAGTAATAAAGGTAATAATGGCAACAATACCGGCAATAATACAGGAAACGACGGCATCAATAAAGGCAATAATAACGGCAATATTAACGGCAATAATAACTGCAAAAAATCGGCAATGAAGGCCTTATTGATGGCAATAATAACGGTAGTAATAACGGCGATAATAAAGGTTATAACGGCAAGAATAACGCCAACAATATTGGCAATAATAGTGGTAACCTTAACGGCAATAATAGCTACAATAATAATCTCGAAAATAAAGGTAATAACGGCAAGAATAACGCCAGCATTAATAGCATTAATAATGGTAATCATAACGGCAATAATAACTGCAATAAAACGGGAATGACGGAATTAATAACAGCAATAATAAGGGCAATAATTACGGCATTAAAAACGGTAATATCGTCAATATTACCGACAATAATAACAGCAATAATAAGGCAATAATAAGACCAATAATAACGGCAATAATAAACGAAATAACGGCAAAAATCGAGCAATACTAAAGGGATTACGTCAACAATTACGGCAATAATAACATCATTAATAAGGGCAATAATAACTCCAATAATAAGTGCAATAATAACGGCAATGACGGCATTTATAAAGTGTATAAGTGAACCAATGACGGCAATAAGAATGGAAATAATAAGGGCAGTAATAAACGCAATAATAACGGCAATAATAAAGATAATAACGGCAACATTTACGGCAACAATAATGGCAATAGTAAGGACAATATTAACGGCAATAATAACGGCAATAATAAAGGTAATAAAGTGAACAATACCGCCGATACTAAAGGAAATAACGGCAATAATAATGGCAAAAATAATGGCAATAATAAAAAGCAATAATAAGGGCAAGAATAACTGCAACAATGAGGAAAATAATAACGTGAATAATAAGTGTATAACGGCACAAATAACGGCAATAATATGTGTATAACAGCACCAATAATGGCAATAATAATGGCAGTAATAGAGGCAATAAAAGCGGCAATAATAACGGCAATAAAATCAAATATAGCGTAAATAATAACGGCGAGAATGGCGGCATTAACGGTAATAATAACTGCAATAATAAAGTCAATAATAAGGGGATTAATAACGGGAGTAATAGCGGTAATAATAATGTCGATAATAAAGATAATAACGACAAAAAGTCCGGCATTATAAAGGCAATAACGACAACAATGTCGGTAATAATAATGGCAATAATAAGGACAAAAATAACGACAGTAATAAAGGTAATAACAACGGCAATAGTAATGGCAATAATAATGGTAATAATAACGGGAGTATTAAGTGCATAACGGCAACAATAATGGCAATAGTAATGGCAAAAATAATGTCAGTATTAAAGCTAATAATGAAGGCGATAATAACTGCAAAAAACTCAATATTAGGTAAAAAATTACGGCGAGATTAACGGGTTTAGCGGTGATAATAACGGCAATAATAACGGCAAAATTAAAGGTTATAATAAAGGCAATGATAACTGCAATAAAACAGCTATGACGGCCTTAATAACGGTTATAATAAAGGCAATAATAACGGCTGAAATAACGGCAATAACGTCAATATTACCGAAATAATAACGGCAATGACAGCATAAATGACAGCAATAATAACGGTGGTAATAACGGCACTATCTGCAATAATATCGGCAATAATAATGGCAATAATATGGGCAATAATAAGGGCATTAATAAAGGTAATTACTGCTACAATGAAGGGCAATAATAAGGCAAACAGTAAGCTCAAGAATATCGGCAATAATAGCGTCAATATGGTTGGTAATAGCGGCAACAATAACGGCAATGAAAGCCGTAATGACGGGCATAAAACCAGTGATAATAAAGGAAATAATGCCAATAATACCGGAAATAATAAAGGCGATAATGGCAAAAAAATGACCATAATAATAGCAATAATAAAGGCAAGAATAACGGTAATAATAACGTGAATAACGACAACAATAACGGCAATAATAAAGGCAATGAAGTCCTTGTTAACGGGCATAATAAGCGCAATAAAAATGGCAATAATAACGGCAATAATAAAAGTTTTAATGGCAACAATACAGGCAACAATAAAGGCAATAACGTCAAAAATAACGGAAATATTAATGGCAGTAATAAGGGTAATAATAACGACAACAATTACGGCAAAGGCAGCCTTAATGATTGCAATAATAACGGCAATAATAACTGCAATAAAACAGCTATGACGGCCTTAATAACGGTTATAATAGAGGCAATAATAACGGCTGAAATAACGGCAATAACGTCAATATTACCGAAATAATAACGGCAATAATACTGGCAATAATAAGAGCAATAATAACGGCAATAATAATGGCGATAATAAAGGTAATAACGGATACAATATCCGCAATAATAAAGGTAATAAAGGCAACAATAACGGCAATTATTACGACAATAATAACGGCAATAATAAAGGTCATAACGGCAACAGTACTGGCAACAATAACGGCAATAATAATAACAATAATAAAGGTAATAATAACAACAATAATAACGACAATAACGTCAATAATAACAGCAACAATATCGTCATCAATAATGGCAATAAAATTGGCAAAATTAAGGGAAATAATAACGGCAATATTAAAGGTAAAAACAGCTGCAATAATTACGACGATAATAAGTGCAAAAATAACGGCAATGACGGCCTTAATAACAACAATAATAAGGGCAATAATAACGGTGACAATAACGGCACTATCTGCAATAAAATCGGCATTAATAAAGGCAATAATATGGGTAAAAAATAAAGGTAATGACAGGTACAATACAGGGCAATAATAACGCCAATAATAAGGGCAAGAATAAGGCAATAATAGCGTCAATATGGTCGGTAATAACGGCAACAATACCGGCAATATTGATGGCAATAACGACAACAATAACGGGAATAATAACTGCAATAATAACGACAATATTAAAGGTAATATCGCAACAATACCGGCAACAATAAAGGCAATAAAGGCAAAAAAACGGCAACAATAATGGCAATAAAATTGGTAATCATAACGGCAAAAATAACTGTAATAATAACGGCAACGACGGACTTAATAACGGCAAAAATAAGGGCAACTATAACGGTGATAATAACGGCAATATCTGCAATAGTATCGGCAATAATATTGGCAATAATAAGGGAAATAGTAACAGCAATAACGTCAATATAGCCGACAATAATAACGACAAGAATAATGGCAATAATAAGGGCAGTAACGAAGGCAATATTAACGCCAATAATAACGGCAATATAGTCAATAATAGCTCCAATAATAAGGACGAGATAGACGGCATTATCGGTAATAATAACGGCAAGAATAACTGCAATAATAACGACAATAGTATAATAATAACAGCAATAATAAATAAAATAACGTTAATAATAACTGCAATAATAATGAGAATAAAAACGGCAATAATAAAGATATTAACGCCAATAATAACTGCAATAATAACGGCAATATAAACGACATTAATATCAATAATAAATGCAAGAATTACGGCAATATTAATTGCAATAACAACGGCAATGATAACTGCAATAATAACGGCAATAACGACCTTGAATACGGCAATAATAAAGGAATAATAACGGCAATAATAAAAGCAATAATAACGGTAACAATAACGTTAATAAGTGCAATAATATCTGCAATAATAACGGCAATAATATACACAATATCGGCAATAGCAACTGCAATAATTACGGCAATAACAGCCTTAGCAACGGCAATAATAAAGGGATAGTAACGGCAATAATAAAAGCAAGAATAACGTTAATAATAACGTTAATAAGTCGCAATAATATCTGCAATAATAATGGCAATGACGTACGTAATAATGCCAATTATAAAGGTAATAATAACGTTAATAATAATGGCTATAACATCTGCAATAACGGCCTGAAAACAGCAAAAATAAAGGCAAAAATAAAGGCAATAAAAAGGCCAGTAATAACTGCAGTATCGGCCTACATAACGGCAATAATAACTGCAATATTAACGGCAATATCTTCAATAATAATGGCAATAATAAAGACAATAATAATAGCAATAATAAGGCCAGTAATAACGGCATTATCTGGCTACATAACAGCAGTAATAAGTGCAATAATAACGGTAATAGTAAAGCAATAACGGCAATAATAATGGCAATAACAACGGGAATGAGAGCGCCAATAATAATTGCAATATTAAAGGCAACAATAACGTTAATAATGTAGAAATAACGAGAATATAAAAGGCAACATCAACGGTTATAATAACGGCAATACTAAAGAGAATAACGGCACTAATAATGGCAATAACAACGGAAATAATAAAAACAATAAGCGCAATAATAACTGCAATAATAATGGCAATAATAGCGGCAATAACTACCTTACTTATGGCAATAACAGCGACAATTATAAAGACAATACTAAAGACAATAGCGTCAATAATAATGGGAATAACAACGGCAATAGTAACCGCAATAATAAAGACAATAACGGCAATAATTACTGCATTATTAACGGCAATAACGCTTTAATAACGGCAGTAATAACGATAATAATAACGACAATAAGGGCAATAATAACTGCAATAAAACGGCAATAATAATGGCAATAACGTCGACAATAATAAAGACAAAAACGGCAATAATAACTATGATATTAAAGGCAATAAAGGCAATAATAATGGCAACAACAACGACAATATTAACAGCAATAATAAAGGTAATAATAATGGCAATATCGACGGCAATATTAAAGACAATAACGTCAATAATAACTTCAATAATAACGGCAATAATAACTGCAATAACGGTCTTAATAACGGCAATAATAAAGGAAATAATAAAGGTAATAATAACGATAATAAGGGCAATAATAACTGCAATAAAAACGACAATAATAATGGCAATAACGACGGCAATAATAAAGAATATAAAATCAATAATAACTGCAATAACGACATGAATAACAGCAAAAATAAAGGCAATAACAACGGCAATAATAAAGAAAATAACATCAAAAATAACTGCAATAATAAAGGCAAAAATAACGGCCTTAATAAAGTCAATAACGTCAATAATAACAGCAATAATAACGGCAATAATATACACAATATTTGCAAAACAACTGCTATTATTACGGCAATCACGGCCTTAGCAAGAGCAATAATAAAGGAATAATAACGGCAATAATATAAGCAATATTAACGGTAATAATAACGGCAATAATAAATGCAATGAAGGCCTTAATAACGGCAATAATAAAGGCAATAATAACGGTAATAATAACGATAATAAGGGCAATAATAAGTGCAGTAATAACGGCAATAATAGTGGCAATAACACCGGCAATAATAAAGTCAATAACGGCAATAATAACTGTGATATTAAAGGCAAGAAAGGGAATAATAATTGCAATAACAACGGCAATAATAAAGACAATAATGTCAATAATAACTGTTATAATGACGGCAATAACGACCTTGAATACGCAATAATAAAGGCAATAACGGCAATAATATTGGCAAAAACAACGGCAATATGTACGGTAATAATAAAGGCAATATCAATGGCAATATTAATGACAATAACGCCAATAATAACTTCAATAATAACGGCAATAATAACTGCAATAAAGTCTTAATAACGGCAATAATAAGGGAAATAATAAAGGTAATAATAACGATAATAAGGGCAATAATAACTGCAACAAAAACGACAATAATAATGGCAATAACGACGGCAATAATAAAGAATATAAAATCAATAATTACTGCAATAACGACATGAATAACAGTAAAAATAAAGGCAATAACAACGGCAATAATAAAGACAATAACATCAAAAATAAGTGCAATAATAACGGCAATAAAAACTTCCATAACAGCCTTAGGAACGGTAATAATAAAGGCAATAACCGCAATAATAATGGCAATTACAACGGCAATGAGAGCGCCAATAATAATTGCAATAATAACGGCAACAATAACGTTAATAATGTAGCAATAAGGAGAAATAAAAAGGCAATATCAACGGTTATAAGAACGGTGTTACGTCCCACTCGGCACGGACCTTAAAAAAAAGAACTATGTTCTTTCCTTCAAGGAGCTCCTGCTTCAATGGGATATTTGCCCAATTCGGCCGTTACCTACTACGTGTAGTTCGTGGCTCGGGACGGGCTTAACGATAAATTATGTCTTTGATGAGAGGATGATTTACTTACCCTTAATGCTTCTTTCCATATAATTCTAAATAGCGAGCTGTTCGAGGGTCGCTTGGTGGTAGCTGTCCGGCAACGAAGGTACACTCCGGGCAGTCGATCGGTACGAGCCGATATTCAATAATTCTGCAAGATGGAGACCTCAGGTCCTGCTGAGTATCGGGCCTGGGATGGCAGAGTGTGGTGTCCTCGATGATCCTAAGTCTGCAGGCCAACGGGTCGATGCCCAAGTTAGCCAGATGGTTTGTACCGTTATAATAGTTCGCGAGTAGTCGCCGGAGACGATGCTTGTGTCCGCCCCGACGTGTTTTCGGCATACGTATTCTCTAGGATACAACGGGACCTTCTAGGATGATTGAACCCGAGCGATTCGTACGCTCCGATAGTTCTATGAAGAATGAACCCGGGCGATTCGTACGCCCCGATGGTTCTATGATTTAGGAATATGAACCCGGGCGATTCGTACGCCCCGATAGTTCTATGACTTGGAAAGAGTGAACCCGGGCGATTCGTACGCCCCGATAGTTCTAGGATAAAAGGTTGGAAAATGCGGAGAGAGATATGAAGAGCTTGTCGACCACACGTCGGTTCAGGAACACGTAGCTAATACGAGTCGCGAACGAGTAGTGACCGGGGTCCCGACTAATGAAACTCAGACGTCTACTACTAATAATTATTTATTCTAAATTTAAAATTATACTACGAATAGAATTGATATAGTGTAAAAAGACTCTCTCGCGATTGTTGGTCGGAACTAGCGTCCGTCGAAGTGAATCGTAGAAAATCTGATGCCGGAATCCGTCGTGTGCTGCTCTGCAGCTCCTTATATACAAGTCCCAGCGGCGGCGGCTTGTGGCTTTGGCGGCGGCTTGTGGCTTTGGCGGCGGCGGTTCGTTGCTTTGGCGGCGGCTCGGTTCTTGGAAGATGGTGACTGGCTGCCGTCTTTCTTTCTTTCGTCCTTTCTGGATGGTCTATAGTGATGCGTGCAACGGCTTTGTGTGCTTCGGTGCGAGGCGCTTACTGGTAGTAGTGAGGATGCGTCTCGGTGTTGTCGGCTCGTAGCCATCGGATTACCGCTTGTGTGTGGGTCCAGGTCCGTGTGCGAGTCTATGGCATTGCGTGGTGGTCCGTGTCTCTCCCTAAGGCGCACGTGGTGACCACTTGTGGAGTAGTACGGCGTGTGTGTGTGCCCGGCGACCGCGTTGTTTTCCCTAGGGCGTACGTGGTAACCGTTCGGCGACTATTTAGCACGTACTCTCCATTTGCGGCCATGTGTACTCGGTCGTTTACGGCCTTCCCTTTGCGGCGTGACATCATGACTTGTATACGAGCTTCCTTTACGTAAGACGCATTGTTGTTTGTCTGGCGCGACGCTTTGTGTTTTTCCGCGTATGACGCATCATTGTAGAATTACAAATATATGTATATGTATTGTTTACAATATCTAAGCGTAAGGTATCTCCCTTGAAACTTATGTTATAGGTGTGTATTATAATAGTGGTTAGTATTGTAAAGATGACTCCCTTCATGTCGGGCACGAACGTGTGAAATATAATATTGTTAGTAAATGGTTAGTTATATTGAGTTTTTATTAAATTACGTATTATTTGTACTATAATAAAAGACTCCCTATATAGCGGGCACGAGGAATTCTTTATGTATTTTATATGTCCATACGTCGGGTGACGTAACACCTCCCTCCTTATAAAAAAAATGTACGTAGTTATACGTGCATTTTGAATGTCGGCTCCTCTTGCAAGTATCTGCTATTTGAAGGGTAGGGTGGTGGTGGCGTCCTTTGGTTTTGTCGTAGGTAGCTCTATTGTTTCAGCATCTTCTGGCGGTTTTTGGTCGTTCTCCGCTTTTTCTTCCTTTGTTGACTTGGCAAGATGAAGCAAAAGATGCGTAGGCGAACCCCAATGGCTCCCATTAGATGAATACTTCAACCGTAAGTGTTATGCATAGCCGTGGATGACGGTGTCTGTTACATATTTTATTGATCGGAGGATCATGAGTATCGTTTTTATGACTCCGGCGCTTGCTGATCCGAATGTCACAAACGCTCCCCAAAAGTCGTTGGCCTGTGTTACGACGTCGTTCCAGGTACCGTATAGGTTGCTATATTGCGAGCCCTTGCAGGCTCCGCCTGTACTGACGAACCCACTTATGGTCAAGCTGTGTAGGTGCGTGCTGTTCCTTTTTCGTCCCATTATGAGGCTGTTGGGACCCAGAGATAGGCTTCTGGAGACTATTCCTTGTTCGCATAGGCGTTGGGTGAGCGGATGAATGTATTCGTGTTGGCCATTGTGCACTATTGAGACGTGCGAGTACACTTCGCAGTGATAGATGGTCCTATCGGTCCTTTCTTTACACTGGATGGCATTTATTGGATGGTATACAGACACGTATAGTTCTTGGCTTGTTGGTTGAAGATTCGGCGTCTATCATTCAGAGACGTCCAGCAGCGAGAATGTAGTTACGTTGAGTGTGAAACCAGCACAGTCGTATCTGGTTATATTTTGCGTAGCTCTTACTATTGTAAGTAGTATAACCAATGCTAATTTCTCCATTATCATTCGAAGATTCTTCTTTGGTTTTGATGCTTGTTTTCTTTACAGAAAATATGACGCTTTGCTCGGACTGCGGTGACTTATGTTATAATAATAAAAATAAAATAAAGAGGAGACACCTTAACGACCGTCGTCCTAGACTCTTAGATCTACTGTGGCTTCATGCTGTGCCGTGTCAACCGTTAGTCGATTTTATAGAGTCCTGGACGTAGGTTTTGACTTATTTTCTAACTTTATTTAATTTTAATCTGTCCGTATGAACGACAGAGAGGCCTTTTGGCGTTTCTATTTTTACATTGTTATTATTTAAAATTTGTATGATTTTATACGGTCCTTCGTACTGGCTGTCTAACTTGCCTTTGATTTTTCCCTTTAGGAGGTACACGGAGTCGCCCATTGAGAAGTTCACCACCCTCTGTTTTTTATCGTAATAATTTTTAGATTTTATTTTCTCGCGTTCGAGGTTCTCTTTGGCGGCCTCCTGCGATTTCTGTAACTGTTCCTTCAATTCAGCCAAGTACGATGCGTAAGTTTCGTCCTTTAAGTCGTTAAGTGTGCTATCGTTCGGAGTTTTCGCTAACTGGCCAAAGATTAATTCGTGTGGAGTGTATTGTGTACCTTCATGTATACTTGTATTATAAGAAAACATCGCTATATCGACCCAATCGTCCCATTCAGAATTATCCTTTATAAAGTGTTTCAAAAATTCTGCTAACACGTGATGTGAGCGTTCTATTGATCCGTTGGATTGCGGTCGATAAGCGGTGGTTTGGTATGTTTCTATTCTAAATTTCTTGGCCACTGCTTTCATCAATTCTGATAAGAAAGCAGTGCCTTGATCAGTTAGTATCCCTTTCGGGCTGCCGTATTTACATATTAAATTTTTTATAAATGCGTCAGCTATTTCGACCGAAGAAGCTTGTTGTAGTGGTACCGCTATAGAATATTTGGTAAGGAGATCTTGTATTGTTAAAATGTAATTATTGCCTAGTTTACTAGTAGGCATCGGTCCTACTATATCCATCGAAATTTTGTCGAAGGCCCTTCCTGGTGTGTCGGTAAGGGTCATCGGTTGTCTGGTTTTTTGTCGAACAAGTTTCTTGGTCTGACAGCTGCGGCAGTTTTGGACAAAGTTTTGTATATCTGTTTTAAGGTTAGGCCAGTAGTACCGTTGTTTTATACGCCAATATGTCTTAGTGACTCCTTTGTGACCTCCCATAGGAGTAGCGTGATTGTCATGGATAATTTGGACGCGTTCGATCTCCCTGGGTATTATGATTTCATGTTTTAATATAATAATTTTTGTTTTGTGATCCGTGAAGATCGAACTTATCTTGCGTTTAATGTTTATCCATGGTACGTCTGCTATATTGTCCCTTGAAATAGCTATTGTCTCTAAATTCAATTCAATTGCCGCGTCCAAAAGAGAATGTAATACTTCATCTAGAATTTCTAATTGAATAGAGACGGATGTTCTCTCCTGGACGGGTAACGCGATGAGGTATCTATTGTCCCGTTTTGTGATTTTTACTCTACCAAGCGTTACGTCGGTAATGTTTGGTAGTCTTTTATTGTCGGCAAGTTCTTTAGCTCCTTTGTCAATAGGAGTTCCGGTCTTTGTCACAAAAAATGCTATGTGTCCTTTGTGCATTGTTATTCTGTCTTTTATTTCTATAATATTACTTTCGTAGCGTGATAGATCCAGTTCGTCGTCGTTCGTTTCGTCTGTATCGTTTATGGTTATGTTTATGTTAGGTATTTCCGTTTCAAGTGCGGTCTCGGGTTTTGATATTTCTTGCGTGCGACGTCTCTTAGTGAGCGACGAGAATATTTCGTCGTCACTCGAGCTGGTCCCTGCTATCGGAAGGATCCGTTTACTCAACTCTATAGGGTTACGCGATAGCGCGTCGGCATTGACGTTTCGTTTTCCGGCTTTGTAGACAATATCGTATTCATACTCGGCGAGTTTGAGTCGCCATCTAATAAGCCGAGACGTCGGGTCTTTCACAGAATTTAACCACACTAACGGACGGTGGTCGGTGATTAAACTGAATTTACGACCGTATAGATAAGGTCGGAAGTAATTAACAGCGTATATAATGGCAAGCAGCTCTTTCTCTATTGTCGAATAATTTTGTTCCGCTTGATTTAAGATTCTTGACGTGTAGGCTATGGGCAGATCTTTACCGATTTCTCCCTGACTGAGAATTCCCCCGATCGCGTAATTTGATGCGTCGGTAGTTACTAGGAAAGGCTTGGTAAAATCAGGGAATTGCAAAAGCGGTTGCTCACACAAAAGGCTTGTTAAAGTTTTGAATGCCTTGTTTTGAGCGTCCTCCCACTTAAATGGTACGTCTTTCTTTAAGAGGTTTGTCAGCGGTTTACTTGTACCTGAGAAATTTGGTATGAAGCGTCGATAATAACCTGCCAGTCCCAGGAATTGTTTTATGTTCTTTGCATTCTTTGGCGTCGGGAAGTTCTTGACTGCCTCTATTTTTCCTGGGTCTGGTTTCACTCCATCCGCGCTAATGATATGCCCGAGATATACAACCTCCTTCCTGAGAAGATTGCATTTCTCGGGCTGTAGTTTTAGATTGGCGTCACGGAGACGCGCACATAATTTTCGGTATTTCAAAAGGTGCTCTTGTAGCGAGCTGGAGTATATGACTATGTCATCTAGGTAAACGAATAATTCATTACCTTGCAATCCGGTCAGGACATTGTTCATCAAGCGTTGGAAGGTGGAAGGAGCGTTTTTGAGACCAAAGGGCATACGTTTAAATTCGTAATGCCCGAATGGCGTGGAGAAAGCCGTTTTCGGCGCGTCTTCTTTGTCCATGCCGATCTGATGGAAACCTGATGCGAGATCGAACGTACTAAAATATTTCGCGCTTCCTAATTGATCTAATATTTCTGTTATGTTCGGCAGTGGATAACTGTCTTTAATAGTTTTTTCGTTTAATATCCGGTAGTCGATGACTAATCTCCATCTTTTATTCCCTTTTGCGTCCGGTTTCTTCGGAACTATCCACAGTGGAGAATTATACGGGGACGTAGATGATTTGATTACATTGTTTTCTAGAAGTTCTCCTATCTGTTTGTTTATCTCCTCCTTATGAATGGGCGGGAAGCGGTACTGTCGGACATTTACTGGAATAGAGTCCACTGTCTCTATTTTGTGTGTTACGGTGTCGGAGTACGTCAGTCTGTCGCCCGGTAAATGAGATAAATCTATGGATTCTCTGATCATATCTTTTGCTACGGATTTCTCTTCATCGTTCAGTTCGTCCAAGTTAATGTTCTGTAGGGCTAGTGCGTAACGTTCGTCTGTCTTTTTTGTGTATTTGCAGGATTTGGAATGGGTAATGTGAGTAGGGAGGACGGTATGTTGGGTCTCGGTTTCCTGCTCGAATTCGTTATTCTTTATTTTTATTTTACAGACATTGCTCGTTCGCCCCGGAATAGTTATCTCCTTTGATTGAACAAAAGGCATAACTATTCCGTGCCACTTTATAGATTCTCTCTCATAATCGATTTTGGCTGTTTTATGAAAGAAGTCGGAACCCAAAATACCGTCGTAGGGGATAGGAAAGGAATTTGGTACCAGTTGGAATTTAACCGGGTATCCGTGAATGTGTACGGTCACCGAACCGTACGTGGTAACAGTTTTGTCGGTGATACCGATCAGTCTGACCTTGTCGTTTTCGTCACATAATATGTCTCCATTTGCCATTGTTATTTTTAATATGTTTAGTTCCGAACCCGTGTCGATTAAAAATTCTGTTTCCTTGGCTAAATCGTCGGAAGAAAGGACGATAGACGGAGAGGTGCATTCTTCCTTTAATTGGAAGAAGTAGACGCGAGTGGCTTCTCTTCCTTTATTGTTCGTACTGGGCGCGCTGACGCGGTCTCTGCGGGTGCGCCCTTCCCCAGAGACGTCAGTTCGTTTCCCGACTGGGTTTCCCTCCACTTTTTCTTCCGGCATTCCTCTATCGTATGTCCGATGTGCTTACAATACGAGCATTTCTTTATATACCTTTGGTCTCGTGACGAGGGAGGGGAGTAGTGAGAGGATGGAGAGGATTGACGGGAGTTCTCGGGAGGTGGAGTGTAAGGTTCTTGAACTTGTGTCTGTGACCGGCGTTGCAGGTCACGCGATTTCCTATAACATTGTGCTTGAGTGTGACCGATCCTCTTGCAATAAGAACATGCATCTGGGTCCGGAGGAGGTCTAGTAGGCCGGGTACTGGGTTTACTATTTCTTTTTGATTCATAATAATAATAATCCATTGGTCTTTCTTGATAGGCCTTAGTTTTGTATTGTGGCCGCGGCCTCGCCAGACCTCGTCTGTCCCATTCATGTTGTATAGACGAATGTAGCTGAATCGCCTTATCGTATGCGTCGCTTAGGTCTCCGCACCGTAAGTCGTTTAGATACGGGTGATAATGTAATGGTAGACCCGAACAAAAACTTTTTAGAGCTAATTCGTCTATTTCCTGTTTTTTACTTTCCGTAAGCCCTCCCCAGAACGTTTCTTCGTCAAGGAGACTTTCGTGTAAGTCTTGTACGCGACCGTTGTAGTCTATTATCGGTTCATTTTCGGACATAAGCACGTTTCTTAGTTCGGTCCTATAAAAATCTAACGAGTAGTATGTCCCCAAAGTTTGCCTGAGTCTGCTGCCTAATTCAAGCATTGTTCTAGGATGGTGTCTCTCGATCGCGACATAAGCGGAATCCTGTAGTTTCCTTATCGCGGCTAGAGTAAACAGTTCCTCCGGATAGGTGGGGATCATTTGACGTGCGCGTTTGCATGCTCTAATGTAAGAAGATAAAGGCATATTTTTTCCGTCGTACTGTGGAATAGATGCTAGGGCTTCGCTAACCTGATGATTAGGCAAGTGAAGCTGATTTTCCGTTCGTAGCGCGACGATTTCTCTCATTAGGAACGCGAGAGTATCTGTTTCTCCCAATTTTGCTTCCTCGGATGTGGTACGGAGAGTTTCTTCGCGTTCGCGTAGTCTTTGTTCGCGTTCGAAAAGGTCGCGTTCCCGCGAATCTAACTGAGCCATTGTATTGGCTATACGCCGCCTTTCGTCGGGGCTTATTTCGTCTGTTTGACGCGTGGTCATGCTGCGCGTTTCAATGCGATCGCTCCTCTCAATTGACATAATGTATCGTTAGTATCCCACCGCTGCCACCAATTTTATTGTTACGTCCCACTCGGCACGGGCCTTAAAAAAAAGAACTATGTTCTTTCCTTCAAGGAGCTCCTGCTTCAATGGGATATTTGCCCAATTCGGCCGTTACCTACTACGTGTAGTTCGTGACTCGGGACGGGCTTAACGATAAATTATGTCTTTGATGAGAGGATGATTTACTTACCCTTAATGCTTCTTTCCATATAATTCTAAATAGCGAGCTGTTCGAGGGTCGCTTGGTGGTAGCTGTCCGGCAACGAAGGTACACTCCGGGCAGTCGATCGTTACGAGCCGATATTCAATAATTCTGCAAGATGGAGACCTCAGGTCCTGCTGAGTATCGGGCCTGGGATGGCAGAGTGTGGTGTCCTCGATGATCCTAAGTCTGCAGGCCGACGGGTCGATGCCCAAGTTAGCCAGATGGTTTGTACCGTTATAATAGTTCGCGAGTAGTCGCCGGAGACGATGCTTGTGTCCGCCCCGACGTGTTTTCGGCATACGTATTCTCTAGGATACAACGGGACCTTCTAGGATGATTGAACCCGAGCGATTCGTACGCTCCGATAGTTCTATGAAGAATGAACCCGGGCGATTCGTACGCCCCGATGGTTCTATGATTTAGGAATATGAACCCGGGCGATTCGTACGCCCCGATAGTTCTATGACTTGGAAAGAGTGAACCCGGGCGATTCGTACGCCCCGATAGTTCTAGGATAAAAGGTTGGAAAATGCGGAGAGAGATATGAAGAGCTTGTCGACCACACGTCGGTTCAGGAACACGTAGCTAATACGAGTCGCGAACGAGTAGTGACCGGGGTCCCGACTAATGAAACTCAGACGTCTACTACTAATAATTATTTATTCTAAATTTAAAATTATACTACGAATAGAATTGATACAGTGTAAAAAGACTCTCTCGCGATTGTTGGTCGGAACTAGCGTCCGTCGAAGTGAATCGTAGAAAATCTGATGCCGGAATCCGTCGTGTGCTGCTCTGCAGCTCCTTATATACAAGTCCCAGCGGCGGCGGCTTGTGGCTTTGGCGGCGGCTTGTGGCTTTGGCGGTGGCGGTTCGTTGCTTTGGCGGCGGCTCGGTTCTTGGAAGATGGTGACTGGCTGCCGTCTTTCTTTCTTTCGTCCTTTCTGGATGGTCTATAGTGATGCGTGCAACGGCTTTGTGTGCTTCGGTGCGAGGCGCTTACTGGTAGTAGTGAGGATGCGTCTCGGTGTTGTCGGCTCGTAGCCATCGGATTACCGCTTGTGTGTGGGTCCAGGTCCGTGTGCGAGTCTATGGCATTGCGTGGTGGTCCGTGTCTCTCCCTAAGGCGCACGTGGTGACCACTTGTGGAGTAGTACGGCGTGTGTGTGTGCCCGGCGACCGCGTTGTTTTCCCTAGGGCGTACGTGGTAACCGTTCGGCGACTATTTAGCACGTACTCTCCATTTGCGGCCATGTGTACTCGGTCGTTTACGGCCTTCCCTTTGCGGCGTGACATCATGACTTGTATACGAGCTTCCTTTACGTAAGACGCATTGTTGTTTGTCTGGCGCGACGCTTTGTGTTTTTCCGCGTATGACGCATCATTGTAGAATTACAAATATATGTATATGTATTGTTTACAATATCTAAGCGTAAGGTATCTCCCTTGAAACTTATGTTATAGGTGTGTATTATAATAGTGGTTAGTATTGTAAAGATGACTCCCTTCATGTCGGGCACGAACGTGTGAAATATAATATTGTTAGTAAATGGTTAGTTATATTGAGTTTTTATTAAATTACGTATTATTTGTACTAATAATAAAAGACTCCCTATATAGCGGGCACGAGGACTTACATGTGCTAATAATAAAAGACTCCCTATATAGCGGGCACGAGGAATTCTTTATGTATTTTATATGTCCATACGTCGGGTGACGTAACAGTATAATAAATCCAATAAAAACGGAAATAATAATAATGACGTGAAATGCAATAATTACGGGAATAACGGCCTTAGCAACTGCAATAATAAAAGGATAATAACAGCAATAATAAAAGCAATAATAACGGTAATAATGAAGGTAATAACGGCAATATTCATAGCAACAACAAGGCCAATGAGAGCGCCAATAATAATTGCAATAATAACGGCAACAATAACGTTAATAATGTAGCAATAACGAGAATAAAAAAGGCAATACCAACGGTTATAATAACGGCAATACTAAAGAGAATAACGGCAATAATAATGGTAATAACAACGGCAATAATAAAGGCAATAACGGCAATAATAACTGCTATAATAATGGCAATAATAACGGCAATAACTGCCTTAATAATGGCAATAACAACGGCAATTATAAAGACAATACTAATGACAATAGCGTCAATAATAATATGATTAACAAGGGCAATAGTAACCGCAATAATAAAGACAATAACGGCAATAATAACTGCTATCTACGGCAATAACGGCCTTAATAATGGCATTAATAAAGGCAATAATAACGGTAATAATAGTGGTAATATTAACGGACTTAATAACGACAATAACGTCAATAATTACTGCAATATTAACGGCAATAACGGCCATAAAACGGCAATAATAACGATAATAATAACGACAATAAGGGCAATAATAACTGCAATAAAAACTGGCAATAATAATGGCAATAACGTGGACAATAATAAAGACAAAAAAGGCAATAATAACTGAGATATTAAAGGCAATAAAGGCAATAATAATTGCAATAACAACGGCAATAATAACGGCAATAATAAAGGTAATAATAATGGCAATATCGACGACAATATTAAAGACAATAACGTCAATATTAACTTCAATAATAACGGCAATAATAAAGGAAATAATATAGGTAATAATACCGACAATAAGGGCAATAATAACTGCAATAAAAACGACAATAATAATGGCAATAACGACGGCAATAATAAAGAATATAATATCAATAATAACTGCAATAACGACATGAATAACAGCAAAAATAAAGGCAATAATAACGGCAATTATAAAGAAAATAACGGCAATAATAACTGCTATAATTACGGCAATAACGGCCTTAATAATGGCAATAATAAAGGCAATAATAACGGTAATAATAATTGCAATAATAACGGACTTAATAACGACAATAACGTCAATAATTACTGCAATATTAACGGTGTTACGTCCCACTCGGCACGGGCCTTAAAAAAAAAGAACTATGTTCTTTTCCTTCAAGGAGCTCCTGCTTCAATGGGATATTTGCCCAATTCGGCCGTTACCTACTACGTGTAGTTCGTGGCTCGGGACGGGCTTAACGATAAATTATGTCTTTGATGAGAGGATGGTTTACTTACCCTTAATGCTTCTTTCCATATAATTCTAAATAGCGAGCTGTTCGAGGGTCGCTTGGTAGTAGCTGTCCGGCAACGAAAGTACACTCCGGGCAGTCGATCGGTACGAGCCGATATTCAATAATTCTGCAAGATGGAGACCTCAGGTCCTGCTGAGTATCGGGCCTGGGATGGCAGAGTGTGGTGTCCTCGATGATCCTAAGTCTGCAGGCCGACGGGTCGATGCCCAAGTTAGCCAGATGGTTTGTACCGTTATAATAGTTCGCGAGTAGTCGCCGGAGACGATGCTTGTGTCCGCCCCGACGTGTTTTCGGCATACGTATTCTCTAGGATACAACGGGACCTTCTAGGATGATTGAACCCGAGCGATTCGTACGCTCCGATAGTTCTATGAAGAATGAACCCGGGCGATTCGTACGCCCCGATGGTTCTATGATTTAGGAATATGAACCCGGGCGATTCGTACGCTCCGATAGTTCTATGACTTGGAAAGAGTGAACCCGGGCGATTCGTACGCCCCGATAGTTCTAGGATAAAAGGTTGGAAAATGCGGAGAGAGATATGAAGAGCTTGTCGACCACACGTCGGTTCAGGAACACGTAGCTAATACGAGTCGCGAACGAGTAGTGACCGGGGTCCCGACTAATGAAACTCAGACGTCTACTACTAATAATTATTTATTCTAAATTTAAAATTATACTACGAATAGAATTGATACAGTGTAAAACAAAGACTCTCTCGCGATTATTGGTCGGAACTAGCGTCCGTCGAAGTGAATCGTAGAAAATCTGATGCCGGAATCCGTCGTGTGCTGCTCTGCAGCTCCTTATATACAAGTCCCAGCGGCGGCGGCTTGTGGCTTTGGCGGCGGCGGTTCGTTGCTTTGGCGGCGGCTCGGTTCTTGGAAGATGGTGACTGGCTGCCGTCTTTCTTTCTTTCGTCCTTTCTGGATGGTCTATAGTGATGCGTGCAACGGCTTTGTGTGCTTCGGTGCGAGGCGCTTACTGGTAGTAGTGAGGATGCGTCTCGGTGTTGTCGGCTCGTAGCCATCGGATTACCGCTTGTGTGTGGGTCCAGGTCCGTGTGCGAGTCTATGGCATTGCGTGGTGGTCCGTGTCTCTCCCTAAGGCGCACGTGGTGACCACTTGTGGAGTAGTACGGCGTGTGTGTGTGCCCGGCGACCGCGTTGTTTTCCCTAGGGCGTACGTGGTAACCGTTCGGCGACTATTTAGCACGTACTCTCCATTTGCGGCCATGTGTACTCGGTCGTTTACGGCCTTCCCTTTGCGGCGTGACATCATGACTTGTATACGAGCTTCCTTTACGTAAGACGCATTGTTGTTTGTCTGGCGCGACGCTTTGTGTTTTTCCGCGTATGACGCATCATTGTAGAATTACAAATATATGTATATGTATTGTTTACAATATCTAAGCGTAAGGTATCTCCCTTGAAACTTATGTTATAGGTGTGTATTATAATAGTGGTTAGTATTGTAAAGATGACTCCCTTCATGTCGGGCACGAACGTGTGAAATATAATATTGTTAGTAAATGGTTAGTTATATTGAGTTTTTATTAAATTACGTATTATTTGTACTAATAATAAAAGACTTTTTTGTTTTTATTATTGTCCACGTTATTGCCATTATTATTGCCAGTTTTTATTGCAGTTATTATTGCCCTTATTGTCGTTATTATTACCGTTATTATTGCCGTTTTATGGCCGTTATTGCCGTTGTTACGTCACCCGACGTATGGACATATAAAATACATAAAGAATTCCTCGTGCCCGCTATATAGGGAGTCTTTTATTATTAGCACATGTAAGTCCTCGTGCCCGCTATATAGGGAGTCTTTTATTATTAGTACAAATAATACGTAATTTAATAAAAACTCAATATAACTAACCATTTACTAACAATATTATATTTCACACGTTCGTGCCCGACATGAAGGGAGTCATCTTTACAATACTAACCACTATTATAATACACACCTATAACATAAGTTTCAAGGGAGATACCTTACGCTTAGATATTGTAAACAATACATATACATATATTTGTAATTCTACAATGATGCGTCATACGCGGAAAAACACAAAGCGTCGCGCCAGACAAACAACAATGCGTCTTACGTAAAGGAAGCTCGTATACAAGTCATGATGTCACGCCGCAAAGGGAAGGCCGTAAACGACCGAGTACACATGGCCGCAAATGGAGAGTACGTGCTAAATAGTCGCCGAACGGTTACCACGTACGCCCTAGGGAAAACAACGCGGTCGCCGGGCACACACACACGCCGTACTACTCCACAAGTGGTCACCACGTGCGCCTTAGGGAGAGACACGGACCACCACGCAATGCCATAGACTCGCACACGGACCTGGACCCACACACAAGCGGTAATCCGATGGCTACGAGCCGACAACACCGAGACGCATCCTCACTACTACCAGTAAGCGCCTCGCACCGAAGCACACAAAGCCGTTGCACGCATCACTATAGACCATCCAGAAAGGACGAAAGAAAGAAAGACGGCAGCCAGTCACCATCTTCCAAGAACCGAGCCGCCGCCAAAGCAACGAACCGCCACCGCCAAAGCCACAAGCCGCCGCCAAAGCCACAAGCCGCCGCCGCTGGGACTTGTATATAAGGAGCTGCAGAGCAGCACACGACGGATTCCGGCATCAGATTTTCTACGATTCACTTCGACGGACGCTAGTTCCGACCAATAATCGCGAGAGAGTCTTTGTTTTACACTGTATCAATTCTATTCGTAGTATAATTTTAAATTTAGAATAAATAATTATTAGTAGTAGACGTCTGAGTTTCATTAGTCGGGACCCCGGTCACTACTCGTTCGCGACTCGTATTAGCTACGTGTTCCTGAACCGACGTGTGGTCGACAAGCTCTTCATATCTCTCTCCGCATTTTCCAACCTTTTATCCTAGAACTATCGGGGCGTACGAATCGCCCGGGTTCACTCTTTCCAAGTCATAGAACTATCGGAGCGTACGAATCGCCCGGGTTCATATTCCTAAATCATAGAACCATCGGGGCGTACGAATCGCCCGGGTTCATTCTTCATAGAACTATCGGAGCGTACGAATCGCTCGGGTTCAATCATCCTAGAAGGTCCCGTTGTATCCTAGAGAATACGTATGCCGAAAACACGTCGGGGCGGACACAAGCATCGTCTCCGGCGACTACTCGCGAACTATTATAACGGTACAAACCATCTGGCTAACTTGGGCATCGACCCGTCGGCCTGCAGACTTAGGATCATCGAGGACACCACACTCTGCCATCCCAGGCCCGATACTCAGCAGGACCTGAGGTCTCCATCTTGCAGAATTATTGAATATCGGCTCGTACCGATCGACTGCCCGGAGTGTACCTTCGTTGCCGGACAGCTACCACCAAGCGACCCTCGAACAGCTCGCTATTTAGAATTATATGGAAAGAAGCATTAAGGGTAAGTAAATCATCCTCTCATCAAAGACATAATTTATCGTTAAGCCCGTCCCGAGCCACGAACTACACGTAGTAGGTAACGGCCGAATTGGGCAAATATCCCATTGAAGCAGGAGCTCCTTGAAGGAAAGAACATAGTTCTTTTTTTTAAGGCCCGTGCCGAGTGGGACGTAACAATAAAATTGGTGACAGCGGTGGGATACTAACGATACATTATGTCAATTGAGAGGAGCGATCGCATTGAAACGCGCAGCATGACCACGCGTCAAACAGACGAAATAAGCCCCGACGAAAGGCGGCGTATAGCCAATACAATGGCTCAGTTAGATTCGCGGGAACGCGACCTTTTCGAACGCGAACAAAGACTACGCGAACGCGAAGAAACTCTCCGTACCACATCCGAGGAAGCAAAATTGGGAGAAACAGATACTCTCGCGTTCCTAATGAGAGAAATCGTCGCGCTACGAACGGAAAATCAGCTTCACTTGCCTAATCATCAGGTTAGCGAAGCCCTAGCATCTATTCCACAGTACGACGGAAAAAATATGCCTTTATCTTCTTACATTAGAGCATGCAAACGCGCACGTCAAATGATCCCCACCTATCCGGAGGAACTGTTTACTCTAGCCGCGATAAGGAAACTACAGGATTCCGCTTATGTCGCGATCGAGAGACACCATCCTAGAACAATGCTTGAATTAGGCAGCAGACTCAGGCAAACTTTGGGGACATACTACTCGTTAGATTTTTATAGGACTGAACTAAGAAACGTGCTTATGTCCGAAAATGAACCGATAATAGACTACATCGGTCGCGTACAAGACTTACACGAAAGTCTCCTTGACGAAGAAAGGTTCTGGGGAGGGCTTACGGAAAGTAAAAAACAGGAAATAGACGAATTAGCTCTAAAAAGTTTTTGTTCGGGTCTACCATTAGATTATCACCCGTATCTAAACGACTTACGGTGCGGAGACCTAAGCGACGCATACGATAAGGCGATTCAGCTACATTCGTCTATACAACATGAATGGGACAGACGAGGTCTGGCGAGGCCGCGGCCACAATACAAAACTAAGGCCTATCAAGAAAGACCAATGGATTATTATTATTATGAATCAAAAAGAAATAGTAAACCCAGTACCCGGCCTACTAGACCTCCTCCGGACCCAGATGCATGTTCTTATTGCAAGAGGATCGGTCACACTCAAGCACAATGTTATAGGAAATCGCGTGACCTGCAACGCCGGTCACAGACACAAGTTCAAGAACCTTACACTCCACCTCCCGAGAACTCCCGTCAATCCTCTCCATCCTCTCACTACTCCCCTCCCTCGTCACGAGACCAAAGGTATATAAAGAAATGCTCGTATTGTAAGCACATCGGACATACGATAGAGGAATGCCGGAAGAAAAAGTGGAGGGAAACCCAGTCGGGAAACGAACTGACGTCTCTGGGGAAGGGCGCACCCGCAGAGACCGCGTCAGCGCGCCCAGTACGAACAATAAAGGAAGAGAAGCCACTCGCGTCTACTTCTTCCAATTAAAGGAAGAATGCACCTCTCCGTCTATCGTCCTTTCTTCCGACGATTTAGCCAAGGAAACAGAATTTTTAATCGACACGGGTTCGGAACTAAACATATTAAAAATAACAATGGCAAATGGAGACATATTATGTGACGAAAACGACAAAGTCAGACTGATCGGTATCACCGACAAAACTGTTACCACGTACGGTTCGGTGACCGTACACATTCACGGATACCCGGTTAAATTCCAACTGGTACCAAATTCCTTTCCTATCCCCTACGACGGTATTTTGGGTTCCGACTTCTTTCATAAAACAGCCAAAATCGATTATGAGAGAGAATCTATAAAGTGGCACGGAATAGTTGTGCCCTTTGTTCAATCAAAGGAGATAACTATTCCGGGGCGAACGAGCAATGTCTGTAAAATAAAAATAAAGAATAACGAATTCGAGCAGGAAACCGAGACCCAACATACCGTCCTCCCTACTCACATTACCCATTCCAAATCCTGCAAATACACAAAAAAGACAGACGAACGTTACGCACTAGCCCTACAGAACATTAACTTGGACGAACTGAACGATGAAGAGAAATCCGTAGCAAAAGATATGATCAGAGAATCCATAGATTTATTTCATTTACCGGGCGACAGACTGACGTACTCCGACACCGTAACACACAAAATAGAGACAGTGGACTCTATTCCAGTAAATGTCCGACAGTACCGCTTCCCGCCCATTCATAAGGAGGAGATAAACAAACAGATAGGAGAACTTCTAGAAAACAATGTAATCAAATCATCTACGTCCCCGTATAATTCTCCACTATGGATAGTTCCGAAGAAACCGGACGCAAAGGGGAATAAAAGATGGAGATTAGTCATCGACTACCGGATATTAAACGAAAAAACTATTAAAGACAGTTATCCACTGCCGAACATAACAGAAATATTAGATCAATTAGGAAGCGCGAAATATTTTAGTACGTTCGATCTCGCATCAGGTTTCCATCAGATCGGCATGGACAAAGAAGACGCGCCGAAAACGGCTTTCTCCACGCCATTCGGGCATTACGAATTTAAACGTATGCCCTTTGGTCTCAAAAACGCTCCTTCCACCTTCCAACGCTTGATGAACAATGTCCTGACCGGATTGCAAGGTAATGAATTATTCGTTTACCTAGATGACATAGTCATATACTCCAGCTCGCTACAAGAGCACCTTTTGAAATACCGAAAATTATGTGCGCGTCTCCGTGACGCCAATCTAAAACTACAGCCCGAGAAATGCAATCTTCTCAGGAAGGAGGTTGTATATCTCGGGCATTTCATTAGCGCGGATGGAGTGAAACCAGACCCAGGAAAAATAGAGGCAGTCAAGAACTTCCCGACGCCAAAGAATGCAAAGAACATAAAACAATTCCTGGGACTGGCAGGTTATTATCGACGCTTCATACCAAATTTCTCAGGTACAAGTAAACCGCTGACAAACCTCTTAAAGAAAGACGTACCATTTAAGTGGGAGGACGCTCAAAACAAGGCATTCAAAACTTTAACAAGCCTTTTGTGTGAGCAACCGCTTTTGCAATTCCCTGATTTTACCAAGCCTTTCCTAGTAACTACCGACGCATCAAATTACGCGATCGGGGGAATTCTCAGTCAGGGAGAAATCGGTAAAGATCTGCCCATAGCCTACACGTCAAGAATCTTAAATCAAGCGGAACAAAATTATTCGACAATAGAGAAAGAGCTGCTTGCCATTATATACGCTGTTAATTACTTCCGACCTTATCTATACGGTCGTAAATTCAGTTTAATCACCGACCACCGTCCGTTAGTGTGGTTAAATTCTGTGAAAGACCCGACGTCTCGGCTTATTAGATGGCGACTCAAACTCGCCGAGTATGAATACGATATTGTCTACAAAGCCGGAAAACGAAACGTCAATGCCGACGCGCTATCGCGTAACCCTATAGAGTTGAGTAAACGGATCCTTCCGATAGCAGGGACCAGCTCGAGTGACGACGAAATATTCTCGTCGCTCACTAAGAGACGTCGCACGCAAGAAATATCAAAACCCGAGACCGCACTTGAAACGGAAATACCTAACATAAACATAACCATAAACGATACAGACGAAACGAACGACGACGAACTGGATCTATCACGCTACGAAAGTAATATTATAGAAATAAAAGACAGAATAACAATGCACAAAGGACACATAGCATTTTTTGTGACAAAGACCGGAACTCCTATTGACAAAGGAGCTAAAGAACTTGCCGACAATAAAAGACTACCAAACATTACCGACGTAACGCTTGGTAGAGTAAAAATCACAAAACGGGACAATAGATACCTCATCGCGTTACCCGTCCAGGAGAGAACATCCGTCTCTATTCAATTAGAAATTCTAGATGAAGTATTACATTCTCTTTTGGACGCGGCAATTGAATTGAATTTAGAGACAATAGCTATTTCAAGGGACAATATAGAAGACGTACCATGGATAAACATTAAACGCAAGATAAGTTCGATCTTCACGGATCACAAAACAAAAATTATTATATTAAAACATGAAATCATAATACCCAGGGAGATCGAACGCGTCCAAATTATCCATGACAATCACGCTACTCCTATGGGAGGTCACAAAGGAGTCACTAAGACATATTGGCGTATAAAACAACGGTACTACTGGCCTAACCTTAAAACAGATATACAAAACTTTGTCCAAAACTGCCGCAGCTGTCAGACCAAGAAACTTGTTCGACAAAAAACCAGACAACCGATGACCCTTACCGACACACCAGGAAGGGCCTTCGACAAAATTTCGATGGATATAGTAGGACCGATGCCTACTAGTAAACTAGGCAATAATTACATTTTAACAATACAAGATCTACTTACCAAATATTCTATAGCGGTACCACTACAACAAGCTTCTTCGGTCGAAATAGCTGACGCATTTATAAAAAATTTAATATGTAAATACGGCAGCCCGAAAGGGATACTAACTGATCAAGGCACTGCTTTCTTATCAGAATTGATGAAAGCAGTGGCCAAGAAATTTAGAATAGAAACATACCAAACCACCGCTTATCGACCGCAATCCAACGGATCAATAGAACGCTCACACCACGTGTTAGCAGAATTTTTGAAACACTTTATAAAGGATAATTCTGAATGGGACGATTGGGTCGATATAGCGATGTTTTCTTATAATACAAGTATACATGAAGGTACACAATACACTCCACACGAATTAATCTTTGGCCAGTTAGCGAAAACTCCGAATGATAGCACACTTAACGACTTAAAGGACGAAACTTACGCATCGTACTTGGCTGAATTGACGGAACAGTTACAGAAATCGCAGGAGGCCGCCAAAGAGAACCTCGAACGCGCGAAAATAAAATCTAAAAATTATTACGATAAAAAACAGAGGGTGGTGAACTTCTCAATGGGCGACTCCGTGTACCTCCTAAAGGGAAAAATCAAAGGCAAGTTAGACAGCCAGTACGAAGGACCGTATAAAATCATACAAATTTTAAATAATAACAATGTAAAAATAGAAACGCCAAAAGGCCTCTATGTCGTTCATACGGACAGATTAAAATTAAATAAAGTTAGAAAATAAGTCAAAACCTACGTCCAGGACTCTATAAAACCGACTAACGGTTGACACGGCACAGCATGAAGCCACAGTAGATCTAAGAGTCTAGGACGACGGTCGTTAAGGTGTCTCCTCTTTATTTTATTTTTATTATTATAACATAAGTCACCGCAGTCCGAGCAAAGCGTCATATTTTCTGTAAAGAAAACAAGCATCAAAACCAAAGAAGAATCTTCGAATCACAATGGAGAAATTAGCATTGGTTATACTACTTACAATAGTAAGAGCTACGCAAAATATAACCAGATACGACTGTGCTGGTTTCACACTCAACGTAACTACATTCTCGCTGCTGGACATCTCTGAATGATAGACGCCGAATCTTCAACCAACAAGCCAAGAACTATACGTGTCTGAATACCATCCAATAAATGCCATCCAGTGTAAAGAAAGGACCGATAGGACCATCTATCACTGCGAAGTGTACTCGCACGTCTCAATAGTGCACAATGGCCAACACGAATACATTCATCCGCTCACCCAACGCCTATGCGAACAAGGAATAGTCTCCAGAAGCCTATCTCTGGGTCCCAACAGCCTCATAATGGGACGAAAAAGAAACAGCACGCACCTACACAGCTAGACCATAAGTGGGTTCGTCAGTACAGGCGGAGCCTGCAAGGGCTCGCAATATAGCAACCTATACGGTACCTGGAACGAAGTAGTAACACAGGCCAACGACTTTTGGGGAGCGTTTGTGACATTCGGATCAGCAAGCGCCGGAGTCATAAAAACGATACTCATGATCCTCCGATCAATAAAATATGTAACAGACACCGTCATCCACGGCTATGCATAACACTTACGGTTGAAGTATTCATCTAATGGGAGCCATTGGGGTTCGCCTACGCATCTTTTGCTTCATCTTGCCAAGTCAACAAAGGAAGAAAAAGCGGAGAACGACCAAAAACCGCCAGAAGATGCTGAAACAATAGAGCTACCTACGACAAAACCAAAGGACGCCACCACCACCCTACCCTTCAAATAGCAGATACTTGCAAGAGGAGCCGACATTCAAAATGCACGTATAACTACGTACATTTTTTTTATAAGGAGGGAGGTGTTACGTCACCCGACGTATGGACATATAAAATACATAAAGAATTCCTCGTGCCCGCTATATAGGGAGTCTTTTATTATAGTACAAATAATACGTAATTTAATAAAAACTCAATATAACTAACCATTTACTAACAATATTATATTTCACACGTTCGTGCCCGACATGAAGGGAGTCATCTTTACAATACTAACCACTATTATAATACACACCTATAACATAAGTTTCAAGGGAGATACCTTACGCTTAGATATTGTAAACAATACATATACATATATTTGTAATTCTACAATGATGCGTCATACGCGGAAAAACACAAAGCGTCGCGCCAGACAAACAACAATGCGTCTTACGTAAAGGAAGCTCGTATACAAGTCATGATGTCACGCCGCAAAGGGAAGGCCGTAAACGACCGAGTACACATGGCCGCAAATGGAGAGTACGTGCTAAATAGTCGCCGAACGGTTACCACGTACGCCCTAGGGAAAACAACGCGGTCGCCGGGCACACACACACGCCGTACTACTCCACAAGTGGTCACCACGTGCGCCTTAGGGAGAGACACGGACCACCACACAATGCCATAGACTCGCACACGGACCTGGACCCACACACAAGCGGTAATCCGATGGCTACGAGCCGACAACACCGAGACGCATCCTCACTACTACCAGTAAGCGCCTCGCACCGAAGCACACAAAGCCGTTGCACGCATCACTATAGACCATCCAGAAAGGACGAAAGAAAGAAAGACGGCAGCCAGTCACCATCTTCCAAGAACCGAGCCGCCGCCAAAGCAACGAACCGCCACCGCCAAAGCCACAAGCCGCCGCCAAAGCCACAAGCCGCCGCCGCTGGGACTTGTATATAAGGAGCTGCAGAGCAGCACACGACGGATTCCGGCATCAGATTTTCTACGATTCACTTCGACGGACGCTAGTTCTGACCAATAATCGCGAGAGAGTCTTTGTTTTACACTGTATCAATTCTATTCGTAGTATAATTTTAAATTTAGAATAAATAATTATTAGTAGTAGACGTCTGAGTTTCATTAGTCGGGACCCCGGTCACTACTCGTTCGCGACTCGTATTAGCTACGTGTTCCTGAACCGACGTGTGGTCGACAAGCTCTTCATATCTCTCTCCGCATTTTCCAACCTTTTATCCTAGAACTATCGGGGCGTACGAATCGCCCGGGTTCACTCTTTCCAAGTCATAGAACTATCGGGGCGTACGAATCGCCCGGGTTCATATTCCTAAATCATAGAACCATCGGGGCGTACGAATCGCCCGGGTTCATTCTTCATAGAACTATCGGAGCGTACGAATCGCTCGGGTTCAATCATCCTAGAAGGTCCCGTTGTATCCTAGAGAATACGTATGCCGAAAACACGTCGGGGCGGACACAAGCATCGTCTCCGGCGACTACTCGCGAACTATTATAACGGTACAAACCATCTGGCTAACTTGGGCATCGACCCGTCGGCCTGCAGACTTAGGATCATCGAGGACACCACACTCTGCCATCCCAGGCCCGATACTCAGCAGGACCTGAGGTCTCCATCTTGCAGAATTATTGAATATCGGCTCGTACCGATCGACTGCCCGGAGTGTACCTTCGTTGCCGGACAGCTACCACCAAGCGACCCTCGAACAGCTCGCTATTTAGAATTATATGGAAAGAAGCATTAAGGGTAAGTAAATCATCCTCTCATCAAAGACATAATTTATCGTTAAGCCCGTCCCGAGCCACGAACTACACGTAGTAGGTAACGGCCGAATTGGGCAAATATCCCATTGAAGCAGGAGCTCCTTGAAGGAAAGAACATAGTTCTTTTTTTTAAGGCCCGTGCCGAGTGGGACGTAACAAAAGAATATAATATCAATAATAACAGCAATAACGACATGAATAACAGCAAAAATAAAGGCAATAATAACGGCAATTATAAAGAAAATAACGGCAATAATAACTGCTATAATTACGGCAATAACGGCCTTAATAATGGCAATAATAAAGGCAATAATAACGGTAATAATAATTGCAATAATAACGGACTTAATAACGACAATAACGTCAATAATTACTGCAATATTAACGGCAATAACGGCCTTAATAACGGCAATAATAACGATAATAATAACGACAATAAGGGCAATAATAACTGCAATAAAAACGGCAATAATAATGGCAATAACATAGACAATAATAAAGACAAAAAGCGGCAATAATAACTGTGATATTAAAGGCAATAAAGGCAATAATAATGGCAATAACAACGGCAATAATAACGGCAATAATGAAGGTAATAATAATGGCAATATCGACGGCAATATTAAAGACAATAACGTCAATCATAAGTTCAAAAATAACGGCAATAATAACTGCAATAACGGTCTTAATAACGGCGATTATAAAGGAAATAATAAAGATAATAATAACGATAATAAGGGCAATAATAACGTGCAATAAAAACGGTAATATTAATGGCAATAACGACGGCAATAATAAAGAATATAAAATCAATAATAACTGCAATAACGACATGAATAACAGTAAAACAAAAAGCAATAATATCGGCAATAATAAAGAATATAACGGCAATAACGGCCTTAATAATGGCAATAATAAAGGCAATAATAACGGTAATAATAATGGCAATAATAACGGCCTTAATAACGACAATAACGTAAATAATATCCGCAATAATTACGGCAATAATAACTGCAATAATAACGGCAATAACGACCATAATAACGGCAATAATTAAGACAATAAAGGCAATAATAACTGCATTAATAACGGCAATATAAACGACATTAATGTCAATAATATCCGCAATAATAACGGCAATAATGACTGCAATAACGGCATTAATAACGGCAAAAATAAAGACAATAAAAACGGTAATAATAACTATAATAGAGGCAATAATCTCTGCAAGAATAACGGCAATAATAATGGCAATAACAACGGCAATACTAAAGACAATAACGTCAATACTAACTGTAATAATAACGGCAATAACGGCTTTAAAAATGGCAATAATAAAGGCAATAATAACGCTAATAATAATCAGAATAAAACAGCAATAATAAAGACAATAACGCAAAAAATAACGGCAATAATATAGGCAACATCGGCCTAAATAACGGCAATATTAACTGACATAATAAATGCAATAACGGCCTTAATAATGTCAATAATAAATCCAATAATTACGGAGATAATAATAATGAGAATATTAAATGCAATAACGGTCTTCATAACAGCAATTATGAAGGGAATAATAACGGCAATATTCAGAAAATAACGGCAATAATAACTCTAATAATAACGGAAAAAGTAAAGAAATTAACGACAATATTATCTGCAATAATAACGGCAATATTAATGGCAATAACGACATTAACTATGGAAACAAACGGCAATTATAACTGCAATAAAAACGGAAAAATTATAGAAGACAACGCCAATAATAACTGCAATAACGGCCTTAATAACGGCAATAATAAAGGCAATAAGTACGGTAATAATCACGATAATAAGGGCAATAATATCTGCAATAATAATGGCAGTAATAACGGCAATAACAACGACAATAATAAAGGCATTAACGTTAATAATAACTGCAATAATAACTGCAATAATAACGGCAATAATAACTGCAATAACGGCTTTAATATCGGCAATAATAAAGGTAATAATAACGATAATAGTAAAAGCAAAAACGGCAATAATAACTGCAATAATTACGGCAATATTATCTGCAATAATAACGGCCATCATAACTGCAATATCAACGGCAATAATAAAGGTAATAATAACGGTAATAATCATGGTAATAAGAGCGATAATATCTGCAGTAATAATGGCAATAATAACATTAAAAATAGCGATAATGAGGAAATAATAAAAGTAATAATAACGATAATGAGGGCAATAATATCAGCAATAATAATGGCAATAACAACGGCAACAATAAAGACAATAACGGCAATAATAACTGAATATTAATGGCAATAATAACGGCAATATTTTCAATAATAATGGCAATAGTAACGTCAATATTTAGGAATAACGGCAATATTAATGGCAACAATTATGGCAATAAGATTGGCAATAATAACAGCAATAATAAATAAAATAACGTTAATAATAACTGCAATAATAATGGCAATAATAAAGATATAACGCCAATAATAACTGCAATAATAATAGCAATAACAACTGCAATAACGGCATTAATAACGACATTAATAAAGGGAATAATAGCGGTAATAATAACGAAAATAACGGCAATAATAACTGCAAAATTAACGGCAATAACGGCCTGATTAATGGCAATAATATAGGCAATAATAACCATAATAATAATGGCAATATCAACGGCAATAATGAGGACAATAACGGCAATAATAACTGAATATTAATGACAATAATAACGGCAAAATCTTCAATAATAATGGCAATAATAAAGGCAATAATAACGGCAATATTAATGGCAAAAATGAGGCACTAATATTGGCAAATATAACGGCAATAATACACAAAATAACCGCAATAATAACTGCAATAATTATGGCAATAATGACGACAATAATAAAGATATTAACACCTATAATAACTGCAATAGTAATAGCAATAACAACTGCAATAACAGCATTAATAACGACATTAATAAAGGGTATAATAGCGGTAATAATAACGAAAATAAGCGAAATAATAACTGCTATAATAACGGTAATAATAATGGCAATAACAACGGCAATAATAAAGAATATAACAACGACAATAATAACGGCAATAATAATGGCAATAACAACGACAATAATTACGGCAATAATATAGGCAATATCGGCCTAAATAACGGCAATATTAACTGACATAATAAATGCAATAACGGCCTTAATAACGGCATTAACAAAGGCAATAATAACTGCAATAATAACGGCTATATTTAAGAAATTACGGAAATAATAATGGCAATAATAACGACAATAATAAAAGCAATAATATCGGTAATAATAACGGCCATAAAGGCAATATTCACAGCAATAATAACGGCAATAGTACTGGCAATATTAATGCCGATAATAACGTTAACAATCTAGGCAATAACGGCAATATTGACTATAATAATGGCAATAATATGGGCAATAATAACTGCAATAATAACGTCAATAATAACGGTAATAATAACGATAATAATAACGACAAGAAGGGCAATAATAACTGCAATATAAACGGCAATAATAATGGCAATAACGTCGACAATAATAAAGACAAAAACGGCAATAATAACTTTTATAATAAAGGCAATAACGGCTTTAATAATAAACATAATAAAGGCAATAATAACGCTAATAAAAATCGGAATAAAAACGGCAATAATAAAGACAATAACGTCAATAATAACTGCAATAATAACGGCAATAATTAAGACAATAAAGGAAATAATAACTGCAATAATAACGGCAATATAATCGACATTAATGTCAATAGTAAATGCAAAAATTACGGCAATATTAATTGCAATAACAACGGCAATGATAACTGCAATAATAACGGCAATAACGGCGGCAATAATAAAGAATATAAAATCAATAATAACTGCAATAACGACATGAATAACAGCAAAATAAAGGCAATAATAACGGCAATAATAAAGAAAATTACGGCTATAATAAAGAAAATTACGGCTATAATAAAGAAAATAACGGCAATAATAACTGCTATAATTACGGCAATATCGGCCTTAATAATTGAAATAATAAAGGCAATAATAACGGTAATAATAATGGCAATAATAACGGCCTTAATAACGACAATAACGTCAATAATAACTGCAATAACGGCCTTAATAACAGCAAAAATAAAGACAATAAAAACGGTAATAATAACGATAATAAGGGCAATAATCTCTGCAATAATAACGGCAATAATAATAGCAATAACAACGGCAATAATAAAGATAAGAATGCCAATAATAACTGCAATAATAACGGCAATAACGACCATAATAACGGCAATAAATAAGACAATAAAGGAAATAATAACTGCAATAATAACGGCAATATCAACTACATTAATGTCAATAATAAATGCAATAATTACGACAATATTAATTGCAATAATAACGGCAATGATAACTGCAATAATAACGGCAATGACGTACGTAATAATGCCAATTATAAAGGTAATAATAACATTAATAATAATGGCTATAATAACTGCAATAACGGCCTGAATAACAGCAAAAATAAAAGCAATAATAACGGCAATATTAACTGCAACAACGGCCGTAATAACGGTAAAAATAAAGACAACAAAAACGGTAATAATAACTATAATAGGGGCAATAATCTCTGCAATAATTACGGCAATAATAATGGCAATAGCAACGGCAATAATAAAGACAATAACGTCAATACTAACTGTTATAATAACGGCATTAACGACCTTATTAATGTGTATAATAAATCCAATAAAAACGGAAATAATAATAATGACGTGAAATGCAATAATTACGGGAATAACGGCCTTAGCAACTGCAATAATAAAAGGATAATAACAGCAATAATAAAAGCAATAATAACGGTAATAATGAAGGTAATAACGGCAATATTCATAGCAACAACAAGGCCAATGAGAGCGCCAATAATAATTGCAATAATAACGGCAACAATAACGTTAATAATGTAGCAATAACGAGAATAAAAAAGGCAATACCAACGGTTATAATAACGGCAATACTAAAGAGAATAACGGCAATAATAATGGTAATAACAACGGCAATAATAAAGGCAATAACGGCAATAATAACTGCTATAATAATGGCAATAATAACGGCAATAACTGCCTTAATAATGGCAATAACAACGGCAATTATAAAGACAATACTAATGACAATAGCGTCAATAATAATATGATTAACAACGGCAATAGTAACCGCAATAATAAAGACAATAACGGCAATAATAACTGCTATCTACGGCAATAACGGCCTTAATAATGGCATTAATAAAGGCAATAATAACGGTAATAATAGTGGTAATATTAACGGACTTAATAACGACAATAACGTCAATAATTACTGCAATATTAACGGCAATAACGGACATAAAACGGCAATAATAACGATAATAATAACGACAATAAGGGCAATAATAACTGCAATAAAAACTGGCAATAATAATGGCAATAACGTGGACAATAATAAAGACAAAAAAGGCAATAATAACTGAGATATTAAAGGCAATAAAGGCAATAATAGTTGCAATAACAACGGCAATAATAACGGCAATAATAAAGGTAATAATAATGGCAATATCGACGACAATATTAAAGACAATAACGTCAATATTAACTTCAATAATAACGGCAATAATAAAGGAAATAATATAGGTAATAATACCGACAATAAGGGCAATAATAACTGCAATAAAAACGACAATAATAATGGCAATAACGACGGCAATAATAAAGAATATAATATCAATAATAACTGCAATAACGACATGAATAACAGCAAAAATAAAGGCAATAATAACGGCAATAATAAAGAAAATAACGGTAATAATAACTGCTATAATTACGACAATAACGGCCTTAATAATGGCAATAATAAAGGCAATAATAACGGTAATAATAATTGCAATAATAACGGACTTAATAACGACAATAACGTCAATAATTACTGCAATATTAACGGCAATAACGGCCTTAATAACGGCAATAATAACGATAATAATAACGACAATAAGGGCAATAATAACTGCAATAAAAACGGCAATAATAATGGCAATAACATAGACAATAATAAAGACAAAAAGCGGCAATAATAACTGTGATATTAAAGGCAATAAAGGCAATAATAATGGCAATAACAACGGCAATAATAACGGCAATAATGAAGGTAATAATAATGGCAATATCGACGGCAATATTAAAGACAATAACGTCAATCATAAGTTCAAAAATAACGGCAATAATAACTGCAATAACGGTCTTAATAACGGCGATTATAAAGGAAATAATAAAGATAATAATAACGATAATAAGGGCAATAATAACGTGCAATAAAAACGGTAATATTAATGGCAATAACGACGGCAATAATAAAGAATATAAAATCAATAATAACTGCAATAACGACATGAATAACAGTAAAACAAAAAGCAATAATAACGGCAATAATAAAGAATATAACGGCAATAACGGCCTTAATAATGGCAATAATAAAGGCAATAATAACGGTAATAATAATGGCAATAATAACGGCCTTAATAACGACAATAACGTAAATAATATCCGCAATAATTACGGCAATAATAACTGCAATAATAACGGCAATAACGACCATAATAACGGCAATAATTAAGACAATAAAGGCAATAATAACTGCATTAATAACGGCAATATAAACGACATTAATGTCAATAATATCCGCAATAATAACGGCAAAAAATACTGCAATAACGGCATTAATAACGGCAAAAATAAAGACAATAAAAACGGTAATAATAACTATAATACAGGCAATAATCTCTGCAAGAATAACGGCAATAATAATGGCAATAACAACGGCAATACTAAAGACAATAACGTCAATACTAACTGTAATAATAACGGCAATAACGGCTTTAAAAATGGCAATAATAAAGGCAATAATAACGCTAATAATAATCAGAATAAAACAGCAATAATAAAGACAATAACGCAAAAAATAACGGCAATAATATAGGCAACATCGGCCTAAATAACGGCAATATTAACTGACATAATAAATGCAATAACGGCCTTAATAATGTCAATAATAAATCCAATAATTACGGAGATAATAATAATGAGAATATTAAATGCAATAATGGCCTTCATAACAGCAATTATGAAGGGAATAATAACGGCAATATTCAGAAAATAACGGCAATAATAACTCTAATAATAACGGATAAAGTAAAGAAATTAACGACAATATTATCTGCAATAATAACGGCAATATTAATGGCAATAACGATAATAATTATGGGAATAAACGGCAATTATAACTGCAATAAAAACGGAAAAATTATAGAAAATAACGCCAATAATAACTGCAATAACGGCCTTAATAACGGCAATAATAAAGGCAATAATAACGGTAATAATAACGATAATAAGGGCAATAATATCTGCAATAATAATGGCAATATTAACGGCAATAACAACGACAATAATAAAGGCATTAACGTTAATAATAACTGCAATAATAACTGCAATAATAACGGCAATAATAACTGCAATAACGGCTTTAATATCGGTGTTACGTCACCCGACGTATGGACTTATAAAATATATAAAGAGATATTCCTCGTGCCCGCTATATAGGGAGTCTTTTATTAACACATGTAATTCCTCGTGCCCGCTATATAGGGAGTCTTTTATTATCACGTGTAATTTCCTCGTGCCCGCTATATAGGGAGTCAGCTTATTAAATCATGTATTACTCACAGTATAGTTGATATCATTTATTAACAATATTATAATTTACACATTCGTGCCCGACATGAAGGGAGTAACTTTTACAACACTAACAAATATTATATTTACACTGGGGAACACCTTACGATTAGAACATGCATATATAATAATTAGCTATAAATAATAGATACATAATAATCGATACGTATTTAACACACACATTTATAATATACGCGAAGTCCTAACAAGCGCCTTTAAGTCACCAAAAGTCCTAACAAGAGACTGAAAGTAAACGCCGACTAGCCGGTCCTTCATCCATACATGGCCTTCACGTGGTCCTTAGGGAAACTACGCGGTCATTCGCATACTTCCTACACGAAACCTTTCGAACCAGAGGAGAGAGTGAAAGCCGTCACCATCAAGTAGCCTGTACTCTGCCCACACATGGTCACCACGTGGTCCTTAGGGAAACTACGCGGCCACTAGGGGCACCTTCTACCTGAAACCTTGGGACCGGAGGAGAAGAGCACAAAGCCGGCGACGTCGACAGGCCTGTCCTCCGCCCACACATGGCCACCACGTGCGCCTTAGGGAAAGCACGCGGCCGCCAGGCACTTACGGCACCTCTCCACAAGTGGTCATCACGCGCGTCTACAGAACGGACTCAGAATTCCGAAGTTACAAGATACATGGCACAGCTAACGCACACACGGGCCTAGGCCAACACACACACGCGGAATTCAGCTGACGCCAAGCAAAGTAACGCCAAGACGCTCATCCCTACCACCGCTAGTACGCGCTTCAGCTCAACGCGCGCAGAACCATCGCACGCTACCCCACCACCGCCAACAAGGACGAGAGAAGGGAAGACGGCAGCCAATCACCATCCTCTTAGAGCCAAGCCGCCGCCGCTTCGCTACGAGCCGCCGCCGCTTCGCCACGAGCCGCCACCGCTAAGATTCAGTATATAAGGAGCTGCAGAGCAGCACACGACGGGTTTTTTCGACTACAGATTTTCTTCGAATCACTTCGACGGACGTTTCGAACAATAATCGCGGGAGAGTCTTTTACGCTGTATCAATTCTATTCATATTATAATTTAAACTTAGAATAAATTAGAATTAGTAGAAGTCTGTGTTTCATTAGTCGGGACCCCGGTCACTACTCATTCGCGACTCGTATTATCTACGTGTTCCTGAACCGACGTGTGGTCGACAAGCTCTTCATCTCTCTCCGCATTTTCCAACCTTTTATCCTAGAACTATCGGGGCGTACGAATCGCCCGGGTTCACTCTTTCCAAGTCTTAGAACTATCGGGGCGTACGAATCGCCCGGGTTCATACTCCTAAATCATAGAACTATCGGGGCGTACGAATCGCCCGGGTTCATTCTTCACAGAACTATCGGAGCGTACGAATCGCTCGGGTTCAATCATCCTAAAAGGTCCCATTGCATCCTAGAGAATACCTATGCCGAAAACACGTCGGGGCGGACGTAAACATAGTCTCCGGCGTCTACTCGCGAACTATTATAGCGGTACAAACCATCTGGCTAACTTGGGCATCGACCCGTCGGCCTGCAGACCTAGGATCATCGAGGAGACCACACTCTGCCATCCCAGGCCCGATACTCAGCAGGACCTGAGGTCTCCATCTTGCAGAATTACTGAATATCGGCTCGTACCGATCAACTGCCCGGAGTGTACCTTCGTTGCCGGACAGCTACCACCAAGCGACCCGCGAACAGCTCGCTATTTAGAATTGTACGGAGAGAAGCATTAAAGGTAAGTGAATCATCCTTATCAAAGACATAATCTATCGTTAAGCCCGTCCCGTGCCACGAACTACGCGTAGTAGGTAACGGCCGAATTGGGCATATATCCCATTGAAGCAGGAGCTCCTTGAAGGAAAGAGCATAGTTCTTTTTTTTAAGGCCCGTGCCGAGTGGGACGTAACATAAAATTGGTGACAGCGGTGGGATAGAAACGATACATTATGTCTACTGAAAGGAGCGAACGTATTGAAACACGCAGCATGGCTGCGCGTCAACCTGATGAAGTTATGATCGATGAAGTACGACTACGAATGACTAAATTAGACGCGGCCGAACGGGCCCTCCTTGAACGCGAACGCGTCATTCGAGAACGCGAACAAGAACTTCGCGATCACGCGCAGCGTCTTAACGCTGCAAAATCAGAAGAGGCAGACCCTCTCACGTTCTTGATGAGGGAGATTTTGGCGCTCAGGACGGAGAGCCAACATCACCTTCCTAATCATCAAATTAATGAGGCTTTCGCGTCTATACCACGATACGATGGGAAAAATATGCCTCTATCCTCATTTATTAGAGCTTGTAAACGCGCGCGACAAATGATTCCCGCGTACCCGGAAGATTTGTTTACTCAAGCCGCGATACGGAAGCTCCAAGATTCGGCACACATTGCGATAGATAGACATAATCCGAAAACGATGTTCGAGTTGTATAGTCGACTCCGACAGACATTGGGCACATACCATTCTTTAGATTATTACCGGACAGAATTAAGAAACGTACTCATGTCGGAGAACGAACAGATTATCGATTACATTGGCCGTGTACAGGATTTATACGAGGGTCTTCTCGATGAAGAAAGGTTTTGGGGAGAAATCACGGATAGCAAGAAACGAGAAATAGATGAATTGGCATTAAAAAGCTTTTGTTCTGGGTTACCGATGGATTACCATCCCTACTTAAACGCGTTACGTTGCCGAGACTTAGGCGATGCATATGACAAAGCAATCCAATTACACTCGTCAATACAACACGAATGGGATAGAAGAGGATTAGTAAGGCCGCGACCACAATATAAGGCAAAAACATACCAAGAAAAACCTATGGATTATTATTACTTTGAATCTAAAAGAAACAATAGACCAAATATCCGACCTACTAGAACTCCTCCAGACCCAGATTCGTGTTCGTATTGTAAGAGAATTGGTCATACACAAACCCAATGTTACAAGAAATCGCGTGACCAGCAACGCCGGTCACAGACACAAGTTCATGGGCCTTATACTCCACCTCCCGGAAATTCCCGTCAATCCTCTCCATCCTCTCACTACTCTCCTTCCTCACCACGAGACCAAAAGCATAAGAAAGAATGCTCGTATTGCAAAAATATCGGTCATACAATAGAAGAATGCCGAAAGAAAAGATGGAGAGAATCTCAGTCGGGAAACGAACCAACGTCTCTGAGGAAAGGCGCATCCGCAGAGACCGCGCCAGGGCGCCCGGTGAGAACGATAACAAAAGAAGAGAAGCCAATCGTGTCTACGTCCTCCAACTAAAGGAAGAAGCTACCTCCCCATCTATCGTCCTTTCCTCTGACGACCTAGCTAAAGAGACGGAGTTCCTAGTTGATACGGGTTCGGAACTCAACATATTAAAAATAAAAATGGCAAACGGGGATATAATATGCAACGAAAACGACAAAGTCAGACTGAGCGGTATCACCGACGAAACCGTTACCACGTACGGTTCGGAAACCATACGAATTCACGGATATCCGCTTAAATTCCAATTAGTACCAAATTCCTTTCCTATCCCCTACGACGGTATTTTGGGTTCCGACTTCTTTCAAAAAACAGCCAAAATTGATTATGAAAGAGAGTCTATAGAGTGGCACGGAATAGTTATGCCCTTTGTTCAATCAAAGGAGATAACCATTCCGGGGCGAACGAGCAATGTCTGTAAAATAAAGATAAAGAATAGCGATTTAGAAACGGGATATTTGCCGCGTTTGAATTTCGGAGAAGGAATTTATGCCGGAGAAGCAGTGGTGTCAAATAACCACGGCGAAGCATATATCAAAATAATTAACACCAACGATACGGACGTCAACATAAAAACTCCGTCTGTAACACTAGAAGAGTTCGAGATAAATAAAACCGAACTCTTATCGCATTCAGAGGAGATCACGTCTCAAGTGCCTCGACTCGAATCGAAAGACGATGACATAAGCAGTCTAATAAACAATTCTCCGAAACTCGAACAGGAAACCGAGACCCAACATACCGTCCTCCCTACTCACATTACCCCTTCCAAATCCTGCAAACACATAAATCGGACGGACGAACGTTACGCACTAGCCCTACAGAATATTAATTTGGACGAACTGAACGACGAAGAGAAATCCGTAGCAAAAGATATGATCAGAGAATCCATAGATTTATTTCATTTACCGGGCGACAGACTGACGTACTCCGACACCGTAACACACAAAATAGAGACAGTGGACTGTATTCCAGTGAATGTCCGACAGTACCGCTTCCCGCCCATTCATAATGAGGAGATAAACAAACAGATAGGAGAACTTCTAGAAAACAATGTAATCAAATCATCTACGTCCCCGTATAATTCTCCGCTATGGATAATTCCGAAGAAACCGGACGCAAAAGGGAATAAAAGATGGAGATTAGTCATCGACTACCGGATGTTAAACGAAAAAACTATTAAAGACAGTTATCCACTGCCGAACATAACGGAAATATTAGATCAATTAGGAAGCGCGAAATATTTTAGTACGTTCGATCTCGCATCGGGTTTCCATCAGATCGGCATGGACAAAGAAGACGCGCCGAAAACGGCTTTCTCCACGCCATTCGGGCATTACGAATTTAAACGTATGCCCTTTGGTCTCAAAAACGCTCCTTCCACCTTCCAACGCTTGATGAACAATGTCCTGACCGGATTGCAAGGTAATGAATTATTCGTTTACCTAGACGACATAGTCATATACTCCAGCTCGCTACGAGAGCATCTTTTGAAATACCGGAAATTATGTGCGCGTCTCCGTGACGCCAATCTAAAACTACAGCCCGAGAAATGCAATCTTCTCAGGAAGGAGGTTGTATATCTCGGACATATCATTAGCGCGGATGGAGTGAAACCAGACCCAGGAAAAATAGAGGCAGTCAAGAACTTCCCGACGCCAAAGAATGCAAAGAACATAAAACAATTCCTGGGACTGGCAGGCTATTATCGACGCTTCATACCAAATTTCTCAGGTACAAGTAAACCGCTGACGAATCTCTTAAAGAAAGACGTACCGTTTAAGTGGGAGGACGCTCAAAACAAGGCATTCAAAACTTTAACAAGCCTTTTGTGTGAACAACCGCTCTTGCAATTCCCTGATTTTACCAAACCTTTCCTAGTAACTACCGACGCATCAAATTACGCGATCGGGGGAATTCTCAGTCAGGGAGAAGTCGGTAAAGATCTGCCCATAGCTTACACGTCAAGAATCTTAAATCAAGCGGAACAAAATTATTCGACAATAGAGAAAGAGCTGCTTGCCATTATATACGCCGTTAATTACTTCCGACCTTATCTATACGGTCGTAAATTCAGTTTAATCACCGACCACCGTCCGTTAGTGTGGTTAAATTCTGTGAAAGACCCGACGTCTCGGCTTATCAGATGGCGACTCAAACTCGCCGAGTATGAATACGATATTGTTTATAAAGCCGGTAAACGAAACGTCAATGCCGACGCGCTATCGCGTAACCCTATCGAGGTGAGTAATGTTACGTCACCCGACGTATGGACATATAAAATACATAAAGAATTCCTCGTGCCCGCTATATAGGGAGTCTTTTATTATTAGCACATGTAAGTCCTCGTGCCCGCTATATAGGGAGTCTTTTATTATAGTACAAATAATACGTAATTTAATAAAAACTCAATATAACTAACCATTTACTAACAATATTATATTTCACACGTTCGTGCCCGACATGAAGGGAGTCATCTTTACAATACTAACCACTATTATAATACACACCTATAACATAAGTTTCAAGGGAGATACCTTACGCTTAGATATTGTAAACAATACATATACATATATTTGTAATTCTACAATGATGCGTCATACGCGGAAAAACACAAAGCGTCGCGCCAGACAAACAACAATGCGTCTTACGTAAAGGAAGCTCGTATACAAGTCATGATGTCACGCCGCAAAGGGAAGGCCGTAAACGACCGAGTACACATGGCCGCAAATGGAGAGTACGTGCTAAATAGTCGCCGAACGGTTACCACGTACGCCCTAGGGAAAACAACGCGGTCGCCGGGCACACACACACGCCGTACTACTCCACAAGTGGTCACCACGTGCGCCTTAGGGAGAGACACGGACCACCACGCAATGCCATAGACTCGCACACGGACCTGGACCCACACACAAGCGGTAATCCGATGGCTACGAGCCGACAACACCGAGACGCATCCTCACTACTACCAGTAAGCGCCTCGCACCGAAGCACACAAAGCCGTTGCACGCATCACTATAGACCATCCAGAAAGGACGAAAGAAAGAAAGACGGCAGCCAGTCACCATCTTCCAAGAACCGAGCCGCCGCCAAAGCAACGAACCGCCACCGCCAAAGCCACAAGCCGCCGCCAAAGCCACAAGCCGCCGCCGCTGGGACTTGTATATAAGGAGCTGCAGAGCAGCACACGACGGATTCCGGCATCAGATTTTCTACGATTCACTTCGACGGACGCTAGTTCCGACCAATTATCGCGAGAGAGTCTTTGTTTTACACTGTATCAATTCTATTCGTAGTATAATTTTAAATTTAGAATAAATAATTATTAGTAGTAGACGTCTGAGTTTCATTAGTCGGGACCCCGGTCACTACTCGTTCGCGACTCGTATTAGCTACGTGTTCCTGAACCGACGTGTGGTCGACAAGCTCTTCATATCTCTCTCCGCATTTTCCAACCTTTTATCCTAGAACTATCGGGGCGTACGAATCGCCCGGGTTCACTCTTTCCAAGTCATAGAACTATCGGGGCGTACGAATCGCCCGGGTTCATATTCCTAAATCATAGAACCATCGGGGCGTACGAATCGCCCGGGTTCATTCTTCATAGAACTATCGGAGCGTACGAATCGCTCGGGTTCAATCATCCTAGAAGGTCCCGTTGTATCCTAGAGAATACGTATGCCGAAAACACGTCGGGGCGGACACAAGCATCGTCTCCGGCGACTACTCGCGAACTATTATAACGGTACAAACCATCTGGCTAACTTGGGCATCGACCCGTCGGCCTGCAGACTTAGGATCATCGAGGACACCACACTCTGCCATCCCAGGCCCGATACTCAGCAGGACCTGAGGTCTCCATCTTGCAGAATTATTGAATATCGGTTCGTACCGATCGACTGCCCGGAGTGTACCTTCGTTGCCGGACAGCTACCACCAAGCGACCCTCGAACAGCTCGCTATTTAGAATTATATGGAAAGAAGCATTAAGGGTAAGTAAACCATCCTCTCATCAAAGACATAATTTATCGTTAAGCCCGTCCCGAGCCACGAACTACACGTAGTAGGTAACGGCCGAATTGGGCAAATATCCCATTGAAGCAGGAGCTCCTTGAAGGAAAAGAACATAGTTCTTTTTTTTTAAGGCCCGTGCCGAGTGGGACGTAACAATAAAATTGGTGGCAGCGGTGGGATACTAACGATACATTATGTCAATTGAGAGGAGCGATCGCATTGAAACGCGCAGCATGACCACGCGTCAAACAGACGAAATAAGCCCCGACGAAAGGCGGCGTATAGCCAATACAATGGCTCAGTTAGATTCGCGGGAACGCGACCTTTTCGAACGCGAACAAAGACTACGCGAACGCGAAGAAACTCTCCGTACCACATCCGAGGAAGCAAAATTGGGAGAAACAGATACTCTCGCGTTCCTAATGAGAGAAATCGTCGCGCTACGAACGGAAAATCAGCTTCACTTGCCTAATCATCAGGTTAGCGAAGCCCTAGCATCTATTCCACAGTACGACGGAAAAAATATGCCTTTATCTTCTTACATTAGAGCATGCAAACGCGCACGTCAAATGATCCCCACCTATCCGGAGGAACTGTTTACTCTAGCCGCGATAAGGAAACTACAGGATTCCGCTTATGTCGCGATCGAGAGACACCATCCTAGAACAATGCTTGAATTAGGCAGCAGACTCAGGCAAACTTTGGGGACATACTACTCGTTAGATTTTTATAGGACTGAACTAAGAAACGTGCTTATGTCCGAAAATGAACCGATAATAGACTACATCGGTCGCGTACAAGACTTACACGAAAGTCTCCTTGACGAAGAAAGGTTCTGGGGAGGGCTTACGGAAGGTAAAAAACAGGAAATAGACGAATTAGCTCTAAAAAGTTTTTGTTCGGGTCTACCATTAGATTATCACCCGTATCTAAACGACTTACGGTGCGGAGACCTAAGCGACACATACGATAAGGCGATTCAGCTACATTCGTCTATACAACATGAATGGGACAGACGAGGTCTGGCGAGGCCGCGGCCACAATACAAAACTAAGGCCTATCAAGAAAGACCAATGGATTATTATTATTATGAATCAAAAAGAAATAGTAAATCCAGTACCCGGCCTACTAGACCTCCTCCGGACCCAGATGCATGTTCTTATTGCAAGAGGATCGGTCACACTCAAGCACAATGTTATAGGAAATCGCGTGACCTGCAACGCCGGTCACAGACACAAGTTCAAGAACCTTACACTCCACCTCCCGAGAACTCCCGTCAATCCTCTCCATCCTCTCACTACTCTCCTTCCTCGTCACGAGACCAAAGGTATATAAAGAAATGCTCGTATTGTAAGCACATCGGACATACGATAGAGGAATGCCGGAAGAAAAAGTGGAGGGAAACCCAGTCGGGAAACGAACTGACGTCTCTGGGGAAGGGCGCACCCGCAGAGACCGCGTCAGCGCGCCCAGTACGAACAATAAAGGAAGAGAAGCCACTCGCGTCTACTTCTTCCAATTAAAGGAAGAATGCACCTCTCCGTCTATCGTCCTTTCTTCCGACGATTTAGCCAAGGAAACAGAATTTTTAATCGACACGGGTTCGGAACTAAACATATTAAAAATAACAATGGCAAATGGAGACATATTATGTGACGAAAACGACAAGGTCAGACTGATCGGTATCACCGACAAAACTGTTACCACGTACGGTTCGGTGACCGTACACATTCACGGATACCCGGTTAAATTCCAACTGGTACCAAATTCCTTTCCTATCCCCTACGACGGTATTTTGGGTTCCGACTTCTTTCATAAAACAGCCAAAATCGATTATGAGAGAGAATCTATAAAGTGGCACGGAATAGTTATGCCCTTTGTTCAATCAAAGGAGATAACTATTCCGGGGCGAACGAGCAATGTCTGTAAAATAAAAATAAAGAATAACGAATTCGAGCAGGAAACCGAGACCCAACATACCGTCCTCCCTACTCACATTACCCATTCCAAATCCTGCAAATACACAAAAAAGACAGACGAACGTTACGCACTAGCCCTACAGAACATTAACTTGGACGAACTGAACGATGAAGAGAAATCCGTAGCAAAAGATATGATCAGAGAATCCATAGATTTATTTCATTTACCGGGCGACAGACTGACGTACTCCGACACCGTAACACACAAAATAGAGACAGTGGACTCTATTCCAGTAAATGTCCGACAGTACCGCTTCCCGCCCATTCATAAGGAGGAGATAAACAAACAGATAGGAGAACTTCTAGAAAACAATGTAATCAAATCATCTACGTCCCCGTATAATTCTCCACTATGGATAGTTCCGAAGAAACCGGACGCAAAAGGGAATAAAAGATGGAGATTAGTCATCGACTACCGGATATTAAACGAAAAACTATTAAAGACAGTTATCCACTGCCGAACATAACAGAAATATTAGATCAATTAGGAAGCGCGAAATATTTTAGTACGTTCGATCTCGCATCAGGTTTCCATCAGATCGGCATGGACAAAGAAGACGCGCCGAAAACGGCTTTCTCCACGCCATTCGGGCATTACGAATTTAAACGTATGCCCTTTGGTCTCAAAAACGCTCCTTCCACCTTCCAACGCTTGATGAACAATGTCCTGACCGGATTGCAAGGTAATGAATTATTCGTTTACCTAGATGACATAGTCATATACTCCAGCTCGCTACAAGAGCACCTTTTGAAATACCGAAAATTATGTGCGCGTCTCCGTGACGCCAATCTAAAACTACAGCCCGAGAAATGCAATCTTCTCAGGAAGGAGGTTGTATATCTCGGGCATATCATTAGCGCGGATGGAGTGAAACCAGACCCAGGAAAAATAGAGGCAGTCAAGAACTTCCCGACGCCAAAGAATGCAAAGAACATAAAACAATTCCTGGGACTGGCAGGTTATTATCGACGCTTCATACCAAATTTCTCAGGTACAAGTAACAAACCTCTTAAAGAAAGACGTACCATTTAAGTGGGAGGACGCTCAAAACAAGGCATTCAAAACTTTAACAAGCCTTTTGTGTGAGCAACCGCTTTTGCAATTCCCTGATTTTACCAAGCCTTTCCTAGTAACTACCGACGCATCAAATTACGCGATCGGGGGAATTCTCAGTCAGGGAGAAATCGGTAAAGATCTGCCCATAGCCTACACGTCAAGAATCTTAAATCAAGCGGAACAAAATTATTCGACAATAGAGAAAGAGCTGCTTGCCATTATATACGCTGTTAATTACTTCCGACCTTATCTATACGGTCGTAAATTCAGTTTAATCACCGACCACCGTCCGTTAGTGTGGTTAAATTCTGTGAAAGACCCGACGTCTCGGCTTATTAGATGGCGACTCAAACTCGCCGAGTATGAATACGATATTGTCTACAAAGCCGGAAAACGAAACGTCAATGCCGACGCGCTATCGCGTAACCCTATAGAGTTGAGTAAACAGATCCTTCCGATAGCAGGGACCAGCTCGAGTGACGACGAAATATTCTCGTCGCTCACTAAGAGACGTCGCACGCAAGAAATATCAAAACCCGAGACCGCACTTGAAACGGAAATACCTAACATAAACATAAACATAAACGATACAGACGAAACGAACGACGACGAACTGGATCTATCACGCTACGAAAGTAATATTATAGAAATAAAAGACAGAATAACAATGCACAAAGGACACATAGCATTTTTTGTGACAAAGACCGGAACTCCTATTGACAAAGGAGCTAAAGAACTTGCCGACAATAAAAGACTACCAAACATTACCGACGTAACGCTTGGTAGAGTAAAAATCACAAAACGGGACAATAGATACCTCATCGCGTTACCCGTCCAGGAGAGAACATCCGTCTCTATTCAATTAGAAATTCTAGATGAAGTATTACATTCTCTTTTGGACGCGGCAATTGAATTGAATTTAGAGACAATAGCTATTTCAAGGGACAATATAGCAGACGTACCATGGATAAACATTAAACGCAAGATAAGTTCGATCTTCACGGGTCACAAAACAAAAATTATTATATTAAAACATGAAATCATAATACCCAGGGAGATCGAACGCGTCCAAATTATCCATGACAATCACGCTACTCCTATGGGAGGTCACAAAGGAGTCACTAAGACATATTGGCGTATAAAACAACGGTACTACTGGCCTAACCTTAAAACAGATATACAAAACTTTGTCCAAAACTGCCGCAGCTGTCAGACCAAGAAACTTGTTCGACAAAAAACCAGACAACCGATGACCCTTACCGACACACCAGGAAGGGCCTTCGACAAAATTTCGATGGATATAGTAGGACCGATGCCTACTAGTAAACTAGGCAATAATTACATTTTAACAATACAAGATCTCCTTACCAAATATTCTATAGCGGTACCACTACAACAAGCTTCTTCGGTCGAAATAGCTGACGCATTTATAAAAAATTTAATATGTAAATACGGCAGCCCGAAAGGGATACTAACTGATCAAGGCACTGCTTTCTTATCAGAATTGATGAAAGCAGTGGCCAAGAAATTTAGAATAGAAACATACCAAACCACCGCTTATCGACCGCAATCCAACGGATCAATAGAACGCTCACACCACGTGTTAGCAGAATTTTTGAAACACTTTATAAAGGATAATTCTGAATGGGACGATTGGGTCGATATAGCGATGTTTTCTTATAATACAAGTATACATGAAGGTACACAATACACTCCACACGAATTAATCTTTGGCCAGTTAGCGAAAACTCCGAACGATAGCACACTTAACGACTTAAAGGACGAAACTTACGCATCGTACTTGGCTGAATTGACGGAACAGTTACAGAAATCGCAGGAGGCCGCCAAAGAGAACCTCGAACGCGCGAAAATAAAATCTAAAAATTATTACGATAAAAAACAGAGGGTGGTGAACTTCTCAATGGGCGACTCCGTGTACCTCCTAAAGGGAAAAATCAAAGGCAAGTTAGACAGCCAGTACGAAGGACCGTATAAAATCATACAAATTTTAAATAATAACAATGTAAAAATAGAAACGCCAAAAGGCCTCTCTGTCGTTCATACGGACAGATTAAAATTAAATAAAGTTAGAAAATAAGTCAAAACCTACGTCCAGGACTCTATAAAACCGACTAACTGTTGACACGGCACAGCATGAAGCCACAGTAGATCTAAGAGTCTAGGACGACGGTCGTTAAGGTGTCTCCTCTTTATTTTATTTTTATTATTATAACATAAGTCACCGCAGTCCGAGCAAAGCGTCATATTTTCTGTAAAGAAAACAAGCATCAAAACCAAAGAAGAATCTTCGAATCACAATGGAGAAATTAGCATTGGTTATACTACTTACAATAGTAAGAGCTACGCAAAATATAACCAGATACGTGTTACGTCCCACTCGGCACGGGCCTTAAAAAAAAAGAACTATGTTCTTTTCCTTCAAGGAGCTCCTGCTTCAATGGGATATTTGCCCAATTCGGCCGTTACCTACTACGTGTAGTTCGTGGCTCGGGACGGGCTTAACGATAAATTATGTCTTTGATGAGAGGATGGTTTACTTACCCTTAATGCTTCTTTCCATATAATTCTAAATAGCGAGCTGTTCGAGGGTCGCTTGGTGGTAGCTGTCCGGCAACGAAGGTACACTCCGGGCAGTCGATCGGTACGAGCAGATATTCAATAATTCTGCAAGATGGAGACCTCAGGTCCTGCTGAGTATCGGGCCTGGGATGGCAGAGTGTGGTGTCCTCGATGATCCTAAGTCTGCAGGCCGACGGGTCGATGCCCAAGTTAGCCAGATGGTTTGTACCGTTATAATAGTTCGCGAGTAGTCGCCGGAGACGATGCTTGTGTCCGCCCCGACGTGTTTTCGGCATACGTATTCTCTAGGATACAACGGGACCTTCTAGGATGATTGAACCCGAGCGATTCGTACGCTCCGATAGTTCTATGAAGAATGAACCCGGGTGATTCGTACGCCCCGATGGTTCTATGATTTAGGAATATGAACCCGGGCGATTCGTATGCCCCGATAGTTCTATGACTTGGAAAGAGTGAACCCGGGCGATTCGTACGCCCCGATAGTTCTAGGATAAAGGTTGGAAAATGCGGAGAGAGATATGAAGAGCTTGTCGACCACACGTCGGTTCAGGAACACGTAGCTAATACGGGTCGCGAACGAGTAGTGACCGGGGTCCGACTAATGAAACTCAGACGTCTACTACTAATAATTATTTATTCTAACTTTAAAATTATACTACGAATAAAATTGATACAGTGTAAAAAGACTCTCTCGCGATTATTGGTCGGAACTAGCGTCCGTCGAAGTGAATCGTAGAAAATCTGATGCCGGAATCCGTCGTGTGCTGCTCTGCAACTCCTTATATACAAGTCCCAGCGGCGGCGGCTTGTGGCTTTGGCGGCGGCTTGTGGCTTTGGCGGTGGCGGTTCGTTGCTTTGGCGGCGGCTCGGTTCTTGGAAGATGGTGACTGGCTGCCGTCTTTCTTTCTTTCGTCCTTTCTGGATGGTCTATAGTGATGCGTGCAACGGCTTTGTGTGCTTCGGTGCGAGGCGCTTACTGGTAGTAGTGAGGATGCGTCTCGGTGTTGTCGGCTCGTAGCCATCGGATTACCGCTTGTGTGTGGGTCCAGGTCCGTGTGCGAGTCTATGGCATTGCGTGGTGGTCCGTGTCTCTCCCTAAGGCGCACGTGGTGACCACTTGTGGAGTAGTACGGCGTGTGTGTGTGCACGGCGACCGCGTTGTTTTCCCTAGGGCGTACGTGGTAACCGTTCGGCGACTATTTAGCACGTACTCTCCATTTGCGGCCATGTGTACTCGGTCGTTTACGGCCTTCCCTTTGCGGCGTGACATCATGACTTGTATACGAGCTTCCTTTACGTAAGACGCATTGTTGTTTGTCTGGCGCGACGCTTTGTGTTTTTCCGCGTATGACGCATCATTGTAGAATTACAAATATATGTATATGTATTGTTTACAATATCTAAGCGTAAGGTATCTCCCTTGAAACTTATGTTATAGGTGTGTATTATAATAGTGGTTAGTATTGTAAAGATGACTCCCTTCATGTCGGGCACGAACGTGTGAAATATAATATTGTTAGTAAATGGTTAGTTATATTGAGTTTTTATTAAATTACGTATTATTTGTACTAATAATAAAAGACTCCCTATATAGCGGGCACGAGGACTTACATGTGCTAATAATAAAAGACTCCCTATATAGCGGGCACGAGGAATTCTTTATGTATTTTATATGTCCATACGTCGGGTGACGTAACACCTCCCTCCTTATAAAAAAAATGTACGTAGTTATACGTGCATTTTGAATGTCGGCTCCTCTTGCAAGTATCTGCTATTTGAAGGGTAGGGTGGTGGTGGCGTCCTTTGGTTTTGTCGTAGGTAGCTCTATTGTTTCAGCATCTTCTGGCGGTTTTTTGGTCGTTCTCCGCTTTTTCTTCCTTTGTTGACTTGGCAAGGTGAAGCAAAAGATGCGTAGGCGAACCCCAATGGCTCCCATTAGATGAATACTCCAACCGTAGGTGTTATGCATAGCCGTGGATGACGGTGTCTGTTACATATTTTATTGATCGGAGGATCATGAGTATCGTTTTTATGACTCCGGCGCTTGCTGATCCGAATGTCACGAACGCTCCCCAAAGTCGTTGGCCTGTGCTACGACGTCGTTCCAGGTACCGTATAGGTCGCTATATTGCGAGCCCTTGCAGGCTCCGCCTGTACTGACGAACCCACTTATGGTCAAGCTGTGTAGGTGCGTGCTGTTTCTTTTTCGTCCCATTATGAGGCTGTTGGGACCCAGAGATAGGCTTCTGGAGACTATTGCTGGTTCGCATAGGCGTTGGGTGAGCGGATGAATGTATTCGTGTTGGCCTTTGTGTACTATTGAGACGTGCGAGTACACTTCGCAGTGATAGATGGTCCTATCGATCCTTTCTTTACACTGGATGGCATTTATTGGATGGTATTCAGACACGTATAGTTCTTGGCTTGTTGGTTGAAGATTCGGCGTCTATCATTCAGAGACGTCCAGCAGCGAGAATGTAGTTACGTTGAGTGTGAAACCAGCACAGTCGTATCTGGTTATATTTTGCGTAGCTCTTACTATTGTAAGTAGTATAACCAATGCTAATTTCTCCATTGTGATTCGAAGATTCTTCTTTGGTTTTGATGCATGTTTTCTTTACAGAAAATATGACGCTTTTCTCGGACTGCGGTGACTTATGTTATAATAATAAAAATAAAATAAAGAGGAGACACCTTAACGACCGTCGTCCTAGACTCTTAGATCTACTGTGGCTTCATGCTGTGCCGTGTCAACCGTTAGTCGGTTTTATAGAGTCCTGGACGTAGGTTTTGACTTATTTTCTAACTTTATTTAATTTTAATCTGTCCGTATGAACGACAGAGAGGCCTTTTGGCGTTTCTATTTTTACATTGTTATTATTTAAAATTTGTATGATTTTATACGGTCCTTCGTACTGGCTGTCTAACTTGCCTTTGATTTTTCCCTTTAGGAGGTACAGGGAGTCGCCCATTGTGAAGCTCACCACCCTCTGTTTTTTATCGTAATAATTTTTAGATTTTATTTTCGCGCGTTCGAGGTTCTCTTTGGCGGCCTTCTGCGATTTCTGTAATTGTTCTGTTAGTTCAGCCAAGTACGATGCGTAAGTTTCGTCTGCGATATTATTCCTACAAATAGCTATTGTCTTTAAGTTTAATTCAATTGCCGCGTCCAAAAGAGAATGTAATACTTCGTCTAAAATTTCTAATTGAATAGAGACGGATGTTCTCTCCTGGACGGGTAACGCGATGAGGTATCGGTTGTCTTGTTTTGTAATTTTTTACTCTACCAAGCGTTACGTCGGTAATGTTTGGTAGCTTTTTATTATTGGCGAGTTCTTTGGCTCCTTTGTCGATAGGAGTCGTAGTCTTTGTTACAAAAGATGCTATATGGCCTTTGTGCATTGTTATCCTGTCTTTTACTTCTGATATGTTACCTTCGAAACGTAAGAAATCCAGTTCGTCATTGTTCGTTTCGTCCGTATTGTTAGTCTGTTCTTTTGTGTTTAAGTTAAGTGTTTTTGTTTCGAGTGCGGTTTCGGTTTTCGATGTCTTTTGCACATTACGTCTCTTAACGAGCGGCGAGAATATTTCATCGTCACTCGAGCTGGTCCCTGCTATCGGAAGGATCCGTTTACTCGTTCGCCCCGGAATAGTTATCTCCTTTGATTGAACAAAGGGCACAATTATTCCGTGCCATTCTATTGACTCCTTTTCGTAATCTATTTTGGCCGTTTTTTGTAAGAAGTCGGAACCCAAAATACCGTCGTAAGGTATAGGAAAGGAATTCGGGACCAGTTGAAATTTAAGCGGATATCCGTGAATGTGCACGGTCACCGAACCGTACGTGGTAACAGTTTCGTCGGTGATACCGCTCAATCTGACCTTGTCGTTTTCGTTACATAATATGTCTCCGTTCGCCATTTTTATTTTTAATATGTTGAGTTCCGAGCCTGTGTCGACTAGAAATTCCGTCTCTTTGACTAGATCGTCAGAGGAAAGGACAATAGACGGAGAGGTAGATTCTTCTTTCAGTTGGAAGAAGTAGACGCGAGTGGCTGCTTCTCTTCTTATTGTCCGTACTGGGCGCGCTGACGCGGTCTCTGCGGATGCGCTTTTCCCCAGAGATGTCGGTTCGTTTCCCGACTGGGCTTCCCTCCATCTATTCTTTCGGCATTCTTCTATCGTATGGCCGATGTTTTTACAATACGAGCATTTTTTTATATACCTTTGGTCTCGTGACGAGGAAGGAGAGTAGTGAGAGGATGGAGAGGATTGACGGGAGTTCTCGGGAGGTGGAGTGTAAGGTTCTTGAACTTGTGTCTGTGACCGGCGTTGCAGGTCACGCGATTTCCTATAACATTGTGCTTGAGTGTGACCGATCCTCTTGCAATAAGAACATGCATCTGGGTCCGGAGGAGGTCTAGTAGGCCGGGTACTGGATTTACTATTTCTTTTTGATTCATAATAATAATAATCCATTGGTCTTTCTTGATAGGCCTTAGTTTTGTATTGTGGCCGCGGCCTCGCCAGACCTCGTCTGTCCCATTCATGTTGTATAGACGAATGTAGCTGAATCGCCTTATCGTATGTGTCGCTTAGGTCTCCGCACCGTAAGTCGTTTAGATACGGGTGATAATCTAATGGTAGACCCGAACAAAAACTTTTTAGAGCTAATTCGTCTATTTCCTGTTTTTTACCTTCCGTAAGCCCTCCCCAGAACCTTTCTTCGTCAAGGAGACTTTCGTGTAAGTCTTGTACGCGACCGATGTAGTCTATTATCGGTTCATTTTCGGACATAAGCACGTTTCTTAGTTCAGTCCTATAAAAATCTAACGAGTAGTATGTCCCCAAAGTTTGCCTGAGTCTGCTGCCTAATTCAAGCATTGTTCTAGGATGGTGTCTCTCGATCGCGACATAAGCGGAATCCTGTAGTTTCCTTATCGCGGCTAGAGTAAACAGTTCCTCCGGATAGGTGGGGATCATTTGACGTGCGCGTTTGCATGCTCTAATGTAAGAAGATAAAGGCATATTTTTTCCGTCGTACTGTGGAATAGATGCTAGGGCTTCGCTAACCTGATGATTAGGCAAGTGAAGCTGATTTTCCGTTCGTAGCGCGACGATTTCTCTCATTAGGAACGCGAGAGTATCTGTTTCTCCCAATTTTGCTTCCTCGGATGTGGTACGGAGAGTTTCTTCGCGTTCGCGTAGTCTTTGTTCGCGTTCGAAAAGGTCGCGTTCCCGCGAATCTAACTGAGCCATTGTATTGGCTATACGCCGCCTTTCGTCGGGGCTTATTTCGTCTGTTTGACGCGTGGTCATGCTGCGCGTTTCAATGCGATCGCTCCTCTCAATTGACATAATGTATCGTTAGTATCCCACCGCTGCCACCAATTTTATTGTTACGTCCCACTCGGCACGGGCCTTAAAAAAAAAGAACTATGTTCTTTTCCTTCAAGGAGCTCCTGCTTCAATGGGATATTTGCCCAATTCGGCCGTTACCTACTACGTGTAGTTCGTGGCTCGGGACGGGCTTAACGATAAATTATGTCTTTGATGAGAGGATGGTTTACTTACCCTTAATGCTTCTTTCCATATAATTCTAAATAGCGAGCTGTTCGAGGGTCGCTTGGTGGTAGCTGTCCGGCAACGAAGGTACACTCCGGGCAGTCGATCGGTACGAGCCGATATTCAATAATTCTGCAAGATGGAGACCTCAGGTCCTGCTGAGTATCGGGCCTGGGATGGCAGAGTGTGGTGTCCTCGATGATCCTAAGTCTGCAGGCCGACGGGTCGATGCCCAAGTTAGCCAGATGGTTTGTACCGTTATAATAGTTCGCGAGTAGTCGCCGGAGACGATGCTTTTGTCCGCCCCGACGTGTTTTCGGCATACGTATTCTCTAGGATACAACGGGACCTTCTAGGATGATTGAACCCGAGCGATTCGTACGCTCCGATAGTTCTATGAAGAATGAACCCGGGCGATTCGTACGCCCCGATGGTTCTATGATTTAGGAATATGAACCCGGGCGATTCGTACGCCCCGATAGTTCTAGGATAAAGGTTGGAAAATGCGGAGAGAGATATGAAGAGCTTGTCGACCACACGTCGGTTCAGGAACACGTAGCTAATACGGGACGCGAACGAGTAGTGACCGGGGTCCGACTAATGAAACTCAGACGTCTACTACTAATAATTATTTATTCTAAATTTAAAATTATACTACGAATAGAATTGATACAGTGTAAAACAAAGACTCTCTCGCGATTATTGGTCGGAACTAGCGTCCGTCGAAGTGAATCGTAGAAAATCTGATGCCGGAATCCGTCGTGTGCTGCTCTGCAACTCCTTATATACAAGTCCCAGCGGCGGCGGCTTGTGGCTTTGGCGGCGGCTTGTGGCTTTGGCGGTGGCGGTTCGTTGCTTTGGCGGCGGCTCGGTTCTTGGAAGATGGTGACTGGCTGCCGTCTTTCTTTCTTTCGTCCTTTCTGGATGGTCTATAGTGATGCGTGCAACGGCTTTGTGTGCTTCGGTGCGAGGCGCTTACTGGTAGTAGTGAGGATGCGTCTCGGTGTTGTCGGCTCGTAGCCATCGGATTACCGCTTGTGTGTGGGTCCAGGTCCGTGTGCGAGTCTATGGCATTGCGTGGTGGTCCGTGTCTCTCCCTAAGGCGCACGTGGTGACCACTTGTGGAGTAGTACGGCGTGTGTGTGTGCACGGCGACCGCGTTGTTTTCCCTAGGGCGTACGTGGTAACCGTTCGGCGACTATTTAGCACGTACTCTCCATTTGCGGCCATGTGTACTCGGTCGTTTACGGCCTTCCCTTTGCGGCGTGACATCATGACTTGTATACGAGCTTCCTTTACGTAAGACGCATTGTTGTTTGTCTGGCGCGACGCTTTGTGTTTTTCCGCGTATGACGCATCATTGTAGAATTACAAATATATGTATATGTATTGTTTACAATATCTAAGCGTAAGGTATCTCCCTTGAAACTTATGTTATAGGTGTGTATTATAATAGTGGTTAGTATTGTAAAGATGACTCCCTTCATGTCGGGCACGAACGTGTGAAATATAATATTGTTAGTAAATGGTTAGTTATATTGAGTTTTTATTAAATTACGTATTATTTGTACTAATAATAAAAGACTCCCTATATAGCGGGCACGAGGACTTACATGTGCTAATAATAAAAGACTCCCTATATAGCGGGCACGAGGAATTCTTTATGTATTTTATATGTCCATACGTCGTGTGACGTAACATACGACTGTGCTGGTTTCACACTCAACGTAACTACATTCTCGCTGCTGGACATCTCTGAATGATAGACGCCGAATCTTCAACCAACAAGCCAAGAACTATACGTGTCTGAATACCATCCAATAAATGCCATCCAGTGTAAAGAAAGGACCGATAGGACCATCTATCACTGCGAAGTGTACTCGCACGTCTCAATAGTGCACAATGGCCAACACGAATACATTCATCCGCTCACCCAACGCCTATGCGAACAAGGAATAGTCTCCAGAAGCCTATCTCTGGGTCCCAACAGCCTCATAATGGGACGAAAAAGGAACAGCACGCACCTACACAGCTTGACCATAAGTGGGTTCGTCAGTACAGGCGGAGCCTGCAAGGGCTCGCAATATAGCAACCTATACGGTACCTGGAACGACGTCGTAACACAGGCCAACGACTTTTGGGGAGCGTTTGTGACATTCGGATCAGCAAGCGCCGGAGTCATAAAAACGATACTCATGATCCTCCGATCAATAAAATATGTAACAGACACCGTCATCCACGGCTATGCATAACACTTACGGTTGAAGTATTCATCTAATGGGAGCCATTGGGGTTCGCCTACGCATCTTTTGCTTCACCTTGCCAAGTCAACAAAGGAAGAAAAAGCGGAGAACGACCAAAAACCGCCAGAAGATGCTGAAACAATAGAGCTACCTACGACAAAACCAAAGGACGCCACCACCACCCTACCCTTCAAATAGCAGATACTTGCAAGAGGAGCCGACATTCAAAATGCACGTATAACTACGTACATTTTTTTATAAGGAGGGAGGTGTTACGTCACCCGACGTATGTACATATAAAATACATAAAGAATTCCTCGTGCCCGCTATATAGGGAGTCTTTTATTATTAGCACATGTAAGTCCTCGTGCCCGCTATATAGGGAGTCTTTTATTATAGTACAAATAATACGTAATTTAATAAAAACTTAATATAACTAACCATTTACTAACAATATTATATTTCACACGTTCGTGCCCGACATGAAGGGAGTCATCTTTACAATACTAACCACTATTATAATACACACCTATAACATAAGTTTCAAGGGAGATACCTTACGCTTAGATATTGTAAACAATACATATACATATATTTGTAATTCTACAATGATGCGTCATACGCGGAAAAACACAAAGCGTCGCGCCAGACAAACAACAATGCGTCTTACGTAAAGGAAGCTCGTATACAAGTCATGATGTCACGCCGCAAAGGGAAGGCCGTAAACGACCGAGTACACATGGCCGCAAATGGAGAGTACGTGCTAAATAGTCGCCGAACGGTTACCACGTACGCCCTAGGGAAAACAACGCGGTCGCCGGGCACACACACACGCCGTACTACTCCACAAGTGGTCACCACGTGCGCCTTAGGGAGAGACACGGACCACCACGCAATGCCATAGACTCGCACACGGACCTGGACCCACACACAAGCGGTAATCCGATGGCTACGAGCCGACAACACCGAGACGCATCCTCACTACTACCAGTAAGCGCCTCGCACCGAAGCACACAAAGCCGTTGCACGCATCACTATAGACCATCCAGAAAGGACGAAAGAAAGAAAGACGGCAGCCAGTCACCATCTTCCAAGAACCGAGCCGCCGCCAAAGCAACGAACCGCCACCGCCAAAGCCACAAGCCGCCGCCAAAGCCACAAGCCGCCGCCGCTGGGACTTGTATATAAGGAGCTGCAGAGCAGCACACGACGGATTCCGGCATCAGATTTTCTACGATTCACTTCGACGGACGCTAGTTCTGACCAATAATCGCGAGAGAGTCTTTGTTTTACACTGTATCAATTCTATTCGTAGTATAATTTTAAATTTAGAATAAATAATTATTAGTAGTAGACGTCTGAGTTTCATTAGTCGGGACCCCGGTCACTACTCGTTCGCGACTCGTATTAGCTACGTGTTCCTGAACCGACGTGTGGTCGACAAGCTCTTCATATCTCTCTCCGCATTTTCCAACCTTTTATCCTAGAACTATCGGGGCGTACGAATCGCCCGGGTTCACTCTTTCCAAGTCATAGAACTATCGGGGCGTACGAATCGCCCGGGTTCATATTCCTAAATCATAGAACCATCGGGGCGTACGAATCGCCCGGGTTCATTCTTCATAGAACTATCGGAGCGTACGAATCGCTCGGGTTCAATCATCCTAGAAGGTCCCGTTGTATCCTAGAGAATACGTATGCCGAAAACACGTCGGGGCGGACACAAGCATCGTCTCCGGCGACTACTCGCGAACTATTATAACGGTACAAACCATCTGGCTAACTTGGGCATCGACCCGTCGGCCTGCAGACTTAGGATCATCGAGGACACCACACTCTGCCATCCCAGGCCCGATACTCAGCAGGACCTGAGGTCTCCATCTTGCAGAATTATTGAATATCGGCTCGTACCGATCGACTGCCCGGAGTGTACCTTCGTTGCCGGACAGCTACCACCAAGCGACCCTCGAACAGCTCGCTATTTAGAATTATATGGAAAGAAGCATTAAGGGTAAGTAAATCATCATCTCATCAAAGACATAATTTATCGTTAAGCCCGTCCCGAGCCACGAACTACACGTAGTAGGTAACGGCCGAATTGGGCAAATATCCCATTGAAGCAGGAGCTCCTTGAAGGAAAGAACATAGTTCTTTTTTTTAAGGCCCGTGCCGAGTGGGACGTAACAGTACCTACTACATGGATCATGGTACAGAATAACACCGAAACTCGTTGAAAGCGTACCACCGCCGACGATTCAGCCATTAACAAAACCACAATGGAAATACATCAGCCCGCAACATTTGGCAACGAGCGGAATCTACTCCAACGAAGATCTAAATAAACTACGTTCGCATATCATGGAACCTGCGGAAAAACCCGCTGTTTTGAACACACTATTACGTGGAGTCAGCGGACAACACATACCAAAAGGACAGATCTCGCTATACAACCTTATGGACGAAGAAGCATTAGACAAAATAGCGACCAGCACAGGCCAACGACTATGGGGAGCGTTCGTGACATTCGGATCAGCAAGCGCCGGAGTCATAGCGATACTCATGATCCTCCGATTGATAAAATATGTAGCAGACACCGTCATCCACGGCTATGCACTACATAGCATCTATGGTTGGAGTATTCATTTAGTAGGAGCACTTTGGGGCTCACTTACACACCTTTTGCTCCACCTCGCTAAGTCACCAACGGAAGAGAAGGTGGAGAGCGAACAAAAACCGCCAGAAGATGCTGACGCGATAGAACCACCTACGACAGGACAGAAAGAAGCCGTAAACACTTTCCCTTCAATTAGTAAGTACTTACAAGAAGAATCAGCCTTCAAAATGCACGTATAACTACGTACATTTTATTATAAGGGGGGAAGTGTTACGTCACCCGACGTACGGACTTATAAAATATATAAAGAGATATTCCTCGTGCCCGCTATATAGGGAGTCTTTTATTAACACATGTAATTCCTCGTGCCCGCTATATAGGGAGTCTTTTATTATCACGTGTAATTTCCTCGTGCCCGCTATATAGGGAGTCAGCTTATTAAATCATGTATTACTCACAGTATAGTTGATATCATTTATTAACAATATTATAATTTACACATTCGTGCCCGACATGAAGGGAGTAACTTTTACAACACTAACAAATATTATATTTACACTGGGGAACACCTTACGATTAGAACATGCATATATAATAATTAGCTATAAATAATAGATACATAATAATCGATACGTATTTAACACACACATTTATAATATACGCGAAGTCCTAACAAGCGCCTTTAAGTCACCAAAAGTCCTAACAAGAGACTGAAAGTAAACGCCGACTAGCCGGTCCTTCATCCATACATGGCCTTCACGTGGTCCTTAGGGAAACTACGCGGTCATTCGCATACTTCCTACACGAAACCTTTCGAACCAGAGGAGAGAGTGAAAGCCGTCACCATCAAGTAGCCTGTACTCTGCCCACACATGGTCACCACGTGGTCCTTAGGGAAACTACGCGGCCACTAGGGGCACCTTCTACCTGAAACCTTGGGACCGGAGGAGAAGAGCACAAAGCCGGCGACGTCGACAGGCCTGTCCTCCGCCCACACATGGCCACCACGTGCGCCTTAGGGAAAGCACGCGGCCGCCAGGCACTTACGGCACCTCTCCACAAGTGGTCATCACGCGCGTCTACAGAACGGACTCAGAATTCCGAAGTTACAAGATACATGGCACAGCTAACGCACACACGGGCCTAGGCCAACACACACACGCGGAATTCAGCTGACGCCAAGCAAAGTAACGCCAAGACGCTCATCCCTACCACCGCTAGTACGCGCTTCAGCTCAACGCGCGCAGAACCATCGCACGCTACCCCACCACCGCCAACAAGGACGAGAGAAGGGAAGACGGCAGCCAATCACCATCCTCTTAGAGCCAAGCCGCCGCCGCTTCGCTACGAGCCGCCGCCGCTTCGCCACGAGCCGCCACCGCTAAGATTCAGTATATAAGGAGCTGCAGAGCAGCACACGACGAGTTTTTTCGACTACAGATTTTCTTCGAATCACTTCGACGGACGTTTCGAACAATAATCGCGGGAGAGTCTTTTACGCTGTATCAATTCTATTCATATTATAATTTAAACTTAGAATAAATTAGAATTAGTAGAAGTCTGTGTTTCATTAGTCGGGACCCCGGTCACTACTCATTCGCGACTCGTATTATCTACGTGTTCCTGAACCGACGTGTGGTCGACAAGCTCTTCATCTCTCTCCGCATTTTCCAACCTTTTATCCTAGAACTATCGGGGCGTACGAATCGCCCGGGTTCACTCTTTCCAAGTCTTAGAACTATCGGGGCGTACGAATCGCCCGGGTTCATACTCCTAAATCATAGAACTATCGGGGCGTACGAATCGCCCGGGTTCATTCTTCACAGAACTATCGGAGCGTACGAATCGCTCGGGTTCAATCATCCTAAAAGGTCCCATTGCATCCTAGAGAATACCTATGCCGAAAACACGTCGGGGCGGACGTAAACATAGTCTCCGGCGTCTACTCGCGAACTATTATAGCGGTACAAACCATCTGGCTAACTTGGGCATCGACCCGTCGGCCTGCAGACCTAGGATCATCGAGGAGACCACACTCTGCCATCCCAGGCCCGATACTCAGCAGGACCTGAGGTCTCCATCTTGCAGAATTACTGAATATCGGCTCGTACCGATCAACTGCCCGGAGTGTACCTTCGTTGCCGGACAGCTACCACCAAGCGACCCGCGAACAGCTCGCTATTTAGAATTGTACAGAGAGAAGCATTAAAGGTAAGTGAATCATCCTTATCAAAGACATAATCTATCGTTAAGCCCGTCCCGTGCCACGAACTACGCGTAGTAGGTAACGGCCGAATTGGGCATATATCCCATTGAAGCAGGAGCTCCTTGAAGGAAAGAGCATAGTTCTTTTTTTTAAGGCCCGTGCCGAGTGGGACGTAACATCGGCAATAATAAAGGTAATAATAACGATAATAGTAAAAGCAAAAACGGCAATATTAACTGCAATAATTACGGCAATATTATCTGCAATAATAACGGCCATCATAACTGCAATACAACGGCAATAATAAAGGTAATAATAACGGTAATAATCATGGTAATAAGAGCGATAATATCTGCAGTAATAATGGCAATAATAACATTAAAAATAGCGATAATGAGGAAATAATAAAAGTAATAATAACGATAATGAGGGCAATAATAACAGCAATAATAATGGCAATAACAACGGCAACAATAAAGACAATAACGGCAATAATAACTGAATATTAATGGCAATAATAACGGCAATATTTTCAATAATAATGGCAATAGTAACGTCAATATTTAGGAATAACGGCAATATTAATGGCAACAATTATGGCAATAAGATTGGCAATAATAACAGCAATAATAAATAAAATAACGTTAATAATAACTGCAATAATAATGGCAATAATAAAGATATAACGCCAATAATAACTGCAATAATAATAGCAATAACAATTGCAATAACGGCATTAATAACGACATTAATAAAGGGAATAATAGCGGTAATAATAACGAAAATAACGGCAATAATAACTGCAAAATTAACGGCAATAACGGCCTGATTAATGGCAATAATATAGGCAATAATAAGCATAATAATAATGGCAATATCAACGGCAATAATGAGGACAATAACGGCAATAATAACTGAATATTAATGACAATAATAACGGCAAAATCTTCAATAATAATGGCAATAATAAAGGCAATAATAACGGCAATATTAATGGCAAAAATGAGGCACTAATATTGGCAAATATAACGGCAATAATACACAAAATAACCGCAATAATAACTGCAATAATTATGGCAATAATGACGACAATAATAAAGATATTAACACCTATAATAACTGCAATAGTAATAGCAATAACAACTGCAATAACAGCATTAATAACGACATTAATAAAGGGTATAATAGCGGTAATAATAACGAAAATAAGCGAAATAATAACTGCTATAATAACGGTAATAATAATGGCAATAACAACAGCAATAATAAAGAATATAACAACGACAATAATAACGGCAATAATAATGGCAATAACATCGACAATAATTACGGCAATAATATAGGCAATATCGGCCTAAATAACGGCAATATTAACTGACATAATAAATGCAATAACGGCCTTAATAACGGCATTAACAAAGGCAATAATAACTGTAATAATAAAAGGAATAACGGCAATAATAATGGCAGTCACAACTGCAATAATAACGGCAATACTAATGACAATAAATGCAATAATAATGGCAATAATAAGGGTAATAATAACGGCAATAATAACTGCAATAATAAGGACAATAATAACGTGAATAATAAGTGTATAACTGAACCAATAACGGCAATAATAATTGCAATAATAAGAGCAGTAATAAACGCAATAATAACGGCAATAATGTCAATAAAAGTGCAAATAATAAAGGCAATATTAACGGCAATGATAAAGGTGATGACGTGAAGAATACCGGCCATAATAAAGGCAATAACGGCAACATTAACGGCAATAATAATGTCTATAATAATGCTAATAATAACGGCAATAATATAGGCAATAATAATGGCAATAATAAGGAAAATATTAACTGAGATTATAAAGGAAATAACGCTAAAAATGCCGGCAATAATAAAAGCAATAACGGCTATTAAACGGCGATAATAATGACAATAATAATTGCAATAATAACAGCAATGATGGCCATAATAACGGCAACAATAATGACAATAATAAGGTTGATATTAACGGCAATATAACTGCAATAATAACGTCAATGACGGCCTTAATAATGGGCATAATAAAGGCAATAATAAAAACAATAATAATGGCGATAATAAAGGCACTTACTGCAAAAATAAAAGCAATAATAATGGCTATAATAAGTATAAAAATAACGGCAATAATAAAGGTAATAACAGCTACAATATCGACAATACTAATGGCAATAATAAGGGTAATAATAACAGCAATAATAACTACAATAATAACGGCAATGACGGCCTTAATGACGACCTTAATAACGAAAATAAGAAGGACAATAATAACGGCGATAATAACAGTACTAACGGCATTAATATCGGCTATAATAAGGGAAATAATAACAGCAATAATGTCAATATAGCCGACAATAATAACGGCAAGAATAATGGCAATAATAAGGGTAGTAATAAAGGCAATAATAACCGAAATAATAACTACAATATAGTCAATAAAGCTCCAATCATAAGGACGAGAAAGACGGCATGATCGGTAATAATAAGGGCAAGAATAACAGCAATAATAAAGGCCATATTAACGGCAATAATAGCGTCAATATCGTCGATTATAACGAACATAATAACAGCCATAATAACGGAAGTAATAAAGGCAATAATAACAGCAATAATAACGGCAATAATAAAGTTATAAAGCCAATATTAACGCAATAATAAAGGCAATAACGACAACAATAATGGCAATAACAATGCCAAAAATAAGGCAGAAATAAAGGCAATAATAACTGCAATATTAATGGCAATATAGGCAGCAATAACGGCAATAATAATTTCTATAATAATGGTAATAATAACGGCAATAATAAGGTCAATAATAACGGCAGTAATAATTGTAATAACGGCAACAATATCGGCAGTTATAACGGCAATAATAACGGTGATAATAAAAGTAATCACGGCAATAATACCGACAAAACTAAAGGCAATAACAACAAAAATAACGGCAATAATAGCGGAAATTATAAGGACAACATTAACTGAAATAATAAGTGTATAACTGAACCAATGACGGCAATAATAATGGAAATAATAAGTGCAGTAATAAATGCAATAATAACGGCAATAATGTCAATATTAGTACAAATAATAACGGCATTAACGATAATAATAACGGCAATAATAACGACAATAACGGCAACAATAACGGCAATAATAATATCAATAATAAGGGTAATAATAACGGCAATAATAGCCACAAGACCATCGATAATAACGACAAAAATACAGGCAATAGTAACTGCAATAATAATGGCAATGACGGCCTTAATGATGATCTTAATAACGACAGTAAGAAGGACAATAATAACGGCGATAATAACGGCACTAACGGCAATAATATCTGCTATATTAAAGGAAATAATAACGGTAATAAAGTCAATATAGCCGACAATAAAAACGGCAATAATATCTGCAATAATAAAGGCAATGTCGGCAAAATAACAGCATTAATAATGTCAGTGATAAGGGTAATAATAACGGCAATATTAGCCACAAGAACGTCGATAATAACGGCAAAGATAAAGGCAATAGTAATTGCAATAATAAGGCCAATAATAACGGCAATATTAAGGACAACATTAACTGGAATAATAAGTGTATAACTGATCCAATAACGGCAATAATAGTGGGAATAGCAAGGGCAGTAATAAACGCAATAATAACGGCAATAATGCCAATAATAGTGCAAATAATAACGGTGAGAATAACGGCATTAACGGTAACAATAACAACAATAATAACGGCGATTATAATGGAAATAACTTGGACAAAATTAGTGACAATAATATGGGCAATAATAACGGCGATAATAAAAGAAAAAAATGCCAAAAATACCGGCAATAATAAAAGAGAAATGGCTATTAAAACGGCGATAATTATAACAATAATAAAGGCAATATTAACTACAATAATAACTGCAATGACTTCATTAATAAGGACAATAATAACGGTGATAATAACGGTACTAACGGCAATAATAACGGCAATAATAAGGGTGATAATCAAGGCAATATTAACTGCAATTATAACGGCAATGACAGCTTTAATAATGACGGCAATCATAAGGGCAATAATAACGGCGATAATAACGGCTATAATAAGGGAAATAACGTCAATATTACTGACACTAATAACGGCAATATCAATGACAATATAAAGGAAAATAACAACGGAAATAATAAGGCAATAACGGCAACAATAACGGCAACAATAACGGCAAAAATAATGGTCATAACGGCAACAATAATGGCAATAATAAAGGCAAATACGCCAGCAATAACGGCAATAATAATGGCAAAAATAAGGGCAATAATAACGGCAATAATAAGGGTATTGATGACGGCAATAATAAAGGTTATAGCAGGTACAATACTGTCAATACTAAAGGAAAAAACGACAATAATAACGGCAATTACAATAACAATAATAAGAGTAACAATAACTGCAGTGATAACTGCAATAATTACGGCAATGACGACATTAATAACGGCAATAATAAGAGCAATAATAACGGCGATAATGACGGCACTAACGGCAACAATCCCGGCAATAATAAAGGCAATAACGACAAAAATAACGGCAATAATAACGGATAAAATTATGGCAATAATAACGGGAGTATTAAGTGCATAACGGCAACAAGAATGGCAATAGTAATGGCAAAAATAAGGGCAGTAATAAAGGCAATAATAACGGCGATAATAACGGCACTAATAAGAGAAATAACGTCAATATTACTGACACTAATAACCGCAATAATAATGGCAATAATAAGAGCAATAATAACGGCAATAATAATGGCGATAATAAATGTAATAACGGATACAATATCCGCAATAATAAAGGTAATAAAGGCAACAATAACGGCAATTATTACGACAATAATAACGGCAATAATAAAGGTCATAACGGCAACAGTACTGGCAACAATAACGGCAATAATAATAACAATAATAAAGGTAATAATAACAACAATAATAACGACAATAACGTCGATAATAACAGCAACAATATCAACATCAATAATGGCAATAAAATTGGCAAAATTAAGGGGAATAATAACGGCAATATAAAAAGGTAAAAACGACAATAATAACTGCTATAATTACGGCAATAACGTCGATAATATCCGCAATAATAACGGCAATAATAACTGCAAAAACGCCCATAATAACGGCAAAAATAAAGACAATAAAAACGGTAATAATAACTATAGTAGGGGCAATAATCTCTGCTATAATAACGGCAATAATAATGGCAATAACAACGGCAATAATAAAGACAATAACGTCAATAATAACTGTTATAATAACGGCAATAACTGCTTTAATATTGGCAATAATAAAGGCAATAATAACGCTTATAATAATCGGAATAAAAACGGCAAAAATAAAGACAATAATATCAAAAATAACTGCAATAATAACGGTGTTACGTCCCACTCGGCACGGGCCTTAAAAAAAAAAAAACTATGTTCTTTCCTTCAAGGAGCTCCTGCTTCAATGGGATATTTGCCCAATTCGGCCGTTACCTACTACGTGTAGTTCGTGGCTCGGGACGGGCTTAACGATAAATTATGTCTTTGATGAGAGGATGATTTTCTTACCCTTAATGCTTCTTTCCATATAATTCTAAATAGCGAGCTGTTCGAGGGTCGTTTGGTGGTAGCTGTCCGGCAACGAAGGTACACTCCGGGCAGTCGATCGGTACGAGCCGATATTCAATAATTCTGCAAGATGGAGACCTCAGGTCCTGCTGAGTATCGGGCCTGGGATGGCAGAGTGTGGTGTCCTCGATGATCCTAAGTCTGCAGGCCGACGGGTCGATGCCCAAGTTAGCCGGATGGTTTGTACCGTTATAATAGTTCGCGAGTAGTCGCCGGAGACGATGCTTGTGTCCGCCCCGACGTGTTTTCGGCATACGTATTCTCTAGGATACAACGGGACCTTCTAGGATGATTGAACCCGAGCGATTCGTACGCTCCGATAGTTCTATGAAGAATGAACCCGGGCGATTCGTACGCCCCGATAGTTCTATGACTTGGAAAGAGTGAACCCGGGCGATTCGTACGCCCCGATAGTTCTAGGATAAAAGGTTGGAAAATGCGGAGAGAGATATGAAGAGCTTGTCGACCACACGTCGGTTCAGGAACACGTAGCTAATACGAGTCGCGAACGAGTAGTGACCGGGGTCCCGACTAATGAAACTCAGACGTCTACTACTAATAATTATTTATTCTAAATTTAAAATTATACTACGAATAGAATTGATACAGTGTAAAACAAAGACTCTCTCGCGATTATTGGTCGGAACTAGCGTCCGTCGAAGTGAATCGTAGAAAATCTGATGCCGGAATCCGTGTAGAGTTATCGGAATGACCGTCGAAATGACCCGTAGGAATCTGTTGTCGGGAATGACCGTCGTGTGCTGCTCTGCAGCTCCTTATATACAAGTCCCAGCGGCGGCGGCTTGTGGCTTTGGCGGCGGCTTGTGGCTTTGGCGGCGGCGGCTTGTTGCTTTGGCGGCGGCTCGGTTCTTGGAAGATGGTGATTGGCTGCCGTCTTTCTTTCTTTCGTACTTTCTGGATGGTCTATAGTGATGCGTGCAATGTCTTTGTGTGCTTCGGTGCGAGGCGCTTACTGGTAGTAGTGAGGATGCGTCTCGGTGTTGTCGGCTCGTAGCCATCGGATTACCGCTTGTGTGTGGGTCCAGGTCCGTGTGCGAGTCTATGGCATTGCGTGGTGGTCCGTGTCTCTCCCTAAGGCGCACGTGGTGACCACTTGTGGAGTAGTACGGCGTGTGTGTGTGCCCGGCGACCGCGTTGTTTTCCCTAGGGCGTACGTGGTAACCGTTCGGCGACTATTTAGCACGTACTCTCCATTTGCGGCCATGTGTACTCGGTCGTTTACGGCCTTCCCTTTGCGGCGTGACATCATGACTTGTATACGAGCTTCCTTTACGTAAGACGCATTGTTGTTTGTCTGGCGCGACGCTTTGTGTTTTTCCGCGTATGACGCATCATTGTAGAATTACAAATATATGTATATGTATTGTTTACAATATCTAAGCGTAAGGTATCTCCCTTGAAACTTATGTTATAGGTGTGTATTATAATAGTGGTTAGTATTGTAAAGATGACTCCCTTCATGTCGGGCACGAACGTGTGAAATATAATATTGTTAGTAAATGGTTAGTTATATTGAGTTTTTATTAAATTACGTATTATTTGTACTATAATAAAAGACTCCCTATATAGCGGGCACGAGGACTTACATGTGCTAATAATAAAAGACTCCCTATATAGCGGGCACGAGGACTTACATGTGCTAATAATAAAAGACTCCCTATATAGCGGGCACGAGGAATTCTTTATGTATTTTATATGTCCATACGTCGGGTGACGTAACACCTCCCTCCTTATAAAAAAATGTACGTAGTTATACGTGCATTTTGAATGTCGGCTCCTCTTGCAAGTATCTGCTATTTGAAGGGTAGGGTGGTGGTGGCGTCCTTTGGTTTTGTCGTAGGTAGCTCTATTGTTTCAGCATCTTCTGGCGGTTTTTGGTCGTTCTCCGCTTTTTCTTCCTTTGTTGACTTGGCAAGGTGAAGCAAAAGATGCGTAGGCGAACCCCAATGGCTCCCATTAGATGAATACTTCAACCGTAAGTGTTATGCATAGCCGTGGATGACGGTGTCTGTTACATATTTTATTGATCGGAGGATCATGAGTATCGTTTTTATGACTCCGGCGCTTGCTGATCCGAATGTCACAAACGCTCCCCAAAAGTCGTTGGCCTGTGTTACGACGTCGTTCCAGGTACCGTATAGGTTGCTATATTGCGAGCCCTTGCAGGCTCCGCCTGTACTGACGAACCCACTTATGGTCAAGCTGTGTAGGTGCGTGCTGTTCCTTTTTCGTCCCATTATGAGGCTGTTGGGACCCAGAGATAGGCTTCTGGAGACTATTCCTTGTTCGCATAGGCGTTGGGTGAGCGGATGAATGTATTCGTGTTGGCCATTGTGCACTATTGAGACGTGCGAGTACACTTCGCAGTGATAGATGGTCCTATCGGTCCTTTCTTTACACTGGATGGCATTTATTGGATGGTATTCAGACACGTATAGTTCTTGGCTTGTTGGTTGAAGATTCGGCGTCTATCATTCAGAGATGTCCAGCAGCGAGAATGTAGTTACGTTGAGTGTGAAACCAGCACAGTCGTATCTGGTTATATTTTGCGTAGCTCTTACTATTGTAAGTAGTATAACCAATGCTAATTTCTCCATTGTGATTCGAAGATTCTTCTTTGGTTTTGATGCTTGTTTTCTTTACAGAAAATATGACGCTTTGCTCGGACTGCGGTGACTTATGTTATAATAATAAAAATAAAATAAAGAGGAGACACCTTAACGACCGTCGTCCTAGACTCTTAGATCTACTGTGGCTTCATGCTGTGCCGTGTCAACCGTTAGTCGGTTTTATAGAGTCCTGGACGTAGGTTTTGACTTATTTTCTAACTTTATTTAATTTTAATCTGTCCGTATGAACGACAGAGAGGCCTTTTGGCGTTTCTATTTTTACATTGTTATTATTTAAAATTTGTATGATTTTATACGGTCCTTCGTACTGGCTGTCTAACTTGCCTTTGATTTTTCCCTTTAGGAGGTACACGGAGTCGCCCATTGAGAAGTTCACCACCCTCTGTTTTTTATCGTAATAATTTTTAGATTTTATTTTCGCGCGTTCGAGGTTCTCTTTGGCGGCCTCCTGCGATTTCTGTAACTGTTCCGTCAATTCAGCCAAGTACGATGCGTAAGTTTCGTCCTTTAAGTCGTTAAGTGTGCTATCGTTCGGAGTTTTCGCTAACTGGCCAAAGATTAATTCGTGTGGAGTGTATTGTGTACCTTCATGTATACTTGTATTATAAGAAAACATCGCTATATCGACCCAATCGTCCCATTCAGAATTATCCTTTATAAAGTGTTTCAAAAATTCTGCTAACACGTGGTGTGAGCGTTCTATTGATCCGTTGGATTGCGGTCGATAAGCGGTGGTTTGGTATGTTTCTATTCTAAATTTCTTGGCCACTGCTTTCATCAATTCTGATAAGAAAGCAGTGCCTTGATCAGTTAGTATCCCTTTCGGGCTGCCGTATTTACATATTAAATTTTTTATAAATGCGTCAGCTATTTCGACCGAAGAAGCTTGTTGTAGTGGTACCGCTATAGAATATTTGGTAAGGAGATCTTGTATTGTTAAAATGTAATTATTGCCTAGTTTACTAGTAGGCATCGGTCCTACTATATCCATCGAAATTTTGTCGAAGGCCCTTCCTGGTGTGTCGGTAAGGGTCATCGGTTGTCTGGTTTTTTGTCGAACAAGTTTCTTGGTCTGACAGCTGCGGCAGTTTTGGACAAAGTTTTGTATATCTGTTTTAAGGTTAGGCCAGTAGTACCGTTGTTTTATACGCCAATATGTCTTAGTGACTCCTTTGTGACCTCCCATAGGAGTAGCGTGATTGTCATGGATAATTTGGACGCGTTCGATCTCCCTGGGTATTATGATTTCATGTTTTAATATAATAATTTTTGTTTTGTGACCCGTGAAGATCGAACTTATCTTGCGTTTAATGTTTATCCATGGTACGTCTGCTATATTGTCCCTTGAAATAGCTATTGTCTCTAAATTCAATTCAATTGCCGCGTCCAAAAGAGAATGTAATACTTCATCTAGAATTTCTAATTGAATAGAGGCGGATGTTCTCTCCTGGACGGGTAACGCGATGAGGTATCTATTGTCCCGTTTTGTGATTTTTACTCTACCAAGCGTTACGTCGGTAATGTTTGGTAGTCTTTTATTGTCGGCAAGTTCTTTAGCTCCTTTGTCAATAGGAGTTCCGGTCTTTGTCACAAAAAATGCTATGTGTCCTTTGTGCATTGTTATTCTGTCTTTTATTTCTATAATATTACTTTCGTAGCGTGATAGATCCAGTTCGTCGTCGTTCGTTTCGTCTGTATCGTTTATGTTTATGTTTATGTTAGGTATTTCCGTTTCAAGTGCGGTCTCGGGTTTTGATATTTCTTGCGTGCGACGTCTCTTAGTGAGCGACGAGAATATTTCGTCGTCACTCGAGCTGGTCCCTGCTATCGGAAGGATCTGTTTACTCAACTCTATAGGGTTACGCGATAGCGCGTCGGCATTGACGTTTCGTTTTCCGGCTTTGTAGACAATATCGTATTCATACTCGGCGAGTTTGAGTCGCCATCTAATAAGCCGAGACGTCGGGTCTTTCACAGAATTTAACCACACTAACGGACGGTGGTCGGTGATTAAACTGAATTTACGACCGTATAGATAAGGTCGGAAGTAATTAACAGCGTATATAATGGCAAGCAGCTCTTTCTCTATTGTCGAATAATTTTGTTCCGCTTGATTTAAGATTCTTGACGTGTAGGCTATGGGCAGATCTTTACCGATTTCTCCCTGACTGAGAATTCCCCCGATCGCGTAATTTGATGCGTCGGTAGTTACTAGGAAAGGCTTGGTAAAATCAGGGAATTGCAAAAGCGGTTGCTCACACAAAAGGCTTGTTAAAGTTTTGAATGCCTTGTTTTGAGCGTCCTCCCACTTAAATGGTACGTCTTTCTTTAAGAGGTTTGTTACTTGTACCTGAGAAATTTGGTATGAAGCGTCGATAATAACCTGCCAGTCCCAGGAATTGTTTTATGTTCTTTGCATTCTTTGGCGTCGGGAAGTTCTTGACTGCCTCTATTTTTCCTGGGTCTGGTTTCACTCCATCCGCGCTAATGATATGCCCGAGATATACAACCTCCTTCCTGAGAAGATTGCATTTCTCGGGCTGTAGTTTTAGATTGGCGTCACGGAGACGCGCACATAATTTTCGGTATTTCAAAAGGTGCTCTTGTAGCGAGCTGGAGTATATGACTATGTCATCTAGGTAAACGAATAATTCATTACCTTGCAATCCGGTCAGGACATTGTTCATCAAGCGTTGGAAGGTGGAAGGAGCGTTTTTGAGACCAAAGGGCATACGTTTAAATTCGTAATGCCCGAATGGCGTGGAGAAAGCCGTTTTCGGCGCGTCTTCTTTGTCCATGCCGATCTGATGGAAACCTGATGCGAGATCGAACGTACTAAAATATTTCGCGCTTCCTAATTGATCTAATATTTCTGTTATGTTCGGCAGTGGATAACTGTCTTTAATAGTTTTTCGTTTAATATCCGGTAGTCGATGACTAATCTCCATCTTTTATTCCCTTTTGCGTCCGGTTTCTTCGGAACTATCCATAGTGGAGAATTATACGGGGACGTAGATGATTTGATTACATTGTTTTCTAGAAGTTCTCCTATCTGTTTGTTTATCTCCTCCTTATGAATGGGCGGGAAGCGGTACTGTCGGACATTTACTGGAATAGAGTCCACTGTCTCTATTTTGTGTGTTACGGTGTCGGAGTACGTCAGTCTGTCGCCCGGTAAATGAAATAAATCTATGGATTCTCTGATCATATCTTTTGCTACGGATTTCTCTTCATCGTTCAGTTCGTCCAAGTTAATGTTCTGTAGGGCTAGTGCGTAACGTTCGTCTGTCTTTTTTGTGTATTTGCAGGATTTGGAATGGGTAATGTGAGTAGGGAGGACGGTATGTTGGGTCTCGGTTTCCTGCTCGAATTCGTTATTCTTTATTTTTATTTTACAGACATTGCTCGTTCGCCCCGGAATAGTTATCTCCTTTGATTGAACAAAGGGCATAACTATTCCGTGCCACTTTATAGATTCTCTCTCATAATCGATTTTGGCTGTTTTATGAAAGAAGTCGGAACCCAAAATACCGTCGTAGGGGATAGGAAAGGAATTTGGTACCAGTTGGAATTTAACCGGGTATCCGTGAATGTGTACGGTCACCGAACCGTACGTGGTAACAGTTTTGTCGGTGATACCGATCAGTCTGACCTTGTCGTTTTCGTCACATAATATGTCTCCATTTGCCATTGTTATTTTTAATATGTTTAGTTCCGAACCCGTGTCGATTAAAAATTCTGTTTCCTTGGCTAAATCGTCGGAAGAAAGGACGATAGACGGAGAGGTGCATTCTTCCTTTAATTGGAAGAAGTAGACGCGAGTGGCTTCTCTTCCTTTATTGTTCGTACTGGGCGCGCTGACGCGGTCTCTGCGGGTGCGCCCTTCCCCAGAGACGTCAGTTCGTTTCCCGACTGGGTTTCCCTCCACTTTTTCTTCCGGCATTCCTCTATCGTATGTCCGATGTGCTTACAATACGAGCATTTCTTTATATACCTTTGGTCTCGTGACGAGGGAGGGGAGTAGTGAGAGGATGGTGTTACGTCCCACTCGGCACGGGCCTTAAAAAAAAAAGAACTATGTTCTTTTCCTTCAAGGAGCTCCTGCTTCAATGGGATATTTGCCCAATTCGGCCGTTACCTACTACGTGTAGTTCGTGGCTCGGGACGGGCTTAACGATAAATTATGTCTTTGATGAGAGGATGGTTTACTTACCCTTAATGCTTCTTTCCATATAATTCTAAATAGCGAGCTGTTCGAGGGTCGCTTGGTGGTAGCTGTCCGGCAACGAAGGTACACTCCGGGCAGTCGATCGGTACGAGCCGATATTCAATAATTCTGCAAGATGGAGACCTCAGGTCCTGCTGAGTATCGGGCCTGGGATGGCAGAGTGTGGTGTCCTCGATGATCCTAAGTCTGCAGGCCGACGGGTCGATGCCCAAGTTAGCCAGATGGTTTGTACCGTTATAATAGTTCGCGAGTAGTCGCCGGAGACGATGCTTGTGTCCGCCCCGACGTGTTTTCGGCATACGTATTGTTACGTCCCACTCGGCACGGGCCTTAAAAAAAAGAACTATGCTCTTTCCTTCAAGGAGCTCCTGCTTCAATGGGATATTTGCCCAATTCGGCCGTTACCTACTACGCGTAGTTCGTGGCACGGGACGGGCTTAACGATAGATTATGTCTTTGATAAGGATGATTCACTTACCTTTAATGCTTCTCTCCGTACAATTCTAAATAGCGAGCTGTTCGCGGGTCGCTTGGTGGTAGCTGTCCGGCAAGGAAGGTACACTCCGGGCAGTTGATCGGTACGAGCCGATATTCAGTAATTCTGCAAGATGGAGACCTCAGGTCCTGCTGAGTATCGGGCCTGGGATGGCAGAATGTGGTGTCCTCGATGATCCTAGGTCTGCAGGCCGACGGGTCGATGCCCAAGTTAGCCAGATGGTTTGTACCGCTATAATAGTTCGCGAGTAGACGCCGGAGACTATGTTTACGTCCGCCCCGACGTGTTTTCGGCATACGTATTCTATAGGATGCAACGGGACCTTTTAGGATGATTGAACCCGAGCGATTCGTACGCTCCGATAGTTCTATGAAGAATGAACCCGGGCGATTCGTACGCCCCGATAGTTCTATGATTTAGGAGTATGAACCCGGGCGATTCGTACGCCCCGATAGTTCTAAGGCTTGGAAAGAGTGAACCCGGGCGATTCGTACGCCCCGATAGTTCTAGGATAAAAGGTTGGAAAATGCGGAGAGAGATGAAGAGCTTGTCGACCACACGTCGGTTCAGGAACACGTAGATAATACGAGTCGCGAATGAGTAGTGACCGGGGTCCCGACTAATGAAACACAGACTTCTACTAATTCTAATTTATTCTAAGTTTAAATTATAATATGAATAGAATTGATACAGCGTAAAAGACTCTCCCGCGATTATTGTTCGAAACGTCCGTCGAAGTGATTCGTAGAAAATCTGTAGTCGAAAAAATCCGTCGTGTGCTGCTCCGCAGCTCCTTATATACTGAATCTTAGCGGCGGCGGCTCGTGGCGAAGCGGCGGCGGCTCGTGGCGAAGCGGTGGCGGCTCGTAGCGAAGCGGCGGCGGCTTGGCTCTAAGAGGATGGTGATTGGCTGCCGTCTTCCCTTCTCTCGTCCTTGTTGGCGGTGGTGGAGATGAGCGTCTTGGCGTTACTTTGCTTGGCGTCAGCTGAATTCCGCGTGTGTGTGTTGGCCTAGGCCCGTGTGTGTGTTAGCTGTGCCATGTATCTTGTAACTTCGGAATTCTGAGTCCGTTCTGTAGACGCGCGTGATGACCACTTGTGGAGAGGTGCCGTAAGTGCCTGGCGGCCGCGTGCTTTCCCTAAGGCGCACGTGGTGGCCATGTGTGGGCGGAGGACAGGCCTGTCGACGTTTACTTTCAGTCTCTTGTTAGGACTTTTGGTGACTTAAAGTCGCTTGTTAGGACTTCGCGTATATTATAAATGTGTGCGTTAAATACGTATCAATTATTATGTATCTATTATTTATAGCTAATTATTATATATGCATGTTCTAATCGTAAGGTGTTCCCCAGTGTAAATATAATATTTGTTAGTGTTGTAAAAGTTACTCCCTTCATGTCGGGCACGAATGTGTAAATTATAATATTGTTAATAAATGATATCAACTATACTATGAGTAATACATGATTTAATAAGCTGACTCCCTATATAGCGGGCACGAGGAAATTACACGTGATAATAAAAGACTTCCTATATAGCGGGCACGAGGAATATCTCTTTATATATTTTATAAGTCCGTACGTCGGGTGACGTAACACTTCCCCCCTTATAATAAAATGTACGTAGTTATACGTGCATTTTGAAGGCTGATTCTTCTTGTAAGTACTTACTAATTGAAGGGAAAGTGTTTACGGCTTCTTTCTGTCCTGTCGTAGGTGGTTCTATCGCGTCAGCATCTTCTGGCAGTTTTTGTTCGCTTTCCACCTTCTCTTCCGTTGGTGACTTAGCGAGGTGGAGCAAAAGGTGTGTAAGTGAGCCCCAAAGTGCTCCTACTAAATGAATACTCCAACCATAGATGCTATGTAGTGCATAGCCGTGGATGACGGTGTCTGCTACATATTTTATCAATCGGAGGATCATGAGTATCGCTATGACTCCGGCGCTTGCTGATCCGAATGTCACGAACGCTCCCCATAGTCGTTGGCCTGTGCTGGTCGCTATTTTGTCTAATGCTTCTTCGTCCATAAGGTTGTATAGCGAGATCTATATACCACGTAATAGTGGGTTCAAAACAGCGGGTTTTTCCGCAGGTTCCATGATATGCGAACGTAGTTTATTTAGATCTTCGTTGGAGTAGATTCCGCTCGTTGCCAAATGTTGCGGGCTGATGTATTTCCATTGTGGTTTTGTTAATGGCTGAATCGTCGGCGGTGGTACGCTTTCAACGGGTTTCGGTGTTATTCTGTACCATGATCCATGTAGTAGGTACATTGCTGGTAGTAGCTCGTTGCAATCCGCCATTGCTGCTTCTTGTGTGATGATATGGGTTTTTGGTGTTAGGAAGCAAGACTGATTGCGGTAAGTTATTGGTAGGCTTTTGTAGCAGTTTTCCGTAGAGCGTACTTTTATTTCCACCGGTGTACATTTAATCAAGTGTATTACTTCTCCCGCTATCACTGCCATATAACCTGGTTCTTTCATGAAGGAATATGCGGTTTCATCAGGAGACAAGTTTGCTAAGGATAAAGCGTTCTTCAAAATTTGTCTCTCGAGCGCACATTTCTGGCGGGTTATGTCTATATATAAATCAGTAAGTTGTGTTTTTAAATGGCGTTCGACGTATATGAATTTAGAATTTATATATGCGAAGATGTCTAAATTTTCTACAGGGGTTTTTGTCTTAGCTTTGAAGATTCTTCCAGGAGAGGTTTCCAATATGAAAAGTTTCGGATGTTCGGTACGGATGATCGTATATCCGCACAGTGTAAATTCTTCTGTTTTTGTAAGTGCGAAGGTGACATCCTTGGACGTAACTGAGTATAGGACTGGTCCTTTCACTGGTCCTTTAGTTGTGAGTTTTGTTGCGAGGCCTTCGTACAAAACGTCGTATTCATTGAATCCGCAACTATCCGAAGGTAGAGTTTCCCAAAAGTTTTCGGCTCCTCCTTCGTCTTGACAATTTTCGGCTGTGTAAGCGCAGATGGTACCCGATTGCAGATGTATCTGGTCTGCTTTGATGGAGGCGGCTGCATAGTAGTCTTTCAAGGTGACTTCTACCGAGGCCTGTACAACGACGTCGTCCCAGGTACCATAGGGGTCGCTATATTGCGAGCCCTTGCAGGCTCCGTCTGTACCGACGGATCCACTTATGGTCAGGCTGTGAAGGTGCGTGCTGTTTCTCTTAAGTCCCGTTATGAGGCTGTTGGGGCCCAGAGATAGGCTTCCGGTGACTTGCGCTTGTTCGCATAGGCGTTGGGTGAGCGGATGAATGTATTCGCGTCGGCCATTGTGTACGATTGAAACGTGCGAGTACATTCCGCAGTGATAGATGGTCCTATCGATCCTCACTTTACATTGTATTACATTTATTGGGTGGTATTCAGACACTTGTAGTAATTGAATGTATAGTTCTTGGCTTGTTGGTTGGAGATTCGGCGTCTCGCATTCAGAGACGTCCAGCAACGAGAATGTAGTCACGTTGAGTGAGGAACCGGCACAGTCGTATCCGGTTAGGCTCTGCGTAGTTCCTACTATTGTAAGTAGTATAACGAATGATAATTTCTTCATTATGATTCGAGGTTTCTTCTTTAGCTTCGATGCTTTTGCTTCTTTATGGACAATTGACGCTCTGCTCGGACTGGAGTGGCTTATATTATAATGAAAATGGAGGGGAGACACCTTATCGACCGTCGTCCCGGACTCTGAGAACTACTGTGGCGCCATGCTGCGCCGTGGCAACCGTTAGTCGGTAAGGTAGAGTCCTAGACGTAGGCTTTAACTTATTTTCTAGCCTTATTTAATTTGAGTCTGTCCGTATGAACGACAGAGAGGCCTTTTGGCGTTTCTATTTTTACATTGCTATTATTAAGAATTTGTACAATTTTATATGGTCCCTCGTACTGGCTGTCTAACTTGCCTTTGATTTTTCCCTTTAGGAGGTACACGGAGTCGCCCGTCGAGAAGCTCACCACCCTCTGTTTTTTATCGTAATAATTTTTAGATTTTATTTTCGCGCGTTCGAGGTTCTCTTTGGCGGCCTCCTGCGATTTCTGTAATTGTTCCGTCAGTTCAGCCAAGTACGATGCGTAAGTTTCGTCTTTTAAGTCGTTAAGTGTGCTATCGTTCGGAGTTTTCGCTAACTGGCCAAAGATTAATTCGTGTGGAGTGTATTGTGTACCTTCATGTATACTTGTATTATAAGAAAACATCGCTATATCGACCCAATCGTCCCATTCAGAATTATCCTTTATAAAGTGTTTCAAAAATTCTGCTAACACGTGGTGTGAGCGTTCTATTGATCCGTTGGATTGCGGTCGATAAGCGGTGGTTTGGTATGTTTCTATTCTAAATTTCTTGGCCACTGCTTTCATCAATTCTGATAAGAAAGCAGTACCTTGATCAGTTAGTATCCCTTTCGGGCTGCCGTATTTACATATTAAATTTTTTATAAATGCATCAGCTACTTCGACCGAAGAAGCTTGTTGTAGTGGTACCGCTATAGAATATTTGGTAAGGAGATCTTGTATTGTTAGGATATAATTATTGCCTTGTTTACTGGTAGGCATCGGTCCTACTATATCCTTCGAAACTTTGTCGAAGGCCCTTCCCGGCGTGTCGGTAAGGGTCATCGGTTGTCTGGTTTTTTGTCGAACAAGCTTCTTGGTCTGGCAGCTGCGGCAGTTTTGGATAAAGTTTTGTATATCGGATTTAAGGTTAGGCCAGTAGTACCGTTGTTTTATACGCCAATATGTCTTAGTGACTCCTTTGTGACCTCCCACAGGAGTAGCGTGATTGTCATGGATAATTTGGACGCGTTCGATCTCCCTGGGTATTATGATTTCATGCTTTAGTATAATAATTTTAGTTTCGTGGCCCGTGAAGATCGAACTTATCTTGCGTTTAATGTTTATCCATGATACGTCTGCAATATTATCCCTTGAAATAGCTATTGTCTTTAAGTTTAATTCAATTGCCGCGTCCAAAAGAGAATGTAATACTTCGTCTAAAATTTCTAATTGAATAGAGACGGATGTTCTCTCCTGGACGGGTAACGCGATGAGGTATCTATTGTCCCGTTTTGTAATCTTTACTCTACCAAGCGTTACGTCGGTAATGTTTGGTAGTCTTTTATTGTCGGCAAGTTCTTTGGCTCCTTTGTCAATAGGAGTTCCGGTCTTTGTTACGAAAAATGCTATGTGTCCTGTGTGCATTGTTATCCTGTCTTTTATTTCTATAATATTACCTTCGTAACGTGATAGATCTAGTTCGTCATCGTTCGTTTCGTCTGTATCGTTCGTCTGTTCGTTTATGTTTATGTTTATGTTAGGTGTTTCCGTTTCAAGTGCGGTCTCGGGTTTTGATATTTTTTGCGTGCGACGTCTCTTAGCGAGCGACGAGAATATTTCGTCGTCACTCGAGCTGGTCCCTGCTATCGGAAGGATCTGTTTACTCGCCTCGATAGGGTTACGCGATAGCGCGTCGGCGTTGACGTTTCGTTTACCGGCTTTATAAACAATATCGTATTCATACTCGGCGAGTTTGAGTCGCCATCTGATAAGCCGAGACGTCGGGTCTTTCACAGAATTTAACCACACTAACGGACGGTGGTCGGTGATTAAACTGAATTTACGACCGTATAGATAAGGTCGGAAGTAATTAACGGCGTATATAATGGCAAGCAGCTCTTTCTCTATTGTCGAATAATTTTTTCCGCTTGATTTAAGATTCTTGACGTGTAAGCTATGGGCAGATCTTTACCGACTTCTCCCTGACTGAGAATTCCCCCGATCGCGTAATTTGATGCGTCGGTAGTTACTAGGAAAGGTTTGGTAAAATCAGGGAATTGCAAGAGCGGTTGTTCACACAAAAGGCTTGTTAAAGTTTTGAATGCCTTGTTTTGAGCGTCCTCCCACTTAAACGGTACGTCTTTCTTTAAGAGATTCGTCAGCGGTTTACTTGTACCTGAGAAATTTGGTATGAAGCGTCGATAATAGCCTACCAGTCCCAGGAATTGTTTTATGTTCTTTGCATTCTTTGGCGTCGGGAAGTTCTTGACTGCCTCTATTTTTCCTGGGTCTGGTTTCACTCCATCCGCGCTAATGATATGTCCGAGATATACAACCTCCTTCCTGAGAAGATTGCATTTCTCGGGCTGTAGTTTTAGATTGGCGTCACGGAGACGCGCACATAATTTCCGGTATTTCAAAAGATGCTCTCGTAGCGAGCTGGAGTATATGACTATGTCGTCTAGGTAAACGAATAATTCATTACCTTGCAATCCGGTCAGGACATTGTTCATCAAGCGTTGGAAGGTGGAAGGAGCGTTTTTGAGACCAAAGGGCATACGTTTAAATTCATAATGCCCGAATGGCGTGGAGAAAGCCGTTTTCGGCGCGTCTTCTTTATCCATTCCGATTTGATGGAAGCCCGATGCGAGATCGAACGTACTAAAATATTTCGCGCTTCCTAGTTGATCTAATATTTCCGTTATGTTCGGCAGTGGATAACTGTCTTTAATAGTTTTTTCGTTTAACATCCGGTAGTCGATGACTAATCTCCATCTTTTGTTTCCTTTTGCGTCCGGTTTCTTCGGAACTATCCATAGTGGAGAATTGTACGGGGACGTAGATGATTTGATCACGTTGTTTTCTAGAAGTTCTCCTATCTGTTTGTTTATCTCTTCCTTATGGATGGGCGGGAAGCGGTACTGTCGGACATTCACTGGAATAGAGTCCACTGTCTCTATCTTGTGTGTTACGGTGTCGGAGTACGTCAGTCTGTCGCCCGGTAAATGAAATAAATCTATGGATTCTCTGATCATATCTTTTGCTACGGATTTCTCTTCGTCGTTCAGTTCGTCCAAATTAATATTCTGTAGGGCTAGTGCGTAACGTTCGTCTGTCTTGTTTATGTGTTTGCAGGATTTGGAAGGGGTAATGTGAGTAGGGAGGACGGTATGTTGGGTCTCGGTTTCCTGTTCGAGTTTCGGAGAATTGTTTATTAGACTGCTTATGTCATCGTCTTTCGATTCGAGTCGAGGCACTTGAGACGTGATTTCCTCTGAATGCGATAAGAGTTCGGTATTATTTATCTCGAACTCTTCTAGTGTTACAGACGGAGGTTTTATGTTGACGTCCGTATCGTTGGTGTTAATTATTTTGATATATGCTTCGCCGTGGTTATTTGACACCACTGCTTCTCCGGCATAAATTCCTTCTCCGAAATTCAAACGCGGCAAATATCCCGTTTCTAAATCGCTATTTCTTATCTTTATTTTACAGACATTGCTCGTTCGCCCCGGAATGGTTATCTCCTTTGATTGAACAAAGGGCATAACTATTCCGTGCCACTCTATAGACTCTCTTTCATAATCAATTTTGGCTGTTTTTTGAAAGAAGTCGGAACCCAAAATACCGTCGTAGGGGATAGGAAAGGAATTTGGTACTAATTGGAATTTAAGCGGATATCCGTGAATTCGTATGGTTACCGAACCGTACGTGGTAACGGTTTCGTCGGTGATACCGCTCAGTCTGACTTTGTCGTTTTCGTTGCATATTATATCCCCGTTTGCCATTTTTATTTTTAATATGTTGAGTTCCGAACCCGTATCAACTAGGAACTCCGTTTCTTTAGCTAGGTCGTCAGAGGAAAGGACGATAGATGGGGAGGTAGCTTCTTCCTTTAGTTGGAGGACGTAGACACGATTGGCTTCTCTTCTTTTGTTATCGTTCTCACCGGGCGCCCTGGCGCGGTCTCTGCGGATGCGCCTTTCCTCAGAGACGTTGGTTCGTTTCCCGACTGAGATTCTCTCCATCTTTTCTTTCGGCATTCTTCTATTGTATGACCGATATTTTTGCAATACGAGCATTCTTTCTTATGCTTTTGGTCTCGTGGTGAGGAAGGAGAGTAGTGAGAGGATGGAGAGGATTGACGGGAATTTCCGGGAGGTGGAGTATAAGGCCCATGAACTTGTGTCTGTGACCGGCGTTGCTGGTCACGCGATTTCTTGTAACATTGGGTTTGTGTATGACCAATTCTCTTACAATACGAACACGAATCTGGGTCTGGAGGAGTTCTAGTAGGTCGGATATTTGGTCTATTGTTTCTTTTAGATTCAAAGTAATAATAATCCATAGGTTTTTCTTGGTATGTTTTTGCCTTATATTGTGGTCGCGGCCTTACTAATCCTCTTCTATCCCATTCGTGTTGTATTGACGAGTGTAATTGGATTGCTTTGTCATATGCATCGCCTAAGTCTCGGCAACGTAACGCGTTTAAGTAGGGATGGTAATCCATCGGTAACCCAGAACAAAAGCTTTTTAATGCCAATTCATCTATTTCTCGTTTCTTGCTATCCGTGATTTCTCCCCAAAACCTTTCTTCATCGAGAAGACCCTCGTATAAATCCTGTACACGGCCAATGTAATCGATAATCTGTTCGTTCTCCGACATGAGTACGTTTCTTAATTCTGTCCGGTAATAATCTAAAGAATGGTATGTGCCCAATGTCTGTCGGAGTCGACTATACAACTCGAACATCGTTTTCGGATTATGTCTATCTATCGCAATGTGTGCCGAATCTTGGAGCTTCCGTATCGCGGCTTGAGTAAACAAATCTTCCGGGTACGCGGGAATCATTTGTCGCGCGCGTTTACAAGCTCTAATAAATGAGGATAGAGGCATATTTTTCCCATCGTATCGTGGTATAGACGCGAAAGCCTCATTAATTTGATGATTAGGAAGGTGATGTTGGCTCTCCGTCCTGAGCGCCAAAATCTCCCTCATCAAGAACGTGAGAGGGTCTGCCTCTTCTGATTTTGCAGCGTTAAGACGCTGCGCGTGATCGCGAAGTTCTTGTTCGCGTTCTCGAATGACGCGTTCGCGTTCAAGGAGGGACCGTTCGGCCGCGTCTAATTTAGTCATTCGTAGTCGTACTTCATCGATCATAACTTCATCAGGTTGACGCGCAGCCATGCTGCGTGTTTCAATACGTTCGCTCCTTTCAGTAGACATAATGTATCGTTTCTATCCCACCGCTGTCACCAATTTTATGTTACGTCCCACTCGGCACGGGCCTTAAAAAAAAGAACTATGCTCTTTCCTTCAAGGAGCTCCTGCTTCAATGGGATATTTGCCCAATTCGACCGTTACCTACTACGCGTAGTTCGTGGCACGGGACGGGCTTAACGATAGATTATGTCTTTGATAAGGATGATTCACTTACCTTTAATGCTTCTCTCCGTACAATTCTAAATAGCGAGCTGTTCGCGGGTCGCTTGGTGGTAGCTGTCCGGCAACGAAGGTACACTCCGGGCAGTTGATCGGTACGAGCCGATATTCAGTAATTCTGCAAGATGGAGACCTCAGGTCCTGCTGAGTATCGGGCCTGGGATGGCAGAATGTGGTGTCCTCGATGATCCTAGGTCTGCAGGCCGACGGGTCGATGCCCAAGTTAGCCAGATGGTTTGTACCGCTATAATAGTTCGCGAGTAGACGCCGGAGACTATGTTTACGTCCGCCCCGACGTGTTTTCGGCATACGTATTCTATAGGATGCAACGGGACCTTTTAGGATGATTGAACCCGAGCGATTCGTACGCTCCGATAGTTCTATGAAGAATGAACCCGGGCGATTCGTACGCCCCGATAGTTCTATGATTTAGGAGTATGAACCCGGGCGATTCGTACGCCCCGATAGTTCTATGATTTAGGAGTATGAACCCGGGCGATTCGTACGCCCCGATAGTTCTAGGATAAAAGGTTGGAAAATGCGGAGAGAGATGAAGAGCTTGTCGACCACACGTCGGTTCAGGAACACGTAGATAATGCGAGTCGCGAATGAGTAGTGACCGGGGTCCCGACTAATGAAACACAGACTTCTACTAATTCTAATTTATTCTAAGTTTAAATTATAATATGAATAGAATTGATACAGCGTAAAAGACTCTCCCGCGATTATTGTTCGAAACGTCCGTCGAAGTGATTCGTAGAAAATCTGTAGTCGAAAAAATCCGTCGTGTGCTGCTCCGCAGCTCCTTATATACTGAATCTTAGCGGCGGCGGCTCGTGGCGAAGCGGCGGCGGCTCGTGGCGAAGCGGCGGCGGCTCGTAGCGAAGCGGCGGCGGCTTGGCTCTAAGAGGATGGTGATTGGCTGCCGTCTTCCCTTCTCTCGTCCTTGTTGGCGGTGGTGGAGATGAGCGTCTTGGCGTTACTTTGCTTGGCGTCAGCTGAATTCCGCGTGTGTGTGTTGGCCTAGGCCCGTGTGTGTGTTAGCTGTGCCATGTATCTTGTAACTTCGGAATTCTGAGTCCGTTCTGTAGACGCGCGTGATGACCACTTGTGGAGAGGTGCCGTAAGTGCCTGGCGGCCGCGTGCTTTCCCTAAGGCGCACGTGGTGGCCATGTGTGGGCGGAGGACAGGCCTGTCGACGTTTACTTTCAGTCTCTTGTTAGGACTTTTGGTGACTTAAAGGCGCTTGTTAGGACTTCGCGTATATTATAAATGTGTGCGTTAAATACGTATCAATTATTATGTATCTATTATTTATAGCTAATTATTATATATGCATGTTCTAATCGTAAGGTGTTCCCCAGTGTAAATATAATATTTGTTAGTGTTGTAAAAGTTACTCCCTTCATGTCGGGCACGAATGTGTAAATTATAATATTGTTAATAAATGATATCAACTATACTATGAGTAATACATGATTTAATAAGCTGACTCCCTATATAGCGGGCACGAGGAAATTACACGTGATAATAAAAGACTCCCTATATAGCGGGCACGAGGAATATCTCTTTATATATTTTATAAGTCCGTACGTCGGGTGACGTAACACTTCCCCCCTTATAATAAAATGTACGTAGTTATACGTGCATTTTGAAGGCTGATTCTTCTTGTAAGTACTTACTAATTGAAGGGAAAGTGTTTACGGCTTCTTTCTGTCCTGTCGTAGGTGGTTCTATCGCGTCAGCATCTTCTGGCAGTTTTTGTTCGCTTTCCACCTTCTCTTCAGTTGGTGACTTAGCGAGGTGGAGCAAAAGGTGTGTAAGTGAGCCCCAAAGTGCTCCTACTAAATGAATACTCCAACCATAGATGCTATGTAGTGCATAGCCGTGGATGACGGTGTCTGCTACATATTTTATCAATCGGAGGATCATGAGTATCGCTATGACTCCGGCGCTTGCTGATCCGAATGTCACGAACGCTCCCCATAGTCGTTGGCCTGTGCTGGTCGCTATTTTGTCTAATGCTTCTTCGTCCATAAGGTTGTATAGCGAGATCTGTCCTTTTGGTATGTGTTGTCCGCTGACTCCACGTAATAGTGTGTTCAAAACAGCGGGTTTTTCCGCAGGTTCCATGATATGCGAACGTAGTTTATTTAGATCTTCGTTGGAGTAGATTCCGCTCGTTGCCAAATGTTGCGGGCTGATGTATTTCCATTGTGGTTTTGTTAATGGCTGAATCGTCGGCGGTGGTACGCTTTCAACGGGTTTCGGTGTTATTCTGTACCATGATCCATGTAGTAGGTACATTGCTGGTAGTAGCTCGTTGCAATCCGCCATTGCTGCTTCTTGTGTGATGATATGGGTTTTTGGTGTTAGGAAGCAAGACTGATTGCGGTAAGTTATTGGTAGGCTTTTGTAGCAGTTTTCCGTAGAGCGTACTTTTATTTCCACCGGTGTACATTTAATCAAGTGTATTACTTCTCCCGCTATCACTGCCATATAACCTGGTTCTTTCATGAAGGAATATGCGGTTTCATCAGGAGACAAGTTTGCTAAGGATAAAGCGTTCTTCAAAATTTGTCTCTCGAGCGCACATTTCTGGCGGGTTATGTCTATATATAAATCAGTAAGTTGTGTTTTTAAATGGCGTTCGACGTATATGAATTTAGAATTTATATATGCGAAGATGTCTAAATTTTCTACAGGGGTTTTTGTCTTAGCTTTGAAGATTCTTCCAGGAGAGGTTTCCAATATGAAAAGTTTCGGATGTTCGGTACGGATGATCGTATATCCGCACAGTGTAAATTCTTCTGTTTTTGTAAGTGCGAAGGTGACATCCTTGGACGTAACTGAGTATAGGACTGGTCCTTTCACTGGTCCTTTAGTTGTGAGTTTTGTTGCGAGGCCTTCGTACAAAACGTCGTATTCATTGAATCCGCAACTATCCGAAGGTAGAGTTTCCCAAAAGTTTTCGGCTCCTCCTTCGTCTTGACAATTTTCGGCTGTGTAAGCGCAGATGGTACCCGATTGCAGATGTATCTGGTCTGCTTTGATGGAGGCGGCTGCATAGTAGTCTTTCAAGGTGACTTCTACCGAGGCCTGTACAACGACGTCGTCCCAGGTACCATAGGGGTCGCTATATTGCGAGCCCTTGCAGGCTCCGTCTGTACCGACGGATCCACTTATGGTCAGGCTGTGAAGGTGCGTGCTGTTTCTCTTAAGTCCCGTTATGAGGCTGTTGGGGCCCAGAGATAGGCTTCCGGTGACTTGCGCTTGTTCGCATAGGCGTTGGGTGAGCGGATGAATGTATTCGCGTCGGCCATTGTGTACGATTGAAACGTGCGAGTACATTCCGCAGTGATAGATGGTCCTATCGATCCTCACTTTACATTGTATTACATTTATTGGGTGGTATTCAGACACTTGTAGTAATTGAATGTATAGTTCTTGGCTTGTTGGTTGGAGATTCGGCGTCTCGCATTCAGAGACGTCCAGCAACGAGAATGTAGTCACGTTGAGTGAGGAACCGGCACAGTCGTATCCGGTTAGGCTCTGCGTAGTTCCTACTATTGTAAGTAGTATAACGAATGATAATTTCTTCATTATGATTCGAGGTTTCTTCTTTAGCTTCGATGCTTTTGCTTCTTTATGGACAATTGACGCTCTGCTCGGACTGGAGTGGCTTATATTATAATGAAAATGGAGGGGAGACACCTTATCGACCGTCGTCCCGGACTCTGAGAACTACTGTGGCGCCATGCTGCGCCGTGGCAACCGTTAGTCGGTAAGGTAGAGTCCTAGACGTAGGCTTTAACTTATTTTCTAGCCTTATTTAATTTGAGTCTGTCCGTATGAACGACAGAGAGGCCTTTTGGCGTTTCTATTTTTACATTGCTATTATTAAGAATTTGTACAATTTTATATGGTCCCTCGTACTGGCTGTCTAACTTGCCTTTGATTTTTCCCTTTAGGAGGTACACGGAGTCGCCCGTCGAGAAGCTCACCACCCTCTGTTTTTTATCGTAATAATTTTTAGATTTTATTTTCGCGCGTTCGAGGTTCTCTTTGGCGGCCTCCTGCGATTTCTGTAATTGTTCCGTCAGTTCAGCCAAGTACGATGCGTAAGTTTCGTCTTTTAAGTCGTTAAGTGTGCTATCGTTCGGAGTTTTCGCTAACTGGCCAAAGATTAATTCGTGTGGAGTGTATTGTGTACCTTCATGTATACTTGTATTATAAGAAAACATCGCTATATCGACCCAATCGTCCCATTCAGAATTATCCTTTATAAAGTGTTTCAAAAATTCTGCTAACACGTGGTGTGAGCGTTCTATTGATCCGTTGGATTGCGGTCGATAAGCGGTGGTTTGGTATGTTTCTATTCTAAATTTCTTGGCCACTGCTTTCATCAATTCTGATAAGAAAGCAGTACCTTGATCAGTTAGTATCCCTTTCGGGCTGCCGTATTTACATATTAAATTTTTTATAAATGCATCAGCTACTTCGACCGAAGAAGCTTGTTGTAGTGGTACCGCTATAGAATATTTGGTAAGGAGATCTTGTATTGTTAGGATATAATTATTGCCTTGTTTACTGGTAGGCATCGGTCCTACTATATCCTTCGAAACTTTGTCGAAGGCCCTTCCCGGCGTGTCGGTAAGGGTCATCGGTTGTCTGGTTTTTTGTCGAACAAGCTTCTTGGTCTGGCAGCTGCGGCAGTTTTGGATAAAGTTTTGTATATCGGATTTAAGGTTAGGCCAGTAGTACCGTTGTTTTATACGCCAATATGTCTTAGTGACTCCTTTGTGACCTCCCACAGGAGTAGCGTGATTGTCATGGATAATTTGGACGCGTTCGATCTCCCTGGGTATTATGATTTCATGCTTTAGTATAATAATTTTAGTTTCGTGGCCCGTGAAGATCGAACTTATCTTGCGTTTAATGTTTATCCATGATACGTCTGCAATATTATCCCTTGAAATAGCTATTGTCTTTAAGTTTAATTCAATTGCCGCGTCCAAAAGAGAATGTAATACTTCGTCTAAAATTTCTAATTGAATAGAGACGGATGTTCTCTCCTGGACGGGTAACGCGATGAGGTATCTATTGTCCCGTTTTGTAATCTTTACTCTACCAAGCGTTACGTCGGTAATGTTTGGTAGTCTTTTATTGTCGGCAAGTTCTTTGGCTCCTTTGTCAATAGGAGTTCCGGTCTTTGTTACGAAAAATGCTATGTGTCCTTTGTGCATTGTTATCCTGTCTTTTATTTCTATAATATTACCTTCGTAACGTGATAGATCTAGTTCGTCATCGTTCGTTTCGTCTGTATCGTTCGTCTGTTCGTTTATGTTTATGTTTATGTTAGGTGTTTCCGTTTCAAGTGCGGTCTCGGGTTTTGATATTTTTTGCGTGCGACGTCTCTTAGCGAGCGACGAGAATATTTCGTCGTCACTCGAGCTGGTCCCTGCTATCGGAAGGATCTGTTTACTCGCCTCGATAGGGTTACGCGATAGCGCGTCGGCGTTGACGTTTCGTTTACCGGCTTTATAAACAATATCGTATTCATACTCGGCGAGTTTGAGTCGCCATCTGATAAGCCGAGACGTCGGGTCTTTCACAGAATTTAACCACACTAACGGACGGTGGTCGGTGATTAAACTGAATTTACGACCGTATAGATAAGGTCGGAAGTAATTAACGGCGTATATAATGGCAAGCAGCTCTTTCTCTATTGTCGAATAATTTTGTTCCGCTTGATTTAAGATTCTTGACGTGTAAGCTATGGGCAGATCTTTACCGACTTCTCCCTGACTGAGAATTCCCCCGATCGCGTAATTTGATGCGTCGGTAGTTACTAGGAAAGGTTTGGTAAAATCAGGGAATTGCAAGAGCGGTTGTTCACACAAAAGGCTTGTTAAAGTTTTGAATGCCTTGTTTTGAGCGTCCTCCCACTTAAACGGTACGTCTTTCTTTAAGAGATTCGTCAGCGGTTTACTTGTACCTGAGAAATTTGGTATGAAGCGTCGATAATAGCCTACCAGTCCCAGGAATTGTTTTATGTTCTTTGCATTCTTTGGCGTCGGGAAGTTCTTGACTGCCTCTATTTTTCCTGGGTCTGGTTTCACTCCATCCGCGCTAATGATATGTCCGAGATATACAACCTCCTTCCTGAGAAGATTGCATTTCTCGGGCTGTAGTTTTAGATTGGCGTCACGGAGACGCGCACATAATTTCCGGTATTTCAAAAGATGCTCTCGTAGCGAGCTGGAGTATATGACTATGTCGTCTAGGTAAACGAATAATTCATTACCTTGCAATCCGGTCAGGACATTGTTCATCAAGCGTTGGAAGGTGGAAGGAGCGTTTTTGAGACCAAAGGGCATACGTTTAAATTCATAATGCCCGAATGGCGTGGAGAAAGCCGTTTTCGGCGCGTCTTCTTTATCCATTCCGATTTGATGGAAGCCCGATGCGAGATCGAACGTACTAAAATATTTCGCGCTTCCTAGTTGATCTAATATTTCCGTTATGTTCGGCAGTGGATAACTGTCTTTAATAGTTTTTTCGTTTAACATCCGGTAGTCGATGACTAATCTCCATCTTTTGTTTCCTTTTGCGTCCGGTTTCTTCGGAACTATCCATAGTGGAGAATTGTACGGGGACGTAGATGATTTGATCACGTTGTTTTCTAGAAGTTCTCCTATCTGTTTGTTTATCTCTTCCTTATGGATGGGCGGGAAGCGGTACTGTCGGACATTCACTGGAATAGAGTCCACTGTCTCTATCTTGTGTGTTACGGTGTCGGAGTACGTCAGTCTGTCGCCCGGTAAATGAAATAAATCTATGGATTCTCTGATCATATCTTTTGCTACGGATTTCTCTTCGTCGTTCAGTTCGTCCAAATTAATATTCTGTAGGGCTAGTGCGTAACGTTCGTCTGTCTTGTTTATGTGTTTGCAGGATTTGGAAGGGGTAATGTGAGTAGGGAGGACGGTATGTTGGGTCTCGGTTTCCTGTTCGAGTTTCGGAGAATTGTTTATTAGACTGCTTATGTCATCGTCTTTCGATTCGAGTCGAGGCACTTGAGACGTGATTTCCTCTGAATGCGATAAGAGTTCGGTATTATTTATCTCGAACTCTTCTAGTGTTACAGACGGAGGTTTTATGTTGACGTCCGTATCGTTGGTGTTAATTATTTTGATATATGCTTCGCCGTGGTTATTTGACACCACTGCTTCTCCGGCATAAATTCCTTCTCCGAAATTCAAACGCGGCAAATATCCCGTTTCTAAATCGCTATTTCTTATCTTTATTTTACAGACATTGCTCGTTCGCCCCGGAATGGTTATCTCCTTTGATTGAACAAAGGGCATAACTATTCCGTGCCACTCTATAGACTCTCTTTCATAATCAATTTTGGCTGTTTTTTGAAAGAAGTCGGAACCCAAAATACCGTCGTAGGGGATAGGAAAGGAATTTGGTACTAATTGGAATTTAAGCGGATATCCGTGAATTCGTATGGTTACCGAACCGTACGTGGTAACGGTTTCGTCGGTGATACCGCTCAGTCTGACTTTGTCGTTTTCGTTGCATATTATATCCCCGTTTGCCATTTTTATTTTTAATATGTTGAGTTCCGAACCCGTATCAACTAGGAACTCCGTTTCTTTAGCTAGGTCGTCAGAGGAAAGGACGATAGATGGGGAGGTAGCTTCTTCCTTTAGTTGGAGGACGTAGACACGATTGGCTTCTCTTCTTTTGTTATCGTTCTCACCGGGCGCCCTGGCGCGGTCTCTGCGGATGCGCCTTTCCTCAGAGACGTTGGTTCGTTTCCCGACTGAGATTCTCTCCATCTTTTCTTTCGGCATTCTTCTATTGTATGACCGATATTTTTGCAATACGAGCATTCTTTCTTATGCTTTTGGTCTCGTGGTGAGGAAGGAGAGTAGTGAGAGGATGGAGAGGATTGACGGGAATTTCCGGGAGGTGGAGTATAAGGCCCATGAACTTGTGTCTGTGACCGGCGTTGCTGGTCACGCGATTTCTTGTAACATTGGGTTTGTGTATGACCAATTCTCTTACAATACGAACACGAATCTGGGTCTGGAGGAGTTCTAGTAGGTCGGATATTTGGTCTATTGTTTCTTTTAGATTCAAAGTAATAATAATCCATAGGTTTTTCTTGGTATGTTTTTGCCTTATATTGTGGTCGCGGCCTTACTAATCCTCTTCTATCCCATTCGTGTTGTATTGACGAGTGTAATTGGATTGCTTTGTCATATGCATCGCCTAAGTCTCGGCAACGTAACGCGTTTAAGTAGGGATGGTAATCCATCGGTAACCCAGAACAAAAGCTTTTTAATGCCAATTCATCTATTTCTCGTTTCTTGCTATCCGTGATTTCTCCCCAAAACCTTTCTTCATCGAGAAGACCCTCGTATAAATCCTGTACACGGCCAATGTAATCGATAATCTGTTCGTTCTCCGACATGAGTACGTTTCTTAATTCTGTCCGGTAATAATCTAAAGAATGGTATGTGCCCAATGTCTGTCGGAGTCGACTATACAACTCGAACATCGTTTTCGGATTATGTCTATCTATCGCAATGTGTGCCGAATCTTGGAGCTTCCGTATCGCGGCTTGAGTAAACAAATCTTCCGGGTACGCGGGAATCATTTGTCGCGCGCGTTTACAAGCTCTAATAAATGAGGATAGAGGCATATTTTTCCCATCGTATCGTGGTATAGACGCGAAAGCCTCATTAATTTGATGATTAGGAAGGTGATGTTGGCTCTCCGTCCTGAGCGCCAAAATCTCCCTCATCAAGAACGTGAGAGGGTCTGCCTCTTCTGATTTTGCAGCGTTAAGACGCTGCGCGTGATCGCGAAGTTCTTGTTCGCGTTCTCGAATGACGCGTTCGCGTTCAAGGAGGGACCGTTCGGCCGCGTCTAATTTAGTCATTCGTAGTCGTACTTCATCGATCATAACTTCATCAGGTTGACGCGCAGCCATGCTGCGTGTTTCAATACGTTCGCTCCTTTCAGTAGACATAATGTATCGTTTCTATCCCACCGCTGTCACCAATTTTATGTTACGTCCCACTCGGCACGGGCCTTAAAAAAAAGAACTATGCTCTTTCCTTCAAGGAGCTCCTGCTTCAATGGGATATTTGCCCAATTCGGCCGTTACCTACTACGCGTAGTTCGTGGCACGGGACGGGCTTAACGATAGATTATGTCTTTGATAAGGATGATTCACTTACCTTTAATGCTTCTCTCCGTACAATTCTAAATAGCGAGCTGTTCGCGGGTCGCTTGGTGGTAGCTGTCCGGCAACGAAGGTACACTCCGGGCAGTTGATCGGTACGAGCCGATATTCAGTAATTCTGCAAGATGGAGACCTCAGGTCCTGCTGAGTATCGGGCCTGGGATGGCAGAATGTGGTGTCCTCGATGATCCTAGGTCTGCAGGCCGACGGGTCGATGCCCAAGTTAGCCAGATGGTTTGTACCGCTATAATAGTTCGCGAGTAGACGCCGGAGACTATGTTTACGTCCGCCCCGACGTGTTTTCGGCATACGTATTCTATAGGATGCAACGGGACCTTTTAGGATGATTGAACCCGAGCGATTCGTACGCTCCGATAGTTCTATGAAGAATGAACCCGGGCGATTCGTACGCCCCGATAGTTCTATGATTTAGGAGTATGAACCCGGGCGATTCGTACGCCCCGATAGTTCTATGATTTAGGAGTATGAACCCGGGCGATTCGTACGCCCCGATAGTTCTAGGATAAAAGGTTGGAAAATGCGGAGAGAGATGAAGAGCTTGTCGACCACACGTCGGTTCAGGAACACGTAGATAATACGAGTCGCGAATGAGTAGTGACCGGGGTCCCGACTAATGAAACACAGACTTCTACTAATTCTAATTTATTCTAAGTTTAAATTATAATATGAATAGAATTGATACAGCGTAAAAGACTCTCCCGCGATTATTGTTCGAAACGTCCGTCGAAGTGATTCGTAGAAAATCTGTAGTCGAAAAAATCCGTCGTGTGCTGCTCCGCAGCTCCTTATATACTGAATCTTAGCGGCGGCGGCTCGTGGCGAAGCGGCGGCGGCTCGTGGCGAAGCGGCGGCGGCTCGTAGCGAAGCGGCGGCGGCTTGGCTCTAAGAGGATGGTGATTGGCTGCCGTCTTCCCTTCTCTCGTCCTTGTTGGCGGTGGTGGAGATGAGCGTCTTGGCGTTACTTTGCTTGGCGTCAGCTGAATTCCGCGTGTGTGTGTTGGCCTAGGCCCGTGTGTGTGTTAGCTGTGCCATGTATCTTGTAACTTCGGAATTCTGAGTCCGTTCTGTAGACGCGCGTGATGACCACTTGTGGAGAGGTGCCGTAAGTGCCTGGCGGCCGCGTGCTTTCCCTAAGGCGCACGTGGTGGCCATGTGTGGGCGGAGGACAGGCCTGTCGACGTTTACTTTCAGTCTCTTGTTAGGACTTTTGGTGACTTAAAGGCGCTTGTTAGGACTTCGCGTATATTATAAATGTGTGCGTTAAATACGTATCAATTATTATGTATCTATTATTTATAGCTAATTATTATATATGCATGTTCTAATCGTAAGGTGTTCCCCAGTGTAAATATAATATTTGTTAGTGTTGTAAAAGTTACTCCCTTCATGTCGGGCACGAATGTGTAAATTATAATATTGTTAATAAATGATATCAACTATACTATGAGTAATACATGATTTAATAAGCTGACTCCCTATATAGCGGGCACGAGGAAATTACACGTGATAATAAAAGACTCCCTATATAGCGGGCACGAGGAATATCTCTTTATATATTTTATAAGTCCGTACGTCGGGTGACGTAACACTTCCCCCCTTATAATAAAATGTACGTAGTTATACGTGCATTTTGAAGGCTGATTCTTCTTGTAAGTACTTACTAATTGAAGGGAAAGTGTTTACGGCTTCTTTCTGTCCTGTCGTAGGTGGTTCTATCGCGTCAGCATCTTCTGGCAGTTTTTGTTCGCTTTCCACCTTCTCTTCCGTTGGTGACTTAGCGAGGTGGAGCAAAAGGTGTGTAAGTGAGCCCCAAAGTGCTCCTACTAAATGAATACTCCAACCATAGATGCTATGTAGTGCATAGCCGTGGATGACGGTGTCTGCTACATATTTTATCAATCGGAGGATCATGAGTATCGCTATGACTCCGGCGCTTGCTGATCCGAATGTCACGAACGCTCCCCATAGTCGTTGGCCTGTGCTGGTCGCTATTTTGTCTAATGCTTCTTCGTCCATAAGGTTGTATAGCGAGATCTGTCCTTTTGGTATGTGTTGTCCGCTGACTCCACGTAATAGTGTGTTCAAAACAGCGGGTTTTTCCGCAGGTTCCATGATATGCGAACGTAGTTTATTTAGATCTTCGTTGGAGTAGATTCCGCTCGTTGCCAAATGTTGCGGGCTGATGTATTTCCATTGTGGTTTTGTTAATGGCTGAATCGTCGGCGGTGGTACGCTTTCAACGGGTTTCGGTGTTATTCTGTACCATGATCCATGTAGTAGGTACATTGCTGGTAGTAGCTCGTTGCAATCCGCCATTGCTGCTTCTTGTGTGATGATATGGGTTTTTGGTGTTAGGAAGCAAGACTGATTGCGGTAAGTTATTGGTAGGCTTTTGTAGCAGTTTTCCGTAGAGCGTACTTTTATTTCCACCGGTGTACATTTAATCAAGTGTATTACTTCTCCCGCTATCACTGCCATATAACCTGGTTCTTTCATGAAGGAATATGCGGTTTCATCAGGAGACAAGTTTGCTAAGGATAAAGCGTTCTTCAAAATTTGTCTCTCGAGCGCACATTTCTGGCGGGTTATGTCTATATATAAATCAGTAAGTTGTGTTTTTAAATGGCGTTCGACGTATATGAATTTAGAATTTATATATGCGAAGATGTCTAAATTTTCTACAGGGGTTTTTGTCTTAGCTTTGAAGATTCTTCCAGGAGAGGTTTCCAATATGAAAAGTTTCGGATGTTCGGTACGGATGATCGTATATCCGCACAGTGTAAATTCTTCTGTTTTTGTAAGTGCGAAGGTGACATCCTTGGACGTAACTGAGTATAGGACTGGTCCTTTCACTGGTCCTTTAGTTGTGAGTTTTGTTGCGAGGCCTTCGTACAAAACGTCGTATTCATTGAATCCGCAACTATCCGAAGGTAGAGTTTCCCAAAAGTTTTCGGCTCCTCCTTCGTCTTGACAATTTTCGGCTGTGTAAGCGCAGATGGTACCCGATTGCAGATGTATCTGGTCTGCTTTGATGGAGGCGGCTGCATAGTAGTCTTTCAAGGTGACTTCTACCGAGGCCTGTACAACGACGTCGTCCCAGGTACCATAGGGGTCGCTATATTGCGAGCCCTTGCAGGCTCCGTCTGTACCGACGGATCCACTTATGGTCAGGCTGTGAAGGTGCGTGCTGTTTCTCTTAAGTCCCGTTATGAGGCTGTTGGGGCCCAGAGATAGGCTTCCGGTGACTTGCGCTTGTTCGCATAGGCGTTGGGTGAGCGGATGAATGTATTCGCGTCGGCCATTGTGTACGATTGAAACGTGCGAGTACATTCCGCAGTGATAGATGGTCCTATCGATCCTCACTTTACATTGTATTACATTTATTGGGTGGTATTCAGACACTTGTAGTAATTGAATGTATAGTTCTTGGCTTGTTGGTTGGAGATTCGGCGTCTCGCATTCAGAGACGTCCAGCAACGAGAATGTAGTCACGTTGAGTGAGGAACCGGCACAGTCGTATCCGGTTAGGCTCTGCGTAGTTCCTACTATTGTAAGTAGTATAACGAATGATAATTTCTTCATTATGATTCGAGGTTTCTTCTTTAGCTTCGATGCTTTTGCTTCTTTATGGACAATTGACGCTCTGCTCGGACTGGAGTGGCTTATATTATAATGAAAATGGAGGGGAGACACCTTATCGACCGTCGTCCCGGACTCTGAGAACTACTGTGGCGCCATGCTGCGCCGTGGCAACCGTTAGTCGGTAAGGTAGAGTCCTAGACGTAGGCTTTAACTTATTTTCTAGCCTTATTTAATTTGAGTCTGTCCGTATGAACGACAGAGAGGCCTTTTGGCGTTTCTATTTTTACATTGCTATTATTAAGAATTTGTACAATTTTATATGGTCCCTCGTACTGGCTGTCTAACTTGCCTTTGATTTTTCCCTTTAGGAGGTACACGGAGTCGCCCGTCGAGAAGCTCACCACCCTCTGTTTTTTATCGTAATAATTTTTAGATTTTATTTTCGCGCGTTCGAGGTTCTCTTTGGCGGCCTCCTGCGATTTCTGTAATTGTTCCGTCAGTTCAGCCAAGTACGATGCGTAAGTTTCGTCTTTTAAGTCGTTAAGTGTGCTATCGTTCGGAGTTTTCGCTAACTGGCCAAAGATTAATTCGTGTGGAGTGTATTGTGTACCTTCATGTATACTTGTATTATAAGAAAACATCGCTATATCGACCCAATCGTCCCATTCAGAATTATCCTTTATAAAGTGTTTCAAAAATTCTGCTAACACGTGGTGTGAGCGTTCTATTGATCCGTTGGATTGCGGTCGATAAGCGGTGGTTTGGTATGTTTCTATTCTAAATTTCTTGGCCACTGCTTTCATCAATTCTGATAAGAAAGCAGTACCTTGATCAGTTAGTATCCCTTTCGGGCTGCCGTATTTACATATTAAATTTTTTATAAATGCATCAGCTACTTCGACCGAAGAAGCTTGTTGTAGTGGTACCGCTATAGAATATTTGGTAAGGAGATCTTGTATTGTTAGGATATAATTATTGCCTTGTTTACTGGTAGGCATCGGTCCTACTATATCCTTCGAAACTTTGTCGAAGGCCCTTCCCGGCGTGTCGGTAAGGGTCATCGGTTGTCTGGTTTTTTGTCGAACAAGCTTCTTGGTCTGGCAGCTGCGGCAGTTTTGGATAAAGTTTTGTATATCGGGTTTAAGGTTAGGCCAGTAGTACCGTTGTTTTATACGCCAATATGTCTTAGTGACTCCTTTGTGACCTCCCACAGGAGTAGCGTGATTGTCATGGATAATTTGGACGCGTTCGATCTCCCTGGGTATTATGATTTCATGCTTTAGTATAATAATTTTAGTTTCGTGGCCCGTGAAGATCGAACTTATCTTGCGTTTAATGTTTATCCATGATACGTCTGCAATATTATCCCTTGAAATAGCTATTGTCTTTAAGTTTAATTCAATTGCCGCGTCCAAAAGAGAATGTAATACTTCGTCTAAAATTTCTAATTGAATAGAGACGGATGTTCTCTCCTGGACGGGTAACGCGATGAGGTATCTATTGTCCCGTTTTGTAATCTTTACTCTACCAAGCGTTACGTCGGTAATGTTTGGTAGTCTTTTATTGTCGGCAAGTTCTTTGGCTCCTTTGTCAATAGGAGTTCCGGTCTTTGTTACGAAAAATGCTATGTGTCCTTTGTGCATTGTTATCCTGTCTTTTATTTCTATAATATTACCTTCGTAACGTGATAGATCTAGTTCGTCATCGTTCGTTTCGTCTGTATCGTTCGTCTGTTCGTTTATGTTTATGTTTATGTTAGGTGTTTCCGTTTCAAGTGCGGTCTCGGGTTTTGATATTTTTTGCGTGCGACGTCTCTTAGCGAGCGACGAGAATATTTCGTCGTCACTCGAGCTGGTCCCTGCTATCGGAAGGATCTGTTTACTCGCCTCGATAGGGTTACGCGATAGCGCGTCGGCGTTGACGTTTCGTTTACCGGCTTTATAAACAATATCGTATTCATACTCGGCGAGTTTGAGTCGCCATCTGATAAGCCGAGACGTCGGGTCTTTCACAGAATTTAACCACACTAACGGACGGTGGTCGGTGATTAAACTGAATTTACGACCGTATAGATAAGGTCGGAAGTAATTAACGGCGTATATAATGGCAAGCAGCTCTTTCTCTATTGTCGAATAATTTTGTTCCGCTTGATTTAAGATTCTTGACGTGTAAGCTATGGGCAGATCTTTACCGACTTCTCCCTGACTGAGAATTCCCCCGATCGCGTAATTTGATGCGTCGGTAGTTACTAGGAAAGGTTTGGTAAAATCAGGGAATTGCAAGAGCGGTTGTTCACACAAAAGGCTTGTTAAAGTTTTGAATGCCTTGTTTTGAGCGTCCTCCCACTTAAACGGTACGTCTTTCTTTAAGAGATTCGTCAGCGGTTTACTTGTACCTGAGAAATTTGGTATGAAGCGTCGATAATAGCCTACCAGTCCCAGGAATTGTTTTATGTTCTTTGCATTCTTTGGCGTCGGGAAGTTCTTGACTGCCTCTATTTTTCCTGGGTCTGGTTTCACTCCATCCGCGCTAATGATATGTCCGAGATATACAACCTCCTTCCTGAGAAGATTGCATTTCTCGGGCTGTAGTTTTAGATTGGCGTCACGGAGACGCGCACATAATTTCCGGTATTTCAAAAGATGCTCTCGTAGCGAGCTGGAGTATATGACTATGTCGTCTAGGTAAACGAATAATTCATTACCTTGCAATCCGGTCAGGACATTGTTCATCAAGCGTTGGAAGGTGGAAGGAGCGTTTTTGAGACCAAAGGGCATACGTTTAAATTCATAATGCCCGAATGGCGTGGAGAAAGCCGTTTTCGGCGCGTCTTCTTTATCCATTCCGATTTGATGGAAGCCCGATGCGAGATCGAACGTACTAAAATATTTCGCGCTTCCTAGTTGATCTAATATTTCCGTTATGTTCGGCAGTGGATAACTGTCTTTAATAGTTTTTTCGTTTAACATCCGGTAGTCGATGACTAATCTCCATCTTTTGTTTCCTTTTGCGTCCGGTTTCTTCGGAACTATCCATAGTGGAGAATTGTACGGGGACGTAGATGATTTGATCACGTTGTTTTCTAGAAGTTCTCCTATCTGTTTGTTTATCTCTTCCTTATGGATGGGCGGGAAGCGGTACTGTCGGACATTCACTGGAATAGAGTCCACTGTCTCTATCTTGTGTGTTACGGTGTCGGAGTACGTCAGTCTGTCGCCCGGTAAATGAAATAAATCTATGGATTCTCTGATCATATCTTTTGCTACGGATTTCTCTTCGTCGTTCAGTTCGTCCAAATTAATATTCTGTAGGGCTAGTGCGTAACGTTCGTCTGTCTTGTTTATGTGTTTGCAGGATTTGGAAGGGGTAATGTGAGTAGGGAGGACGGTATGTTGGGTCTCGGTTTCCTGTTCGAGTTTCGGAGAATTGTTTATTAGACTGCTTATGTCATCGTCTTTCGATTCGAGTCGAGGCACTTGAGACGTGATTTCCTCTGAATGCGATAAGAGTTCGGTATTATTTATCTCGAACTCTTCTAGTGTTACAGACGGAGGTTTTATGTTGACGTCCGTATCGTTGGTGTTAATTATTTTGATATATGCTTCGCCGTGGTTATTTGACACCACTGCTTCTCCGGCATAAATTCCTTCTCCGAAATTCAAACGCGGCAAATATCCCGTTTCTAAATCGCTATTTCTTATCTTTATTTTACAGACATTGCTCGTTCGCCCCGGAATGGTTATCTCCTTTGATTGAACAAAGGGCATAACTATTCCGTGCCACTCTATAGACTCTCTTTCATAATCAATTTTGGCTGTTTTTTGAAAGAAGTCGGAACCCAAAATACCGTCGTAGGGGATAGGAAAGGAATTTGGTACTAATTGGAATTTAAGCGGATATCCGTGAATTCGTATGGTTACCGAACCGTACGTGGTAACGGTTTCGTCGGTGATACCGCTCAGTCTGACTTTGTCGTTTTCGTTGCATATTATATCCCCGTTTGCCATTTTTATTTTTAATATGTTGAGTTCCGAACCCGTATCAACTAGGAACTCCGTTTCTTTAGCTAGGTCGTCAGAGGAAAGGACGATAGATGGGGAGGTAGCTTCTTCCTTTAGTTGGAGGACGTAGACACGATTGGCTTCTCTTCTTTTGTTATCGTTCTCACCGGGCGCCCTGGCGCGGTCTCTGCGGATGCGCCTTTCCTCAGAGACGTTGGTTCGTTTCCCGACTGAGATTCTCTCCATCTTTTCTTTCGGCATTCTTCTATTGTATGACCGATATTTTTGCAATACGAGCATTCTTTCTTATGCTTTTGGTCTCGTGGTGAGGAAGGAGAGTAGTGAGAGGATGGAGAGGATTGACGGGAATTTCCGGGAGGTGGAGTATAAGGCCCATGAACTTGTGTCTGTGACCGGCGTTGCTGGTCACGCGATTTCTTGTAACATTGGGTTTGTGTATGACCAATTCTCTTACAATACGAACACGAATCTGGGTCTGGAGGAGTTCTAGTAGGTCGGATATTTGGTCTATTGTTTCTTTTAGATTCAAAGTAATAATAATCCATAGGTTTTTCTTGGTATGTTTTTGCCTTATATTGTGGTCGCGGCCTTACTAATCCTCTTCTATCCCATTCGTGTTGTATTGACGAGTGTAATTGGATTGCTTTGTCATATGCATCGCCTAAGTCTCGGCAACGTAACGCGTTTAAGTAGGGATGGTAATCCATCGGTAACCCAGAACAAAAGCTTTTTAATGCCAATTCATCTATTTCTCGTTTCTTGCTATCCGTGATTTCTCCCCAAAACCTTTCTTCATCGAGAAGACCCTCGTATAAATCCTGTACACGGCCAATGTAATCGATAATCTGTTCGTTCTCCGACATGAGTACGTTTCTTAATTCTGTCCGGTAATAATCTAAAGAATGGTATGTGCCCAATGTCTGTCGGAGTCGACTATACAACTCGAACATCGTTTTCGGATTATGTCTATCTATCGCAATGTGTGCCGAATCTTGGAGCTTCCGTATCGCGGCTTGAGTAAACAAATCTTCCGGGTACGCGGGAATCATTTGTCGCGCGCGTTTACAAGCTCTAATAAATGAGGATAGAGGCATATTTTTCCCATCGTATCGTGGTATAGACGCGAAAGCCTCATTAATTTGATGATTAGGAAGGTGATGTTGGCTCTCCGTCCTGAGCGCCAAAATCTCCCTCATCAAGAACGTGAGAGGGTCTGCCTCTTCTGATTTTGCAGCGTTAAGACGCTGCGCGTGATCGCGAAGTTCTTGTTCGCGTTCTCGAATGACGCGTTCGCGTTCAAGGAGGGACCGTTCGGCCGCGTCTAATTTAGTCATTCGTAGTCGTACTTCATCGATCATAACTTCATCAGGTTGACGCGCAGCCATGCTGCGTGTTTCAATACGTTCGCTCCTTTCAGTAGACATAATGTATCGTTTCTATCCCACCGCTGTCACCAATTTTATGTTACGTCCCACTCGGCACGGGCCTTAAAAAAAAGAACTATGCTCTTTCCTTCAAGGAGCTCCTGCTTCAATGGGATATTTGCCCAATTCGGCCGTTACCTACTACGCGTAGTTCGTGGCACGGGACGGGCTTAACGATAGATTATGTCTTTGATAAGGATGATTCACTTACCTTTAATGCTTCTCTCCGTACAATTCTAAATAGCGAGCTGTTCGCGGGTCGCTTGGTGGTAGCTGTCCGGCAACGAAGGTACACTCCGGGCAGTTGATCGGTACGAGCCGATATTCAGTAATTCTGCAAGATGGAGACCTCAGGTCCTGCTGAGTATCGGGCCTGGGATGGCAGAATGTGGTGTCCTCGATGATCCTAGGTCTGCAGGCCGACGGGTCGATGCCCAAGTTAGCCAGATGGTTTGTACCGCTATAATAGTTCGCGAGTAGACGCCGGAGACTATGTTTACGTCCGCCCCGACGTGTTTTCGGCATACGTATTCTATAGGATGCAACGGGACCTTTTAGGATGATTGAACCCGAGCGATTCGTACGCTCCGATAGTTCTATGAAGAATGAACCCGGGCGATTCGTACGCCCCGATAGTTCTATGATTTAGGAGTATGAACCCGGGCGATTCGTACGCCCCGATAGTTCTATGATTTAGGAGTATGAACCCGGGCGATTCGTACGCCCCGATAGTTCTAGGATAAAAGGTTGGAAAATGCGGAGAGAGATGAAGAGCTTGTCGACCACACGTCGGTTCAGGAACACGTAGATAATGCGAGTCGCGAATGAGTAGTGACCGGGGTCCCGACTAATGAAACACAGACTTCTACTAATTCTAATTTATTCTAAGTTTAAATTATAATATGAATAGAATTGATACAGCGTAAAAGACTCTCCCGCGATTATTGTTCGAAACGTCCGTCGAAGTGATTCGTAGAAAATCTGTAGTCGAAAAAATCCGTCGTGTGCTGCTCCGCAGCTCCTTATATACTGAATCTTAGCGGCGGCGGCTCGTGGCGAAGCGGCGGCGGCTCGTGGCGAAGCGGCGGCGGCTCGTAGCGAAGCGGCGGCGGCTTGGCTCCAAGAGGATGGTGATTGGCTGCCGTCTTCCCTTCTCTCGTCCTTGTTGGCGGTGGTGGAGATGAGCGTCTTGGCGTTACTTTGCTTGGCGTCAGCTGAATTCCGCGTGTGTGTGTTGGCCTAGGCCCGTGTGTGTGTTAGCTGTGCCATGTATCTTGTAACTTCGGAATTCTGAGTCCGTTCTGTAGACGCGCGTGATGACCACTTGTGGAGAGGTGCCGTAAGTGCCTGGCGGCCGCGTGCTTTCCCTAAGGCGCACGTGGTGGCCATGTGTGGGCGGAGGACAGGCCTGTCGACGTTTACTTTCAGTCTCTTGTTAGGACTTTTGGTGACTTAAAGGCGCTTGTTAGGACTTCGCGTATATTATAAATGTGTGCGTTAAATACGTATCAATTATTATGTATCTATTATTTATAGCTAATTATTATATATGCATGTTCTAATCGTAAGGTGTTCCCCAGTGTAAATATAATATTTGTTAGTGTTGTAAAAGTTACTCCCTTCATGTCGGGCACGAATGTGTAAATTATAATATTGTTAATAAATGATATCAACTATACTATGAGTAATACATGATTTAATAAGCTGACTCCCTATATAGCGGGCACGAGGAAATTACACGTGATAATAAAAGACTCCCTATATTGCGGGCACGAGGAATATCTCTTTATATATTTTATAAGTCCGTACGTCGGGTGACGTAACAGTATTCTCTAGGATACAACGGGACCTTCTAGGATGATTGAACCCGAGCGATTCGTACGCTCCGATAGTTCTATGAAGAATGAACCCGGGCGATTCGTACGCCCCGATGGTTCTATGATTTAGGAATATGAACCCGGGCGATTCGTACGCCCCGATAGTTCTATGACTTGGAAAGAGTGAACCCGGGCGATTCGTACGCCCCGATAGTTCTAGGATAAAAGGTTGGAAAATGCGGAGAGAGATATGAAGAGCTTGTCGACCACACGTCGGTTCAGGAACACGCAGCTAATACGAGTCGCGAACGAGTAGTGACCGGGGTCCCGACTAATGAAACTCAGACGTCTACTACTAATAACTATTTATTCCAAATCTAAAATCATACTACGAACAAAATTGATACAGTGTAAAAAGACTCTCTCGCGATTATTGGTCGGAACTAGCGTCCGTCGAAGTGAATCGTAGAAAATCTGATGCCGGAATCCATCGTGTGCTGCTCTGCAGCTCCTTATATACAAGTCCCAGCGGCGGCGGCTTGTGGCTTTGGCGGCGGCTTGTGGCTTTGGCGGTGGCGGTTCGTTGCTTTGGCGGCGGCTCGGTTCTTGGAAGATGGTGACTGGCTGCCGTCTTTCTTTCTTTCGTCCTTTCTGGATGGTCTATAGTGATGCGTGCAACGGCTTTGTGTGCTTCGGTGCGAGGCGCTTACTGGTAGTAGTGAGGATGCGTCTCGGTGTTGTCGGCTCGTAGCCATCGGATTACCGCTTGTGTGTGGGTCCAGGTCCGTGTGCGAGTCTATGGCATTGCGTGGTGGTCCGTGTCTCTCCCTAAGGCGCACGTGGTGACCACTTGTGGAGTAGTACGGCGTGTGTGTGTGCCCGGCGACCGCGTTGTTTTCCCTAGGGCGTACGTGGTAACCGTTCGGCGACTATTTAGCACGTACTCTCCATTTGCGGCCATGTGTACTCGGTCGTTTACGGCCTTCCCTTTGCGGCGTGACATCATGACTTGTATACGAGCTTCCTTTACGTAAGACGCATTGTTGTTTGTCTGGCGCGACGCTTTGTGTTTTTCCGCGTATGACGCATCATTGTAGAATTACAAATATATGTATATGTATTGTTTACAATATCTAAGCGTAAGGTATCTCCCTTGAAACTTATGTTATAGGTGTGTATTATAATAGTGGTTAGTATTGTAAAGATGACTCCCTTCATGTCGGGCACGAACGTGTGAAATATAATATTGTTAGTAAATGGTTAGTTATATTGAGTTTTTATTAAATTACGTATTATTTGTACTAATAATAAAAGACTCCCTATATAGCGGGCACGAGGACTTACATGTGCTAATAATAAAAGACTCCCTATATAGCGGGCACGAGGAATTCTTTATGTATTTTATATGTCCATACGTCGGGTGACGTAACACCTCCCTCCTTATAAAAAAAATGTACGTAGTTATACGTGCATTTTGAATGTCGGCTCCTCTTGCAAGTATCTGCTATTTGAAGGGTAGGGTGGTGGTGGCGTCCTTTGGTTTTGTCGTAGGTAGCTCTATTGTTTCAGCATCTTCTGGCGGTTTTTTGGTCGTTCTCCGCTTTTTCTTCCTTTGTTGACTTGGCAAGGTGAAGCAAAAGATGCGTAGGCGAACCCCAATGGCTCCCATTAGATGAATACTCCAACCGTAGGTGTTATGCATAGCCGTGGATGACGGTGTCTGTTACATATTTTATTGATCGGAGGATCATGAGTATCGTTTTTATGACTCCGGCGCTTGCTGATCCGAATGTCACGAACGCTCCCCAAAGTCGTTGGCCTGTGCTACGACGTCGTTCCAGGTACCGTATAGGTCGCTATATTGCGAGCCCTTGCAGGCTCCGCCTGTACTGACGAACCCACTTATGGTCAAGCTGTGTAGGTGCGTGCTGTTTCTTTTTCGTCCCATTATGAGGCTGTTGGGACCCAGAGATAGGCTTCTGGAGACTATTGCTGGTTCGCATAGGCGTTGGGTGAGCGGATGAATGTATTCGTGTTGGCCTTTGTGTACTATTGAGACGTGCGAGTACACTTCGCAGTGAAAGATGGTCCTATCGATCCTTTCTTTACACTGGATGGCATTTATTGGATGGTATTCAGACACGTATAGTTCTTGGCTTGTTGGTTGAAGATTCGGCGTCTATCATTCAGAGACGTCCAGCAGCGAGAATGTAGTTACGTTGAGTGTGAAACCAGCACAGTCGTATCTTTGTTATATTTTGCGTAGCTCTTACTATTGTAAGTAGTATAACCAATGCTAATTTCTCCATTGTGATTCGAAGATTCTTCTTTGGTTTTGATGCATGTTTTCTTTACAGAAAATATGACGCTTTGCTCGGACTGCGGTGACTTATGTTATAATAATAAAAATAAAATAAAGAGGAGACACCTTAACGACCGTCGTCCTAGACTCTTAGATCTACTGTGGCTTCATGCTGTGCCGTGTCAACCGTTAGTCGGTTTTATAGAGTCCTGGACGTAGGTTTTGACTTATTTTCTAACTTTATTTAATTTTAATCTGTCCGTATGAACGACAGAGAGGCCTTTTGGCGTTTCTATTTTTACATTGTTATTATTTAAAATTTGTATGATTTTATACGGTCCTTCGTACTGGCTGTCTAACTTGCCTTTGATTTTTCCCTTTAGGAGGTACACGGAGTCGCCCATTGTGAAGCTCACCACCCTCTGTTTTTTATCGTAATAATTTTTAGAATTTATTTTCGCGCGTTCGAGGTTCTCTTTGGCGGCCTTCTGCGATTTCTGTAATTGTTCTGTTAGTTCAGCCAAGTACGATGCGTAAGTTTCGTCTGCGATATTATTCCTACAAATAGCTATTGTTTTTTTTTTTCAAATTTAGTTCGATTGCCGCGTCCAAAAGAGAATGTATTACTACCTCTAAGATTTCTAATTGAATAGAGAGAGATGTTCTCTCCTGGACGGGTAACGCGATGAGGTATCGGTTGTCTTGTTTTGTAATTTTTTACTCTACCAAGCGTTACGTCGGTAATGTTTGGTAGCTTTTTATTATTGGCGAGTTCTTTGGCTCCTTTGTCGATAGGAGTCGTAGTCTTTGTTACAAAAGATGCTATATGGCCTTTGTGCATTGTTATCCTGTCTTTTACTTCTGATATGTTACCTTCGAAACGTAAGAAATCCAGTTCGTCATTGTTCGTTTCGTCCGTATTGTTAGTCTGTTCTTTTGTGTTTAAGTTAAGTGTTTTTGTTTCGAGTGCGGTTTCGGTTTTCGATGTCTTTTGCACATTACGTCTCTTAACGAGCGGCGAGAATATTTCATCGTCACTCGAGCTGGTCCCTGCTATCGGAAGGATCCGTTTACTCGTTCGCCCCGGAATAGTTATCTCCTTTGATTGAACAAAGGGCACAATTATTCCGTGCCATTCTATAGACTCCTTTTCGTAATCTATTTTGGCCGTTTTTTGTAAGAAGTCGGAACCCAAAATACCGTCGTAAGGTATAGGAAAGGAATTCGGGACCAGTTGAAATTTAAGCGGATATCCGTGAATGTGGACGGTCACCGAACCGTACGTGGTAACAGTTTCGTCGGTGATACCGCTCAATCTGACCTTGTCGTTTTCGTTACATAATATGTCTCCGTTCGCCATTTTTATTTTTAATATGTTGAGTTCCGAGCCTGTGTCGACTAGAAATTCCGTCTCTTTGACTAGATCGTCAGAGGAAAGGACAATAGACGGAGAGGTAGATTCTTCTTTCAGTTGGAAGAAGTAGACGCGAGTGGCTGCTTCTCTTCTTATTGTCCGTACTGGGCGCGCTGACGCGGTCTCTGCGGGTGCGCCCTTCCCCAGAGACGTCAGTTCGTTTCCCGACTGGGTTTCCCTCCACTTTTTCTTCCGGCATTCCTCTATCGTATGGCCGATGTTTTTACAATACGAGCATTTTTTTATATACCTTTGGTCTCGGGACGAGGAAGGAGAGTAGTGAGAGGATGGAGAGGATTGACGGGAGTTCTCGGGAGGTGGAGTGTAAGGTTCTTGAACTTGTGTCTGTGACCGGCGTTGCAGGTCACGCGATTTCCTATAACATTGTGCTTGAGTGTGACCGATCCTCTTGCAATAAGAACATGCATCTGGGTCCGGAGGAGGTCTAGTAGGCCGGGTACTGGGTTTACTATTTCTTTTTGATTCATAATAATAATAATCCATTGGTCTTTCTTGATAGGCCTTAGTTTTGTATTGTGGCCGCGGCCTCGCCAGACCTCGTCTGTCCCATTCATGTTGTATAGACGAATGTAGCTGAATCGCCTTATCGTATGCGTCGCTTAGGTCTCCGCACCGTAAGTCGTTTAGATACGGGTGATAATCTAATGGTAGACCCGAACAAAAACTTTTTAGAGCTAATTCGTCTATTTCCTGTTTTTTACCTTCCGTAAGCCCTCCCCAGAACCTTTCTTCGTCAAGGAGACTTTCGTGTAAGTCTTGTACGCGACCGATGTAGTCTATTATCGGTTCATTTTCGGACATAAGCACGTTTCTTAGTTCAGTCCTATAAAAATCTAACGAGTAGTATGTCCCCAAAGTTTGCCTGAGTCTGCTGCCTAATTCAAGCATTGTTCTAGGATGGTGTCTCTCGATCGCGACATAAGCGGAATCCTGTAGTTTCCTTATCGCGGCTAGAGTAAACAGTTCCTCCGGATAGGTGGGGATCATTTGACGTGCGCGTTTGCATGCTCTAATGTAAGAAGATAAAGGCATATTTTTTCCGTCGTACTGTGGAATAGATGCTAGGGCTTCGCTAACCTGATGATTAGGCAAGTGAAGCTGATTTTCCGTTCGTAGCGCGACGATTTCTCTCATTAGGAACGCGAGAGTATCTGTTTCTCCCAATTTTGCTTCCTCGGATGTGGTACGGAGAGTTTCTTCGCGTTCGCGTAGTCTTTGTTCGCGTTCGAAAAGGTCGCGTTCCCGCGAATCTAACTGAGCCATTGTATTGGCTATACGCCGCCTTTCGTCGGGGCTTATTTCGTCTGTTTGACGCGTGGTCATGCTGCGCGTTTCAATGCGATCGCTCCTCTCAATTGACATAATGTATCGTTAGTATCCCACCGCTGTCACCAATTTTATTGTTACGTCCCACTCGGCACGGGCCTTAAAAAAAAGAACTATGTTCTTTCCTTCAAGGAGCTCCTGCTTCAATGGGATATTTGCCCAATTCGGCCGTTACCTACTACGTGTAGTTCGTGGCTCGGGACGGGCTTAACGATAAATTATGTCTTTGATGAGAGGATGATTTACTTACCCTTAATGCTTCTTTCCATATAATTCTAAATAGCGAGCTGTTCGAGGGTCGCTTGGTGGTAGCTGTCCGGCAACGAAGGTACACTCCGGGCAGTCGATCGGTACGAGCCGATATTCAATAATTCTGCAAGATGGAGACCTCAGGTCCTGCTGAGTATCGGGCCTGGGATGGCAGAGTGTGGTGTCCTCGATGATCCTAAGTCTGCAGGCCGACGGGTCGATGCCCAAGTTAGCCAGATGGTTTGTACCGTTATAATAGTTCGCGAGTAGTCGCCGGAGACGATGCTTGTGTCCGCCCCGACGTGTTTTCGGCATACGTATTCTCTAGGATACAACGGGACCTTCTAGGATGATTGAACCCGAGCGATTCGTACGCTCCGATAGTTCTATGAAGAATGAACCCGGGCGATTCGTACGCCCCGATGGTTCTATGATTTAGGAATATGAACCCGGGCGATTCGTACGCCCCGATAGTTCTATGATTTAGGAGTATGAACCCGGGCGATTCGTACGCCCCGATAGTTCTAGGATAAAAGGTTGGAAAATGCGGAGAGAGATATGAAGAGCTTGTCGACCACACGTCGGTTCAGGAACACGCAGCTAATACGAGTCGCGAACGAGTAGTGACCGGGGTCCCGACTAATGAAACTCAGACGTCTACTACTAATAACTATTTATTCCAAATCTAAAATCATACTACGAACAAAATTGATACAGTGTAAAAAGACTCTCTCGCGATTATTGGTCGGAATTAGCGTCCGTCGAAGTGAATCGTAGACAATCTGATGCCGGAATCCGTCGTGTGCTGCTCTGCAGCTCCTTATATACAAGTCCCAGCGGCGGCGGCTTGTGGCTTTGGCGGCGGCTTGTGGCTTTGGCGGTGGCGGTTCGTTGCTTTGGCGGCGGCTCGGTTCTTGGAAGATGGTGACTGGCTGCCGTCTTTCTTTCTTTCGTCCTTTCTGGATGGTCTATAGTGATGCGTGCAACGGCTTTGTGTGCTTCGGTGCGAGGCGCTTACTGGTAGTAGTGAGGATGCGTCTCGGTGTTGTCGGCTCGTAGCCATCGGATTACCGCTTGTGTGTGGGTCCAGGTCCGTGTGCGAGTCTATGGCATTGCGTGGTGGTCCGTGTCTCTCCCTAAGGCGCACGTGGTGACCACTTGTGGAGTAGTACGGCGTGTGTGTGTGCCCGGCGACCGCGTTGTTTTCCCTTGGGCGTACGTGGTAACCGTTCGGCGACTATTTAGCACGTACTCTCCATTTGCGGCCATGTGTACTCGGTCGTTTACGGCCTTCCCTTTGCGGCGTGACATCATGACTTGTATACGAGCTTCTTTTACGTAAGACGCATTGTTGTTTGTCTGGCGCGACGCTTTGTGTTTTTCCGCGTATGACGCATCATTGTAGAATTACAAATATATGTATATGTATTGTTTACAATATCTAAGCGTAAGGTATCTCCCTTGAAACTTATGTTATAGGTGTGTATTATAATAGTGGTTAGTATTGTAAAGATGACTCCCTTCATGTCGGGCACGAACGTGTGAAATATAATATTGTTAGTAAATGGTTAGTTATATTGAGTTTTTATTAAATTACGTATTATTTGTACTATAATAAAAGACTCCCTATATAGCGGGCACGAGGACTTACATGTGCTAATAATAAAAGACTCCCTATATAGCGGGCACGAGGAATTACGTGCTATAATAAAAGACTCCCTATATAGCGGGCACGAGGAATTACGTGCTATAATAAAAGACTCCCTATATAGCGGGCACGAGGAATTCTTTATGTATTTTATATGTCCATACGTCGGGTGACGTAACAGTGGGGATCATTTGACGTGCGCGTTTGCATGCTCTAATGTAAGAAGATAAAGGCATATTTTTTCCGTCGTACTGTGGAATAGATGCTAGGGCTTCGCTAACCTGATGATTAGGCAAGTGAAGCTGATTTTCCGTTCGTAGCGCGACGATTTCTCTCATTAGGAACGCGAGAGTATCTGTTTCTCCCAATTTTGCTTCCTCGGATGTGGTACGGAGAGTTTCTTCGCGTTCGCGTAGTCTTTGTTCGCGTTCGAAAAGGTCGCGTTCCCGCGAATCTAACTGAGCCATTGTATTGGCTATACGCCGCCTTTCGTCGGGGCTTATTTCGTCTGTTTGACGCGTGGTCATGCTGCGCGTTTCAATGCGATCGCTCCTCTCAATTGACATAATGTATCGTTAGTATCCCACCGCTGTCACCAATTTTATTGTTACGTCCCACTCGGCACGGGCCTTAAAAAAAAGAACTATGTTCTTTCCTTCAAGGAGCTCCTGCTTCAATGGGATATTTGCCCAATTCGGCCGTTACCTACTACGTGTAGTTCGTGGCTCGGGACGGGCTTAACGATAAATTATGTCTTTGATGAGAGGATGATTTACTTACCCTTAATGCTTCTTTCCATATAATTCTAAATAGCGAGCTGTTCGAGGGTCGCTTGGTGGTAGCTGTCCGGCAACGAAGGTACACTCCGGGCAGTCGATCGGTACGAGCCGATATTCAATAATTCTGCAAGATGGAGACCTCAGGTCCTGCTGAGTATCGGGCCTGGGATGGCAGAGTGTGGTGTCCTCGATGATCCTAAGTCTGCAGGCCGACGGGTCGATGCCCAAGTTAGCCAGATGGTTTGTACCGTTATAATAGTTCGCGAGTAGTCGCCGGAGACGATGCTTGTGTCCGCCCCGACGTGTTTTCGGCATACGTATTCTCTAGGATACAACGGGACCTTCTAGGATGATTGAACCCGAGCGATTCGTACGCTCCGATAGATCTATGAAGAATGAACCCGGGCGATTCGTACGCCCCGATGGTTCTATGATTTAGGAATATGAACCCGGGCGATTCGTACGCCCCGATAGTTCTATGACTTGGAAAGAGTGAACCCGGGCGATTCGTACGCCCCGATAGTTCTAGGATAAAAGGTTGGAAAATGCGGAGAGAGATATGATGAGCTTGTCGACCACACGTCGGTTCAGGAACACGTAGCTAATACGAGTCGCGAACGAGTAGTGACCGGGGTCCCGACTAATGAAACTCAGACGTCTACTACTAATAATTATTTATTCTAAATTTAAAATTATACTACGAATAGAATTGATACAGTGTAAAACAAAGACTCTCTCGCGATTATTGGTCGGAACTAGCGTCCGTCGAAGTGAATCGTAGAAAATCTGATGCCGGAATCCGTATAGAGTTATCGGAATGACCGTCGAAATGACCCGTAGGAATCTGTTGTCGGGAATGACCGTCGTGTGCTGCTCTGCAGCTCCTTATATACAAGTCCCAGCGGCGAGCTTGTGGCTTTGGCGGCGGCTTGTGGCTTTGGCGGCGGCGGCTCGTTGCTTTGGTGGCGGCTCGGTTCTTGGAAAATGGTGACTGGCTGCCGTCTTTCTTTCTTTCGTCCTTTCTGGATGGTCTATAGTGATGCGTGCAACGGCTTTGTGTGCTTCGGTGCGAGGCGCTTACTGGTAGTAGTGAGGATGCGTCTCGGTGTTGTCGGCTCGTAGCCATCGGATTACCGCTTGTGTGTGGGTCCAGGTCCGTGTGCGAGTCTATGGCATTGCGTGGTGGTCCGTGTCTCTCCCTAAGGCGCACGTGGTGACCACTTGTGGAGTAGTACGGCGTGTGTGTGTGCCCGGCGACCGCGTTGTTTTCCCTTGGGCGTACGTGGTAACCGTTCGGCGACTATTTAGCACGTACTCTCCATTTGCGGCCATGTGTACTCGGTCGTTTACGGCCTTCCCTTTGCGGCGTGACATCATGACTTGTATACGAGCTTCCTTTACGTAAGACGCATTGTTGTTTGTCTGGCGCGACGCTTTGTGTTTTTCCGCGTATGACGCATCATTGTAGAATTACAAATATATGTATATGTATTGTTTACAATATCTAAGCGTAAGGTATCTCCCTTGAAACTTATGTTATAGGTGTGTATTATAATAGTGGTTAGTATTGTAAAGATGACTCCCTTCATGTCGGGCACGAACGTGTGAAATATAATATTGTTAGTAAATGGTTAGTTATATTGAGTTTTTATTAAATTACGTATTATTTGTACTATAATAAAAGACTCCCTATATAGCGGGCACGAGGAATTCTTTATGTATTTTATATGTCCATACGTCGGGTGACGTAACAGCCGTTATATTGCCGTGGTTATTGTCATTATTAAGGCAGTTATTGCCGTTATTATTGCCATTATTAGTGCAGTTATTATTGCCTTTATTGTCTTTATTATTGCCGTTATTATTGCCTTTATTTTTGCTGTTATTCAGGCCGTTATTGCAGTTATTATAGCCGTTATTATTGCGGATATTATTGACGTTATTGTCGTTATTAAGGCTGTTATTATTGCCATTATTATTACCGTTATTATTGCATTTATTATTGCCATTATTAACGCAGTTGTTGCCGTAATTATAGCAGATATTATTGCCGTTATTGTCTATATTATTGCGGTTACTATTGCCGTTTTATTCCCATTATTATTGACGCTATTGTCTTTAGTATTGTCTTTATAATTGCCGTTGTTATTGCCATTATTAAGGCAGTTATTGCCGTTATTATTGCCATTATTTTTGCAGTTATTATTGCCGATATTGTCTTTATTATTGTCGTTATTATTGCCTTTATATTTGCTGTTATTCAGGCCGTTATTGCAATTATTATAGCCATTATTATTAACGTTATTATTACCTTTATAATTGGCATTATTACGTACGTCATTGCCGTTATTATTGCAGTTATCATTGCCGCTGTTATTGCAATTATTATTGCCGTAATTATTGCATTTATTATTGACATTAATGTCGTTTATATTGTCGTTATTATTGCAGATATTATTGCCTTTATTGTCTTAATTATTGCCGTTATTATCGTCGTTATTGCCGTTATTATTGCAGTTATTATTAACATTATTGTCTTTATTGATGCCGTTTTTATTCCGATTATTATTAGCGTTATTATTGCCTTTATTATTGCCATTATTAAAGCCGTTATTGCCGTAATTATAACAGGTATTATTGACGTTATTGTCTTTATTATTGCCGTTGTTATTGCTATTATTATTGCCTTTATTATTGCAGAGATTATTGCCCTTATTATCGTTATTATTACCGTTTTTATTGTCTTTATTTTTGCCGTTATTAAGGTCGTTATTGAAGATATTATTGACGTTATTGCCGTTATTAAGGCCGATATTGCAGTTAATATTGCCGTTATTATTGCCGTTATTATTGCAGTTATTATTGCCCATATTATCGTTATTATTACCTTTATTATTCCTTTATTATTGCCGTTATTAAGACCGTTATTGCAGTTATTATTACCGTTATTATTGAAGTTAATATTGACGTTATTGTCTTTAACATTGCCGTCGATATTGCCTTTATTATTACCGTTCTTATTGCCGTTGTATTTGCCAATATTATTGCCGTTATTGCCTTTATTATTGCTGTATTCAAGGCCGTTATTGCCGTTATTATTGCAGTTATCATTGCCGTTGTTATTGTAATTATTATTGCCGTAATTATTGCATTTATTATTGACATTAATGTAGTATATATTACCGTTATTATTGCAGTTATTATCGCCTTTATTGTCTTAATTATTGCCGTTATTATGGTCGTTATTGCCGTTATTATTGCAGTTATTATTGACGATATTGTCTTTATTATTGCCGTTGTTATTGCTATTATTATTGCCGTAATTATTGCAGAGATTATTGCCCTTATTATCGTTATTATTACCGTTTTTATTGGCTTAATTTTGCCATTATTATGGGCATTATTGCAGTTATTATTGCCGTTATTATTGCCGTTATTTTCTTTAATATAGCCGTTATTATTGTCTTTATTATTGCCATTATTAAGGCCGTTATTGCCTTAATTATAGCAGTTATTATTGCCGTTATTAAGGCCGTTATTGCCGTAAATATTGCAGTAATTATTGACGTTATTGTCGTTATTAAGTCCGTTATTATTGCCATTATTATTACCGTTATTATTGCCTTTATTATTGCCATTATTAAGGCCGTTATTGCCGTAATTATAGCAGTTATTATTGCCGTTATTGTCTTTATTATTGCGGTTACTATTGCCGTTGTTATAAACCATTATTATTGACGCTATTGTCTTTAGTATTGTCTTTATAATTGCAGTTGTTATTGCCCCTATTAAGACAGTTATTGCCGTTATAATTGCCATTATTATTGCAGTTATCATTGCCGTTATTGTCTTTATTATTGCCGTTGTTATTGCCATTATTATTGTGGTTATTCTCTTTAGTATGGCCGTTATTATAACCGTTGAAATTGACTCTTTTATTCTCGTTATTGCTACATTATTAACGTTATTGTTGCCGTAATTATTGCAATTATTATTGGCGCTCTCATTGCCATTGTTATTGCCTTTATTATTACCGTTATTATTGCACTTATTATTGCTGTTATGTAGCCCGATATAGCCGTTATTACTGGCCTTATTATTGCTACTATTATTGTCTTTATTATTGCCTTTATTATTGAAGATATTGCCGTTATTATTGCAACCATTATTGCAGTTATTATTGCCGTTATTGCATTTATTATTACCGTTATAATTGCCTTTATTATTGCCGTTATTAATGCCGTTATTGCCGTTAATATTGCAGTTATTATTGCCGTTATGTAGGCCGCTTTTGCAGTTATTACTGCCCTTTTTATTGCCTTTATTATTGCCATTATTAAAGCCGTTATTGCCGTTATTATAACAGTCATTATTGACATTATTGTCTTTATTATTACCGATATTATTGCCGTTCTTATTGCCATTATTAAGGCAGTTATTGCCGTTATAATTGCCATTATTATTGCAGATATTTTTGCCGTTATTGCCTTAATTATTACCGTTCTTATTACCGTTGTTTTTATCAATATTATTGCCGTTATGGCCGATATTATTGCATTTATCATTGCCGTTGTTATTGCAATTATTATTGCCGTAATTATTGCAGTTATTATCGCCTTTATTGTCTTAATTATTGCAGTTATTATTGCCGTTATTGACTTTATTATTACGGTTATTATTGCCATAATTATTGCCGTTATTGTCTTTATTATTACCGTTATAATTGCATTTATTATTGCCGTTATTAATGCCGTTATTGCCGTTAATATTGCAGTTATTATTGCCGTTATTTTCTTTATTATTGCCGTTATTATTGCTTTTATTTTTGTTGTTATTTATGTCGTTATTGCAGTTATTATTGATTTTATATTCTTTATTATTGCCGTCGTTATTGCCACTATTATTGTCGTTTTTATTGCAGTTATTATTGCCCTTATTATCGTTATTATTACCTTCATTATTTCCTTTATTATTGCCGTTATTAAGACCGTTATTGCAGTTATTATTGCCGTTATTATTGAAGTTATTATTGACGTTATTGTCTTTATTATTGCCGTCGATGCTGCTTTTATTATTACCGTTCTTATTGACGTTGTTTTTAGTAATATTATTGCCCTTATTGAGTTTTTTATTGCCGTATTCAAGGCCGTTATTGCCGTTATTATTGCAGTTATCATTGCAGTTGTTATTGCAATTATTATTGCCGTAATTATTGCATATATTATTGACATTAATGTCGTTTATATTGCCGTTATTACTGCAGTTCTTATTGAAGTTATTGTCTTTATTACTGCCGTTTTTATTCCGATTATTATTAGCGTTATTATTACCTTTATTTTTGCCATTATTAAAGCTGTTATTGCCGTAATTATAACAGGTATTATTGCCCTTCTTATCGTTACTATGGCCGTTTTTATTGTCTTTATTTTTGCCGTTATTAAGGCCGTTATTGCAGTTATTATTGCCGTTATTGTTGCGGATATTATTGACGTTATTGTCGTTATTAAGGCCGTTATTATTGCCATTATTATTACCGTTATTATTGCCTTTATTATTGCCATTATTAAGGCCGTTATTGCCGTAATTAAAGCAGTTATTATTGCCCTTATTGTCTTCATTATCGCGGTTACTATTGCCGTTGTTATTCCCATTAATATTAACGCTATTGTCTTTAGTGTTGTCTTTATAATTGCCGTTATTATTGCCATTATTATGGCAGTTATTGCCGTTATTATTGCCATTATTAGGGCCGTTATTCTCTTTAGTATTGCCATTATTATAACCGTTGATATTGCCTTTTTTATTCTCGTTATTGCTACATTATTAACGTTAATGTTGCCGTTAATATTGCAATTATTATTGGCGCTCTCATTGCCGTTTTTATTGCTATTATTATTGCCGTTATTGCCTTTATTATTGCCATTATTAAGGCCGTTATAGCCGTAATTATAAGCAGTTATTATTGTCGTTTTTGTCTTTATTATTGCCGTTATTAAGACCGTTATTGCAATTATTATTGCCGTTATTATTGCGGATATTATTGACGTTATTGTAGTTATTAAGGCCGTTATTATTGCCATTATTATTACCGTTATTACAGCCTTTATTATTGCCATTATTAAGGCCGTTATTGCCGTAATTATAGCAGTTATTATTGCCGTTATATTCTTTATTATTGCCGTTATTATTCCTTTATTATTGCCGTTGCTAAGGCCGTTATTTCCGTAATTATTGCAGTTGCTATTGCCGATATTGTGTATATTATTGCCGTTATTATTGCAGTTATTATTGCCATTATTATTGCAGATATTAATGCCCTTATTATCGTTATTATTACCGTTATTATTGCCTTTATTATTGCCATTAATCAGGCCGTTATTGCCGTTAATTTTGCAGTTATTATTGCCGTTATTAAGGCTGTTATTGCCGTTATTATTGCAGTTATTATTGCCGTTAATAAGGAAATCATTGCCGTTATTTTTGCAGTTAATATGGCCGTTATTTAGACCGATAATGCCTATATTATTGCCGTTATTTTTGTCGTTAATGTCTTTATTATTGCCATTATTATTACCGTTATTATTGCAGTTATTATTGCCCTTAATTACGTTATTATTATCGCTATTATTCCCTTTATTAATGTCGCTATTAATGCCGTTATTGCAGTTGTTATTGCTATTATTATTGAAGTTATTATTGGCGTTAATATCTTTATTATTGCCGTTTTTATTGCCATTATTATTGACGCTATTGTCTTTAGTATTGTCTTTATAATTGCAGTTGTTATTGCCATTATTAAGGCAGATATTGCCGTTATTATTGCCATTGTTATTGCAGTTATTATTGGTATTATGGTCTTTATTATTGCCGTTGTTATTGCCATTATTATTGCCGTTATTCTCTTTAGTATTGCTGTTATTATAACCGTTGATATTGCCTTTTTTATTCTCGTTATTGCTACATTAATAACGTTATTGTTGCCGTTATTATTCCAATTATTATTGGTGCTTTCATTGCCGTTGTTATAGCCATTATTATTGCAGTTATTGCCTTTATTATTACCGTTATAATTTCCTTTATTATTGTCTTTATTAAAGCCGTTATTGCCGTTATTATAACAGTTATTATTGACGTTATTGTCTTTATTATTGCCGTTGTTATTTCCATTATTATTGCAGTTATTATTGCAGAGTTTATTGCCCCTATTATAGTTATTATTACGGTTTTTATTGTCTTTATTATTGCCGTTATAATTGCCTTATATATATTTACACTGCTATTATATTTACACTGGGGAACACCTTACGATTAGAGCATGCATATATAATAATTAGCTATAAATAATAGATACATAATAATCGATACGTATTTAACACACACATTTATAATATACGCGAAGTCCTAACAAGCGCCTTTAAGTCACCAAAAGTCCTAACAAGAGACTGAAAGTAAACGCCGACTAGCCGGTCCTTCGCCCACACATGGCCACCACGTGCGCCTTAGGGAAAGCACGCGGCCACCAGGCACTTACGGCACCTCTCCACAAGTGGTCATCACGCGCGTCTGCAGAACGGACTCAGAATTCCGAAGTTACAAGATACATGGCACAGCTAACACACACACGGGCCTAGGCCAACACACACACGCGGAATTCAGCTGACGCCAAGCAAAGTAACGCCAAGACGCTCATCCCTACCACCGCTAGTACGCGCTTCAGCTCAACGTGCACAGGACCATCGCACGCTACCCCACCACCGCCAACAAGGACGAGAGAAGGGAAGACGGCAGCCAATCACCATTCTTTTAGAGCCAAGCCGCCGCCGCTTCGCTACGAGCCGCCGCCGCTTCGCCACGAGCCGCCGCCGCTAAGATTCAGTATATAAGGAGCTGCAGAGCAGCACACGACGGATTTTTTTCGACTACAGATTTTCTACGAATCACTTCGACGGACGTTTCGAACAATAATCGCGGGAGAGTCTTTTACGCTGTATCAATTCTATTCATATTATAATTTAAACTTAGAATAAATTAGAATTAGTAGAAGTCTGTGTTTCATTAGTCGGGACCCCGGTCACTACTCATTCGCGACTCGTATTATCTACGTGTTCCTGAACCGACGTGTGGTCGACAAGCTCTTCATCTCTCTCCGCATTTTCCAACCTTTTATCCTAGAACTATCGGGGCGTACGAATCGCCCGGGTTCATACTCCTAAATCATAGAACTATCAGGGCGTACGAATCGCTCGGGTTCAATCATCCTAAAAGGTCCCGTTGCATCCTATAGAATACGTATGCCGAAAACACGTCGGGGCGGACGCAAACATAGTCTCCGGCGTCTACTCGCGAACTATTATAGCGGTACAAACCATCTGGCTAACTTGGGTATCGACCCGTCGGCCTGCAGACCTAGGATCATCGAGGACACCACACTCTGCCATCCCAGGCCCGATACTCAGCAGGACCTGAGGTCTCCATCTTGCAGAGTTACTGAATATCGGCTCGTACCGATCAACTGCCCAGAGTGTACCTTCGTTGCCGGACAGCTGCCACCGAGCGACCCGCGAACAGCTCGCTATTTAGAATTGTACGGAGAGAAGCATTAAAGGTAAGTGAATCATCCTTATCAAAGACATAATCTATCGTTAAGCCCGTCCCGTGCCACGAACTACGCGTAGTAGGTAACGGCCGAATTGGGCAAATATCCCATTGAAGCAGGAGCTCCTTGAAGGAAAGAGCATAGTTCTTTTTTTTAAGGCCCGTGCCGAGTGGGACGTAACAACGGCAATAATAAAGACAATATCGGCATTTATAACTGCAATAATAACTGCAATAATAAAGGTAATAATAACGGCAATAATAAAGACAATTACGGCAATAATAAAGGCAATAACAACGGCAATAATGAAGACAATAACGTCAATGATAACTGAGATAATAACTGCAATAACGGCAAAAATAAAAGCAATAATAACAGTAATAATAACGATAAAAAGGGCAATAATATCTGCAATATTAACGGCAATAATAATGGCACTAATAACGGTAATAATAATGGCAATAACAACGGCAATAATAAAGAATATATCGTCAATAATAAATGCAATAATAACGGCGATAATTTCAATACAAATGGCAACAATAACGTCAATAATAATGGCAATTATAACGGCAATAATGACGGCAATAATAAAGACAATGACGGCAATAATAACTTCGATAACGATGGCAACAATAACGACTATAATAACGGCAATAATAATGGCAATAACAACGGCAATAATAAAGACAAAAACGGCAATAATAACTGTGATATTAAAGGCAATAAAGGCAATAATAATGGCAATAACAACGGCAATAATAACGGCAATAATAAAGGTAATAATAATTGCAATATCGACGGCAATATTAAAGACAATAACGTCAATAATAACTTCAATAATAACGGCAATAATAACTGCAATAACGGTCTTGATAACGGCAATAATAAAGGAAATAATAAAGGTAATAATAACGATAATAAGGGCAATAATAACTGCAATAAAAACGACAATAATAATGGCAATAACGGCGGCAATAATAAAGAATATAAAATCAATAATAACTGCAATAACGACATGAATAACAGTAAAAATAAAGGCAATAACAACGGCAATAATAAAGACAAAAACATCAAAAATAAGTGCAATAATAACGGCAATAAAAACTTCAATAACAGCCTTAGGAACGGTAATAATAAAGGCAATAACGGCAATAATAACGGGAATAACTGCCTTAATAATGGCAATAATTAAAGCAATAATAACAGTAATAACAATGGCAATAATAACGGCCTTAATAACGACAATAACGTCAATAATATCCGCAATAATAACGGCAATAATAACTGCAATAAAAACGGCAATTATAACTGCAATAATAACGGCAATAATAACGGTAATAATATACACAATATCGGCAATAGCAACTGCAATAATTACGGCAATAACGGCCTTAGAAACGGCAATAATAAAGGAATAATAACGGCAATAATAAAAGCAATAATAACGGTAATAATAACGTTAATAAGTGCAATAATATCTGCAATAATAACGGCAATGACGTACGTAATAATGCCAATTATAACATTAAAATTAACTTTAATAATAATGGCTATAGTAACTGCAATAACGGCCTGAATAACAGCAAAAATAAAGGCAATAATAACGGCAATAATAAAGACAAATACGACAGTAATAACTGCTATAATTACGTCAATAATGTCGATAATATCCGCAATAATAACGGCAATAATAATGGCAATAAGAACGGCAAAAACAGAGACAATATCGTCAATAATAAATGTTATAATAACAGCAATAACGGCTTTAATAATGGCAATAATAAGGGCAATACAAAGGCCAGTAATAACTTCAATATCGGCCTACATAACGGCAATGATTACTGCAATAATTACGGCAATATTATCTGCAATAATAACGGCAATCATAACTACAATAACAACGACAATAATAAAGACAATAACCTCAATAATAACTGCAATAACAACGACAATGATAAAGACAATAACCTCAATAATAACTGCAATAATAACGACAATAACAAAAGCAATTACGGCCTAATAACGACAATAATAAAGGTAATAATAACGGTAATAATTACGATAATAAGGGCAATAATAACTGAATATTAATAGCAATAACGGCCTGATTAATGGCTATAATAAAGGCAATTATAACCATAAAAATAATGGCAATATCAACGGCAATAATGAAAACAATAACGGCAATAATAACTGAATATTAATCGCAATAATAACGGCAATATCTTCAATAATAATGGCAATAATAAAGAAAATAGTAACGGCAATATTTAAGAAATAACGGCAGTAATAATGGCAAAAATTATGGCAATGAGATCGGCAAAAACAACGGTAATAATAAAGAAAATAGCGACAATAATAACTGCAATAATAATGGCAATAATAACGGCAATAATAAAGATATTAACGCCAATAATTACTGCAATAATAATAGCAATAACAACTGCAATAACGGCATTAATAACGACATTAATAAAGGGAATAATAGCGGTAATAATAACGAAAATAAGGGCAATAATAACTGCAATAATAACGGTAATAATAATGGCAATAATAAAGACAATAACGACAAAAATAACGGCAATAATATAGGCAATATCGGTCTAAATAACTGCCATATTAACTGCAAAAATAACGGCAATGATTTCCTTATTAACGGCAATAGTAATTGCAATAATAACGGCAATAACAGACTTAATAACGGCAATAATAACTGCAAAATTAACGGCAATAACGGCCTGATTAATGGCAATAATAAAGGCAATAATAACGGTAATAATAACGAAAATAAAGGCATTAATATCTGCGATAATAATGGCAATAATAACGGCAAGAAAAACGACAATAATAAAGACAATAACGGTAATAGTATCTGAATATTAATGGCAATATTAACGACAATATTTTCAATAATAATGGCAATAATAATCACAATAATAAAGGCAAAATTTAAGAAATAACGGCAATATTAATGGCAAAAATTATGGCAATGAGATTGGCAATAATAAAGACAATAACGTCAATAACAACTGCAATATCAACGACAATAATAAAGACAATAACGTCAATAATAACTGCAATAATAACAGCAATAATTATGGCGATAAGTTAAATACAAATGGCAACAATAACGGCAATAATAATGGCAATTACAACGGCAATAATGACGGCAACATTAAAGACAATAACGTCAATAATAACTTCAATAATAACGGCAATAATAACTGCAATAACGGTCTTAATAACGGCAATAATAAAGAAAATAACGGCGATAATAACTGCTATAATTACGGCAATAACGGCCTTAATAATGGCAATAATAAAGGCAATAATAACGGTAATATTAATGGCCATAATAACGGACTTAATAACGACAATAACGTCAATAATTACTGAAATATTAACGGCAATAACGGCAATAATAAAGGAAATAATAAAGGTAATAATAACGATAATATAGGCAATAATAACGGTAATAATAATCGGAATAAAAACGGCAATAATAAAGACAATAACGTCAATGATAACTGCAATAATAACGGCAATAACGACCATAATAACGGCAATAATTAAGACAATAAGGGCAATAATAACTGCAATAATAACGGCAATATAAACGACATTAATGTCAATAATAAATGCAATAATAACGTCAATAATAACTTCAATAATAACGGCAATAATAACAACTGCTATAATTACGGCAATAACGGCCTTAATAATGGCAATAATAAAGGCAATAATAACGGTAATAATAATGGCAATAATAACGGCAATAATAAAGTGAATAACGGCAACAATAACGGCAATAATAAAGGCAATAACGACAACAATATCTGAAATAATAACGGCTATAATAATGACAATAATAAACGGAATAATAAATCTATAATAGCACCAAAATCGGCAATAATAATGCCAATGATAAGGGCAACAATAACGGCAATAATAACGGCATTAATAAGGACAATAATAACGGCAATAATAACTGCAATAATAATTGCAACCATAACGGCAAAAACTTCAATAATGATGGCAACAATAAAGACAATATAAATGACAATAATAAGGATAATAATATCCGCAATATCAGCCTAAATAACGGCAGTAATAAGTGCTATAATAAAGAAAATAACGGAAATAATAACTGTAATAATAACGATAATAAGGGCAATAATAATTCAATAATAACGGCAATAATAATGGCATTAAAAACGGCAACAATAAAGACAATGACGTTAATAATAACTGCAATAGTAACAGCAATTCTTACTGCATTAACGGCATTAATAAAGACAATAATAAAGGAGATAATAACGGCAACAAAGGCAAAAATAAAGGCAATAATAATGGCAATAACAACGGCATTGATAAAGACAATAACGCCAACAAGAACGGTAATAATAAAGGCGATAATAACGGCAATACAGGCCAAAATAACAGGAATAAAAATGGCAATAATAACGGCAATAATAACTGCATCAAGGGCATTAATAACAACCATAATAAAAGGAATACTAACGGTAATAATAACGAAAATAAGGGCAATAATAACCGCAATAATTACGACAATTATAATGGCAATAACAATGGCAATAATAACGACACTAACGGCAATTCTATCGGCAATATCGGCATAAATAACGGCAATAATAACTGCAATAATAACGGCAATAATAATGGCAATAACAACAGTAACAATAACGGCAATAATAAAGATAATAACCGCAATTATAATTGCAATAATAAGGGCAATAACGGCCTTATAACGGCAAAAATAAAGAAAATAATACCGGTAATAATAACGAAAATAAGGGCAATATTAACTGCAATAATAACGCCAAGAATAATGGCAATATTAAGGCTAAATATAACGGCGAAAATAACTGCAATAATAACGGCAATGCCGGCCTTAATTACGGCGACCGTAATGGCATATATATCGGCGATAATAAGAGCAATAGAGGCAATTATAACTGCAAAAATAACGTCAATAATATTTGCAATATCGGAATTGATAACGACAATAGTAAAGGGAATATTAACCGTAATAATAAGGAAAATTAGGGCAATAATCTCTGCAATAATAACGGCAAAGACGTACGTAATAATGCCAATTATAAAGAGAATAATAACGTTAATAATAATGGCTATAATAACTGCAATAACGGCCTGAGTAACAGGAAAAATAAAGGCAATAATAACGGCAATAATAAAGACAAAAACGACAATAATAACTGCTATAATTACGGCAATAACGTCAATAATATCCGCAATAATAACAGCAATAATAACTGCAATAACTGCCTACATAACGGCAATAATGGCATTAATAACGGCAATACTAAAGGCAATAACGGCAATAATAACTGCAATAATGGTTACTATAATAATAATAATGCAATAATAAATACAATAATAATAGCAATTATAAGGCCAGTAATAACGGCAATATCGGGCTACATAACAGCAATAATAAGGGCAATAATAACGGAATTATTAAAGCAATAACGGCAATAATAATGGCAATAACAACGGCAATGAGAGCGCCAATAATAATTGCAATAATAACGGCAACAATAACGTTAATAATGTAGCAATAACGAGAATAAAAAACGCAATATCAATGGTAAATATTACGGCAATACTAAAGGGAATAACGGTAATAAAAATGGCAATAATAACGGCAATAGTAACTGCAATAATAACGGCAATGACGGCCTTAATGATGACCTCAATAACGACAATAAGAAGGACAATAATAACGGCGATAATAACGGCACTAACGGCAATAATATCTGCTATATTAAGGGAAATAATAACGGTAATAAAGTCAATATAGCCGACAATAATAACGGCAATAATATCTGCAATAATAAAGGCAATGTCGGCAAAATAACAGCATTAATAATGTCAGTGATAAGGGTAATAATAACAGCAATATTAGCCACAAGCACGTCGATAATAACGACAAAAATAAAGGCAATAGTAATTGCAATAATAAGGCCAATAATAACGGCAATATTAAGGACAACATTAACTGGAATAATAAGTGTATAACTGATCCAATAACGGCAATAATAGTGGGAATAACAAGGGCAGTAATAAACGCAAGAATAACGGCAATAATGCCAATAATAGTGCAAATAATAACGGTGAGAATAACGGCATTAACGGTAATAATAACAACAATAATAACGGCGATTATAACGGAAATAACTTGGGCAAAATTAGTGACAATAATATGGGCAATAATAACGGCGATAATAAAGGAAATAACGCCAAAAATAACGGCAATAATAAAAGCACAAATGGCTATTAAAACGGCGATAATAATGACAATAATAAAGGCAATAATGACGGCAATCACTAAGTGAATAACTGTAACAATAACGGCAATAATAATTTCAATAATAAGGGTAATAATAGCTGCAGTAATAAGTGCAATAATAGTGACAATGACGGCGTTCTGACGGCAATCATAACGGTAATAATAACGTTCATTATAAAGGTAATAACGGCAAAAATTCCGGCAAAAATTAAGGCAATAACGACAACAATGACGGCAATACTTACGGCAATACTAAGGACAATAATAACGCCAGTAATAAAGGTAATAATGGCAACAATACCGGCAATAATATAGGAAACAACCGCATCAATAAAGGCAATAATAACGGCAATATTAACGGCAATAATAACTGCAAAAAATCGGCAATGACGGCCTTATTGATGGCAATAATAACGGTAGTAATAACGGCGATAATAAAGGTTATAACGGCAAGAATAACGCCAACAATATTGGCAATAATAGTGGTAACCTTAACGGCAATAATAGCTACAATAATAATCTCGAAAATAAAGGTAATAACAGCAAGAATAACGCCAGCATTAATAGCATTAATAATGGTAATCATAACGGCAATAATAACTGCAATAAAACGGGAATGACGGCATTAATAACAGCAATAATAAGGGCAATAATTACGGCATTAAAAACGGTAATATCGTCAATTTTACCGACAATAATAACAGCAATAATAAGACCAATAATAACGGCAATAATAAACGAAATAACGGCAAAAATCGAGCAATACTAAAGGGATTACGTCAACAATTACGGCAATAATAACATCATTAATAAGGGCAATAATAACTGCAATAATAAGTGCAATAATAACGGCAATGACGGCATTTATAAAGTGTATAAGTGAACCAATGACGGCAATAAGAATGGAAATAATAAGGGCAGTAATAAACGCAATAATAACGGCAATAATAAAGATAATAACGTGAAGAATACCGGCCATAATAAAGGCAATAACGGCAACATTAACGGCAACAATAATGGCAATAGTAAGGACAATATTAACGGCAATAATAACGGCAATAATCAAGGTAATAAAGTGAACAATACCGCCGATACTAAAGGAAATAACGGCAATAATAATGGCAAAAATAATGGCAATAATAAAAAGCAATAATAAGGGCAAGAATAATTGCAACAATGAGGAAAATAATAACGTGAATAATAAGTGTATAACGGCACAAATAACGGCAATAATAAGGCAATAATAAGACCAATAATAACGGCAATAATAAACGAAATAACGGCAAAAATCGAGCAATACTAAAGGGATTACGTCAACAATTACGGCAATAATAACATCATTAATAAGGGCAATAATAACTGCAATAATAAGTGCAATAATAACGGCAATGACGGCATTTATAAAGTGTATAAGTGAACTGTTACGTCACCCGACGTATGGACTTATAAAATATATAAAGAGATATTCCTCGTGCCCGCTATATAGGGAGTCTTTTATTATCACGTGTAATTTCCTCGTGCCCGCTATATAGGGAGTCAGCTTATTAAATCATGTATTACTCATAGTATAGTTGATATCATTTATTAACAATATTATAATTTACACATTCGTGCCCGACATAAAGGGAGTAACTTTTACAACACTAACAAATATTATATTTACACTGGGGAACACCTTACGATTAGAACATGCATATATAATAATTAGCTATAAATAATAGATACATAATAATTGATACGTATTTAACACACACATTTATAATATACGCGAAGTCCTAACAAGCGCCTTTAAGTCACCAAAAGTCCTAACAAGAGACTGAAAGTAAACGCCGACCAGCCGGTCCTTCATCCATACATGGCCTTCACGTGGTCCTTAGGGAAACTACGCGGTCATTCGGATACTTCCTACACGAAACCTTTCGAACCAGAGGAGAGAGTGAAAGCCGTCACCATCAAGTAGCCTGTACTCTGCCCACACATGGTCACCACGTGGTCCTTAGGGAAACTACGCGGCCACTAGGGGCACCTTCTACCTGAAACCTTGGGACCGGAGGAGAAGAGCACAAAGCCGGCGACGTCGACAGGCCTGTCCTCCGCCCACACATGGCCACCACGTGCGCCTTAGGGAAAGCACGCGGCCGCCAGGCACTTACGGCACCTCTCCACAAGTGGTCATCACGCGCGTCTACAGAACGGACTCAGAATTCCGAAGTTACAAGATACATGGCACAGCTAACGCACACACGCGGAATTCAATTGACGCCAAGCAAAGTAACGCCAAGACGCTCATCCCTACCACCGCTAGTACGCGCTTCAGCTCAACGCGCGCAGGACCATCACACGCTACCCCACCACCGCCAACAAGGACGAGAGAAGGGAAGACGGCAGCCAATCACCATCCTTTTAGAGCCAAGCCGCCGCCGCTTCGCTACGAGCCGCCGCCGCTTCGCCACGAGCCGCCGCCGCTAAGATTCAGTATATAAGGAGCTGCAGAGCAGCACACGACGGATTTTTCGACTACAGATTTTCTACGAATCACTTCGACGGACGTTTCGAACAATAATCGCGGGAGAGTCTTTTACGCTGTATCAATTCTATTCATTTTATAATTTAAACTTAGAATAAATTAGAATTAGTAGAAGTCTGTGTTTCATTAGTCGGGACCCCGGTCACTACGCATTCGCGACTCGTATTATCTACGTGTTCCTGAACCGACGTGTGGTCGACAAGCTCTTCATCTCTCTCCGCATTTTCCAACCTTTTATCCTAGAACTATCGGGGCGTACGAATCGCCCGGGTTCACTCTTTCCAAGTCTTAGAACTATCGGGGCGTACGAATCGCCCGGGTTCATTCTTCATAGAACTATCGGAGCGTACGAATCGCTCGGGTTCAATCATCCTAAAAGGTCCCGTTGCATCCTATAGAATACGTATGCCGAAAACACGTCGGGGCGGACGCAAACATAGTCTCCGGCGTCTACTCGCGAACTATTATAGCAGTACAAACCATCTGGCTTACTTGGGCATCGACCCGTCGGCCTGCAGACCTAGGATCATCGAGGACACCACACTCTGCCATCCCAGGCCCGATACTCAGCAGGACCTGGGGTCTCCATCTTGCAGAGTTACTGAATATCGGCTCGTACCGATCAACTGTCCGGAGTGTACCTTCGTTGCCGGACAGCTGCCACCGAACGACCCGCGAACAGCTCGCTATTTAGAATTGTACGGAGAGAAGCATTAAAGGTAAGTGAATCATCCTTATCAAAGACATAATCTATCGTTAAGCCCGTCCCGTGCCACGAACTACGCGTAGTAGGTAACGGCCGAATTGGGCAAATATCCCATTGAAGCAGGAGCTCCTTGAAGGAAAGAGCATAGTTCTTTTTTTTAAGGCCCGTGCCGAGTGGGACGTAACAGAACCAATGACGGCAATAAGAATGGAAATAATAAGGGCAGTAATAAACGCAATAATAACGGCAATAATAAAGATAATAACGTGAAGAATACCGGCCATAATAAAGGCAATAACGGCAACATTAACGGCAACAATAATGGCAATAGTAAGGACAATATTAACGGCAATAATAACGGCAATAATCAAGGTAATAAAGTGAACAATACCGCCGATACTAAAGGAAATAACGGCAATAATAATGGCAAAAATAATGGCAATAATAAAAAGCAATAATAAGGGCAAGAATAATTGCAACAATGAGGAAAATAATAACGTGAATAATAAGTGTATAACGGCACAAATAACGGCAATAATATGTGTATAACAGCACCAATAATGGCAATAATAATGGCAGTCATAGAGGCAATAAAAGCGGCAATAATAACGGCAATAAAATCAAATATAGCGTAAATAATAACGGCGAGAATGACGGCATTAACGGTAATAATAACGGCAATAATAAAGTCAATAATAAGGGGATTAATAACGGCAGTAATAGCGGTAATAGTAACGTCGATAATAAAGATAATAAAGACAAAAAGTCAGGCATTATAAAGGCAATAACGACAACAATGTCGGTAATAATAATGGCAATAATGAGGACAAAAATAACGACAGTAATAAAGATAATAACAACGGCAATAGTAATGGCAATAATAATGGTAATAATAACGGGAGTATTAAGTGCATAACGGCAACAATAATGGCAATAGTAATGGCAAAAATAATGTCAGTATTAAAGGCAATAATAAAGGCGATAATAACTGCAAAAAACTCAATATTAGGTAAAAAATTACGGCGAGATTAACGGGTTTAACGGTGATAATAACGGTAATAATAACGGCAAAATTAAAGGTTATAATAAAGGCAATGATAACTGCAATAATAAAGGTAATATTGGCAGCAATAACGGCAATAATAATGGCAATCATATTGTAATAATAACGGCACTAATAACTGTAATAATAACGGCAATGACAGCCTTAATGACAGCAATAATAACGGCGGTAATAACGGCAATAACTGCAATAATAACGGCAATAATAATGGAATAACGGCAACAATAGCGTCATTAATCATGGAAATAATATTGGCTATATTAATGGGAACAACAACAGCAATAATCAGGTAATAACGACTATCAATAACGTCAATAATAGAGTCAATAATGGTGATAATAATGGCAATAATATCGGCAATAATAACGGCATTAATAACTGCAATAACAACGGCAATGACGGCTTTAATAACAGCAATAATAAGGGCAGTAATAACGGTGGTAATAACGGCACTATCTGCAATAATATCGGCAATAATAATGGCAATAATATGGGCAATAATAAGGGCATTAATAAAGGTAATTACTGCTACAATGAAGGGCAATAATAAGGCAAACAGTAAGCTCAAGAATATCGGCAATAATAGCGTCAATATGGTTGTTAATAGCGGCAACAATAACGGCAATGAAAGCCGTAATGACGGGCATAAAACCAGTGATAATAAAGGAAATAATGCCAATAATACCGGAAATAATAAAGGCGATAATGGCAAAAAAATGACCATAATAATAGCAATAATGAAGGCAAGAATAACGGTAATAATAACGTGAATAACGACAACAATAACGGCAATAATAAAGGCAATGAAGTCCTTGTTAACGGGCATAATAAGCGCAATAAAAATGGCAATGATAACGGCAATAATAAAAGTTTTAATAGCAACAATACAGGCAACAATAAAGGCAATAACGTCAAAAATAACGGAAATATTAATGGCAGTAATAAGGGTAATAATAACGACAACAATTACGGCAAAGGCGGCCTTAATGATTGCAATAATAACGGCAATAATAACTGCAATAAAACAGCTATGACGGCCTTAATAACGGTTATAATAAAGGCAATAATAACGGCTGAAATAACGGCAATAACGCCAATATTACCGAAATAATAACGGCAATAATACTGGCAATAATAAGAGCAATAATAACGGCAATAATAATGGCGATAATAAAGGTAATAACGGATACAATATCCGCAATAATAAAGGTAATAAAGGCAACAATAACGGCAATTATTACGACAATAATAACGGCAATAATAAAGGTCATAACGGCAACAGTACTGGCAACAATAACGGCAATAATAATAACAATAATAAAGGTAATAATAACAACAATAATAACGACAATAACGTCGATAGTAACAGCAACAATATCGTCATCAATAATGGCAATAAAATTGGCAAAATTAAGGGAAATAATAACGGCAATATTAAAGGTAAAAACAGCTGCAATAATTACGACGATAATAAGTGCAAAAATAACGGCAATGACGGCCTTAATAACAACAATAATAAGGGCAATAATAACGGTACAATAACGGCACTATCTGCAATAAAATCGGCATTAATAAAGGCAATAATATGGGTAAAAAATAAAGGTTATACGGCTACAATAACAGCAATAATAAATGCAATAACGGCTAGAATAAAGGCTATAATAAGGGCAATAAGAACGTCAATAATAAAGGTAATAACGGCAAAAATAGCTGCAATAATAGAAACAATATCGGTAACAATAACGATCAATAATAATGGCAATAATATGGGTAATAATAACGGCAAAAATAACTGCAATAATAACGACAATATAATGGCAATAGTAACGGCGATAATAAAAGTGATAACAGAAAACATAAAGCCATCAATAATGACAATAATGAGGGTAATCATAACGGGAATAATAACTGCAATAATAAAAGTAATAACAGCTACAATATCGGCAATAATAACAACTATAATAAGTGCAATAATAACGGCAATAATAAAGGTAATAGTGACAATAATAACAGGAATAATAAGTGCATAACTGCAACAATAATGTCAATAATAAAGGCAAAAATAAGGGCAGTAATAAAGGCAATAATAACGGGAATAATAACGGCAATATCTCCAATGATATCGGCAATAATAATGGCAATAATATGGGTAATAATAACGGCAAGAATAACTGCAATAATACCGGCCATGACGGCCTTAATAACGGCAATCATAATGGCAATAATAACGGCGATAATAAATGTGATAACGGAAACCATAACGCCAACAATAATGACGATAGTGAGGGTAACCATAACGGGAATAATAACTGCAATAATAAAAGTAATAACAGCTACAATATGGGCAATAATATCGACTATAATAAGTACAATAATAACGGCAATAATAGAGTCAATATCGTCGATAATGACGGCAAAAATAACGGCCATAATAACGGGGATAATAAAGGCAGTAATAGCGGCAATAATAAAGATAATAACGTCAACAATAACGGCAATAATAATGTTTATAATAATGCTAATAATAACGGCAATAATAAGGACAATAATAACGGGACTAATATGAACATAACGGAACCAAAAACGGTTATAATAAGGCAATAATAAGTAATGAAGGCAATAATAACGGCAATATTAAAGACAATAACGGCAACAATAACGGCCGCAATAAAGGAAATACTAAGGGCAGGATTATAGATAATAACGGCAACAATACCGGCAATAATAAAGGAAACAACGGCAATAATAACGGCAATAATAATGGCAAAAATAAGAGCAATAATAACGGCAATAATAATGGCAAAAATAAGAGCAATAATAACGGCAATAATATCCCAAGAACGTTGATAATAACGACAAAAATAAAGGCAATTATAATTGCGATAGTAAGGCCAATAATAACGACAATAATAATTGCAATAATAACAGCAACGGCGGCATTAATAACGGGCATAATAAGGGCTATAACAACGGCAATATTAAAGATAATAATGGCAAAAATAACGGCAATAATAACGGCAATAACTACAAAAATAACAGCAATAAAAGCGGCAATAATAGCGGCAATAATAAGGACAACATTAACTGGAATAAAAAGTATATAACTGAACCAATGACGGCAATAATAATGAGATTAACGTGGGCAGTAATATACGCAATAATAACGGCAATAATGTCAATAATAGTGCAAATAATAACGGAGAGAATAACGGCACTAACGGTAATAGTTACGGCAATAATAACGGCAATAATAACGGCGATAATAAAGGTAATAACGTGAAGAATACCGGCCATTATAAACCAATAACTGCAACATTAACAGCAATAATAATGCAATAAGAAGGTTAATAATGACAGCAATAATAACTGCTATAATAACAGCAATGACGGCCTTATTTCGGCAATAACCATGACAATAATAAGTTCGATAATAACGGCAATAAGGGCCTTAATAACGGGTATAATAAGGGTAATAATAACGGCAATAACGTCAATATTACCTACAATATTATCGGCAATAATAATGGCAATAATAAGAACAATAATAACGGCAATAATAATGGCAAAAATAAGGGCAGTACTAAAGGCAATAATAACGGCAATATTAACGGTAATATAGTCAACAATAACGGCAATAATAACGTCTATAATAATGGTAATAATAATGGCTATAATAAGGACAAAAAAACGGGAATAATAAGTATATAACGGAACTACAAACGGTAATAATAAGGGCAACAATAACGGCCGCAATAATGGCAATAATAACGGCAGTAATAAAGGTAAATACGGCAACAATACCGGTAATAATAAAAGAAAACAACGACTACAATAACGGCAATAATAATGGCAAAAATAAGAGCAATAATAACGGCATTAATTGCCACAAGAATGTCTATAATAACGACAAAAATAAAGGCAATAATAATTGCAATAATAAAGCCAATAATAACGGCAATAATAATGGCAATAATAAGGGTAGTAATAAAGGCAATAATAAAGGAAATAATAACGGCATTAATATTGACTATAAGAACGGCAATAATATTGACAATAATAACGACAATAACGTAAATATTACCGACAATAATAATAATGCTAATAAAAAGGACAATAATGGTAATGACGGCAACATTAACGGCAACAATAATTGCAATAAAAAGTGTAATAATAGCGGCGATAATAACTGCAATAATAGTAACAATGACGGCCTTAATGACGGCCATAATAAAGGCAAATGTTACGTCCCACTCGGCATGGGCCTTAAAAAAAAGAACTATGCTCTTTCCTTCAAGGAGCTCCTGCTTCAATGGGATATTTGCCCAATTCGGCCGTTACCTACTACGCGTAGTTCGTGGCACGGGACGGGCTTAACGATAGATTATGTCTTTGATAAGGATGATTCACTTACCTTTAATGCTTCTCTCCGTACAATTCTAAATAGCGAGCTGTTCGCGGGTCGCTCGGTGGCAGCTGTCCGGCAACGAAGGTACACTCCGGGCAGTTGATCGGTACGAGCCGATATTCAATAACTCTGCAAGATGGAGACCTCAGGTCCTGCTGAGTATCGGGCCTGGGATGGCAGAGTGTGGTGTCCTCGATGATCCTAGGTCTGCAGGCCGACGGGTCGATGCCCAAGTTAGCCAGATGGTTTGTACCGCTATAATAGTTCGCGAGTAGACGCCGGAGACTATGTTTGCGTCCGCCCCGACGTGTTTTCGGCATACGTATTCTATAGGATGCAACGGGACCTTTTAGGATGATTGAACCCGAGCGATTCGTACGCTCCGATAGTTCTATGAAGAATGAACCCGGGCGATTCGTACGCCCCGATAGTTCTATGATTTAGGAGTATGAACCCGGGCGATTCGTACGCCCCGATAGTTCTAAGACTTGGAAAGAGTGAACCCGGGCGATTCGTACGCCCCGATAGTTCTAGGATAAAAGGTTGGAAAATGCGGAGAGAGATGAAGAGCTTGTCGACCACACGTCGGTTCAGGAACACGTAGATAATACGAGTCGCGAATGCGTAGTGACCGGGGTCCCGACTAATGAAACACAGACTTCTACTAATTCTAATTTATTCTAAGTTTAAATTATAATATGAATAGAATTGATACAGCGTAAAAGACTCTCCCGCGATTATTGTTCGAAACGTCCGTCGAAGTGATTCGTAGAAAATCTGTAGTCGAAAAAATCCGTCGTGTGCTGCTCTGCAGCTCCTTAAATACTGAATCTTAGCGGCGGCGGCTCGTGGCGAAGCGGCGGCGGCTCGTAGCGAAGCGGCGGCGGCTTGGCTCTAAGAGGATGGTGATTGGCTGCCGTCTTCCCTTCTCTCGTCCTTGTTGGCGGTGGTGGGGTAGCGTGCGATGGTCCTGCGCGCGTTGAGCTGAAGCGCGTACTAGCGGTGGTAGGGATGAGCGTCTTGGCGTTACTTTGCTTGGCGTCAGCTGAATTCCGCGTGTGTGTGTTGGCCTAGGCCCGTGTGTGCGTTAGCTGTGCCATGTATCTTGTAACTTCGGAATTCTGAGTCCGTTCTGTAGACGCGCGTGATGACCACCTGTGGAGAGGTGCCGTAAGTGCCCTGACGGCCGCGTGCTTTCCCTAAGGCGCACGTGGTGGCCATGTGTGGGCGGAGGACAGGCCTGTCGACGTCGCCGGCTTTGTGCTCTTCTCCTCCGGTCCAAAGGTTTCAGGTAGAAGGTGCCCCTAGTGGCCGCGTAGTTTCCCTAAGGACCACGTGGTGACCATGTGTGGGCAGAGTACAGGCTACTTGATGGTGACGGCTTTCACTCTCTCCTCTGGTTCGAAAGGTTTCGTGTAGGAAGTATCCGAATGACCGCGTAGTTTCCCTAAGGACCACGTGAAGGCCATGTATGGATGAAGGGCCGGCTAGTCGGCGTTTACTTTCAGTCTCTTGTTAGGACTTTTGGTGACTTAATGGCGCTTGTTAGGACTTCGCGTATATTATAAATGTGTGTGTTAAATACGTATCAATTATTATGTATCTATTATTTATAGCTAATTATTATATATGCATGTTCTAATCGTAAGGTGTTCCCCAGTGTAAATATAATATTTGTTAGTGTTGTAAAAGTTACTCCCTTCATGTCGGGCACGAATGTGTAAACTATAATATTGTTAATAAATGATATCAACTATACTATGAGTAATACATGATTTAATAAGCTGACTCCCTATATAGCGGGCACGAGGAAATTGCACGTGATAATAAAAGACTCCCTATATAGCGGGCACGAGGAATATCTCTTTATATATTTTATAAGTCCGTACGTCGGGTGACGTAACAATGGCAATAATATGGGCAATAATAAGGGCATTAATAAACGTAATTACTGCTACAATGAAGGGCAATAATAAGGCAAACAGTAAGCTCAAGAATATCGGCAATAATAGCGTCAATATGGTTGGTAATAGCGGCAACAATAACGGCAATGAAAGCCGTAATGACGGGCATAAAACCAGTGATAATAAAGGAAATAATGCCAATAATACCGGAAATAATAAAGGCGATAATGGCAAAAAAATGACCATAATAATAGCAATAATAAAGGCAAGAATAACGGTAATAATAACGTGAATAACGACAACAATAACGGCAATAATAAAGGCAATGAAGTCCTTGTTAACGGGCATAATAAGCGCAATAAAAATGGCAATAATAACGGCAATAATAAAAGTTTTAATGGCAACAATACAGGCAACAATAAAGGCAATAACGTCAAAAATAACGGAAATATTAATGGCAGTAATAAGGGTAATAATAACGACAACAATTACGGCAAAGGCGGCCTTAATGATTGCAATAATAACGGCAATAATAACTGCAATAAAACAGCTATGACGGCCTTAATAACGGTTATAATAAAGGCAATAATAACGGCTGAAATAACGGCAATAACGTCAATATTACCGAAATAATAACGGCAATAATACTGGCAATAATAAGAGCAATAATAACGGCAATAATAATGGCGATAATAAAGGTAATAACGGATACAATATCCGCAATAATAAAGGTAATAAAGGCAACAATAACGGCAATTATTACGACAATAATAACGGCAATAATAAAGGTCATAACGGCAACAGTACTGGCAACAATAACGGCAATAATAATAACAATAATAAAGGTAATAATAACAACAATAATAACGACAATAACGTCGATAATAACAGCAACAATATCGTCATCAATAATGGCAATAAAATTGGCAAAATTAAGAGAAATAATAACGGCAATATTAAAGGTAAAAACAGCTGCAATAATTACGACGATAATAAGTGCAAAAATAACGGCAATGACGGCCTTAATAACAACAATAATAAGGGCAATAATAACGGTGACAATAACGGCACTATCTGCAATAAAATCGGCATTAATAAAGGCAATAATATGGTTACAAAATAAAGGTAATGACAGGTACAATAAAGGGCAATAATAACGCCAATAATAAGGGCAAGAATAAGGCAATAATAGCGTCAATATGGTCGGTAATAACGGCAACAATACCGGCAATATTGATGGCAATAACGACAACAATAAAGGCAATAAAGGCAAAAAAACGGCAACAATAATGGCAATAAAATTGGTAATCATAACGGCAAAAATAACTGTAATAATAACGGCAACGACGGACTTAATAACGGCAAAAATAAGGGCAACTATAACGGTGATAATAACGGCAATATCTGCAATAGTATCGGCAATAATATTGGCAATAATAAGGGAAATAGTAACAGCAATAACGTCAATATAGCCGACAATAATAACGACAAGAATAATGGCAATAATAAGGGCAGTAACGAAGGCAATATTAACGCCAATAATAACGGCAATATAGTCAATAATAGCTCCAATAATAAGGACGAGATAGACGGCATTATCGGTAATAATAACGGCAAGAATAACTGCAATAATAACGACAATAGTAAAGGAAATAACGGTAAAATAACGGATATAATAAACGAAGTAATGACAACAATGACGGCAATAATAACGGCAATAATAACGGCAATAACGGTAATAATAACGGCAATAATAATGGCAATAATAAAGGTTATAGCGCGAACAATACCGCCAATACTAAAGGAAATAACGGCAACAATAACAGCAATAATAATGGCAATAATAAGGGTAATAATAACTGCAATATTAACTGCAAAAATAACGGCAATGACGGCAATAATTTTGGCTATTATAATGGCAATAATAAGGGTAATAATAACGGCAATAATAACGGCAATATAGTCAATAATAGCTCCAATAATAAGGTCGAGAAAGACGGCATTATCGGTAATAATAACGGCAAGAAAATCGGCAATAATAAGGCCATCAATAACAGTAATAATAAAGGAAATTACAGCAACTATAACGCCAACAATATTGGCAATAATCGTGGTAATCATAACGGCAATAATAACTGCAGTAATAACGGCGAAAATAAAGGTAATAACAGCAATAATAACGCCAACATTAATAACAATAATAAGGGTAATAATAACGGCAAAAATAACTGCAATAATAACGGCAATGACGGACTTAATAACGGCAATAATAAGGGCAACTATAACGGTGATTATAGCGGCAATATCTGCAATAATATCGGCAATAATATTGGCAATAATAAGGGTAATAATAACAGCAATAACGTCAATAAAGCCGACAATACTAACGGCAATAATAATGGCAATATAGTCAATAATAGCTCCAATAATAAGGACTAGAAAGACGGCATTATCGATAATAGTAACGCCAAGAATAACGGCAATAATAAGGGCCATATTAACGGCAATAATAACGGCCATAATAATAGGAATAATAACGGCAATAATAACGGCAATAATAAAGGTAATAACTGCCTTAATGACGACCTTAATAAAGACAATATGAAGGACAATAATAACGGCTATAAATTCAATAATAAGGCAAATAATTAGGGCGAGATTAACAGTAATAACGGTACTAATAACGGCTATAATAACGAAAATATTAAAGGTAAGAACGTGAACAATACCGGCCATAATAAAATCAGTAACGGCAATAAAAATGGCAAAAATGAGAGCAAAAATAACGGCAACAATAACGCCAAAAATAATGGCAATAATAAGGGTAATAATAACCGCAATAATAACTGTAATAATAACGACAGTGATGGCCTTAATAACGGCAATTATAATGGCAATAATAACGGCGATAATAACGGCACTAACGGCAATAATAACGCCAATAATAGGGGCAATATAACGCCAATAACGTCAATATTACCTATAATATTAACGGCAATATTAATGGCAATAAAAAGGACAATAATAACGGTAATAATAAAGGTTATACGGCTACAATAACAGCAATAATAAATGCAATAACGGCAAGAATAAAGGCTATAATAAGGGCAATAATGTCAATAATAAAGGTAATAACGGCAAAAATACCTGCAATAATAGAAACAATGTCGGTAACAATAACGATCAATAATAATGGCAATAATATGGGTAATAATAACGGCAAAAATAACTGCAATAATAACGACAATATAATGGCAATAGTAACGGCGATAATAAAAGTGATAACAGAAAACATAAAGCCATCAATAATGACAATAATGAGGGTAATCATAACGGGAATAATAACTGCAATAATAAAAGTAATAACAGCTACAATATCGGCAATAATAACAACTATAATAAGTGCAATAATAACGGCAATAATAAAGGTAATAGTGACAATAATAACAGGAATAATAAGTGCATAACTGCAACAATAATGATAATAATAATGGCAAAAATAAGGGCAGTAATAAAGGCAATAATAACGGGAATAATAACGGCAATATCTCCAATGATATCGGCAATAATAATGGCAATAATATGGGTAATAATAACGGCAAGAATAACTGCAATAATACCGGCCATGACGGCCTTAATAACGGCAATCATAATGGCAATAATAACGGCGATAATAAATGTGATAACGGAAACCATAACGCCAACAATAATGACGATAGTGAGGGTAACCATAACGGGAATAATAACTGCAATAATAAAAGTAATAACAGCTACAATATGGGCAATAATATCGACTATAATAAGTACAATAATAACGGCAATAATAGAGTCAATATCGTCGATAATGACGGCAAAAATAACGGCCATAATAACGGGGATAATAAAGGCAATAATAACGGCAATAATAAAGATAATAGTGACAATAATAACAGGAATAATAAGTGCATAACTGCAACAATAATGTCAATAATAAAGGCAAAAATAAGGGCAGTAATAAAGGCAATAATGACGGCAATAATAAGGGCCATAATATAGCTAATAAAGGCAACAATTCTGGCATTAATGACGGAAATAATAGCGGCAACAATAACAGCGATAATGATGGCAATAATAACGGCAGCAATAACCGCAAAAAATAAAGGAATTCATAACTGCAAATAATAAAGGTAATAACTGCTACATAAACGACTTTAATAAAGGCAATAACGCCAACAAGAACGGCAATAATAAAGGCAATAATAACGAGAATATTAATGGCCGTAATAATGGTAACAACAAATGCTATGATAAAGGTAATAACGGCAAACAATAACGGTAATAATAGAGTTAATAAAGGCAATATTAACCGCAATTATAACGGCAATGACGTCATTAATAACGGCAATAATAATGGCAAAAATAACGGCAATAATAACGGCAATAAAAAGGGCAATAATAACGGCAATAAAACTGGAATAATAAGGGCAATGACGGCAATAATCAGGGCAATAATAACAGCGATAATAACCGCAATAACGTCAGTAATAATGGCAATAATAAGGGCAATAATAACGGCAATAATAGGGGCAATAATAAGGGCAGTAATAAAGGCAATAATAACGGCAATAATAATGGCAATTAGGTCAATAATAGCGCCAATAATAACAGCGAGAATATCGGCAATAACGGTAATAATAACGGCAATAATAATGTCAATAATAAGGGGATTAATAACGGCAATAATAGCGGTAATAATAACGTCGATAATATAGATAATAATGACATCAATACATGCAATAATAAAGGCGATAACGGAAATTATAAAGGCAACAATAATGGCAATAATAAGGGTGATAATAATGGAAATATTAAGGTCAATAATAACGGCAATATAGTCTATAATAGCTCGAATAATAAGGACGAGACATACGGTATTATCGGTATTAATAACGGCAACAATAAGGCAATAAAAACGGCAATATAGGCAACAATAACGGCAATAAATATGTCTATAATAATGGTAATAATAACGGCAATAATAAGGACAATAATAACAGGACTAAAAATTGTATAACGAAACCAATAACGGCAATAATAGGGGCAGTAATGAAGACAATAATAACGGTAGTAATAGAAGTAATAACGGGAGCAATACCGGCAATAATAAAGGCAACAACGGCAATAATAACGGCAATAATAATGTCAATAATAAGGGTAATAATAGCTGCAATAATAAGGCCAATAATAACGGCACTAATTAGGGCAACATTAACTGGTATAATAAGTGTATAACTGAACCAATAACGGCAATAATAATGGCCATAATAAGTGCACTAATAAACGCAATAATAACGGCAATAATGTCAATAATAGTGCAAATAATTACGGCGAGAATAACGGCATTAACGGTAATAATAACGACATTAATAACCGGATAATAATGGCAATAATATGGGCAATAATAATACCAATAATAAGGGCAATAACAACGGCGATAATAAAGGAAATAACGCCAAAAATACCGGCAATAATAAAAGCTATAATGGCTATTAAAACGGCGATAATAATGACAATAATAAAAGCAATAATGACGGCAATAATAAACACAAGAACATCGATAATAACGACAAAACTATAGGCAATAATAATTGCAATAATAAGGACAATAATAACGGTAATAATAATTCCAATAATGATAGCAACGACGGCCTTAATAACGGCAAAAATAACGGCAATTATATGGGCAATAAAAACGGCAATAATAGAGGCAACAATAAAGGAAATAATTACGGCAATATAGGCAACAATAACAGCAATAATAATTTTTATAATAATGGAAATAATAACAGCAATAATAACTGTAATGACGGCCGTAATGACGGCAATAATAACGGCAATAAAAATGGTAATAGCAGAAACAATAACGCCAAAAATAATGGCCTTAATAATGGTAATCATAACGGCAATAATAACTGCAATAATAAAGACAATGACGGACTTAATAACAGCATTAATAAGGAAAATTATAACGGTGATAATAACGGCACTAACGTCACTAATGACGGCAATAAGAAGGGCAATAATAGTGGCAATAAGAACGAAAATAACCTCAATATTACCGACAATAATAACAGCAATAATATTGGCAATAAAAAGGACAATAATAACGGCAATAATAGGGGTAATAAAAATGGCAATATCGACGGCAATATTAAAGACAATAACGCCAATAATAACTTCAATAATAACGGCAATAATAACTGCAATAACGTCTTAATAACGGCAAAAATAAGGGAAATAATAAAGGTAATAATAACGATAATAAGGGCAATAATAACTGCAACAAAAACGACAATAATAATGGCAATAACGACGGCAATAATAAAGAATATAAAATCAATAATTACTGCAATAACGACATGAATAACAGTAAAAATAATGGCAATAACAACGGCAATAATAAAGACAAAAACATCAAAAATAAGTGCAATAATAACGGCAATAAAAACTTCAATAACAGCCTTAGGAACGGTAATAATAAAGGCAATAACGGCAATAATAACTGCAATAATGGTTGTGTTACGTCCCACTCGGCACGGGCCTTAAAAAAAAGAACTATGCTCTTTCCTTCAAGGAGCTCCTGCTTCAATGGGATATTTGCCCAATTCGGCCGTTACCTACTACGCGTAGTTCGTGGCACGGGACGGGCTTAACGATAGATTATGTCTTTGATAAGGATGATTCACTTACCTTTAATGCTTCTCTCCGTACAATTCTAAATAGCGAGCTGTTCGCGGGTCGCTCGGTGGCAGCTGTCCGGCAACGAAGGTACACTCCGGGCAGTTGATCGGTACGAGCCGATATTCAGTAACTCTGCAAGATGGAGACCTCAGGTCCTGCTGAGTATCGGGCCTGGGATGGCAGAGTGTGGTGTCCTCGATGATCCTAGGTCTGCAGGCCGACGGGTCGATGCCCAAGTTAGCCAGATGGTTTGTACCGCTATAATAGTTCGCGAGTAGACGCCGGAGACTATGTTTGCGTCCGCCCCGACGTGTTTTCGGCATACGTATTCTATAGGATGCAACGGGACCTTTTAGGATGATTGAACCCGAGCGATTCGTACGCCCCGATAGTTCTATGATTTAGGAGTATGAACCCGGGCGATTCGTACGCCCCGATAGTTCTAGGATAAAAGGTTGGAAAATGCGGAGAGAGATGAAGAGCTTGTCGACCACACGTCGGTTCAGGAACACGTAGATAATACGAGTCGCGAATGAGTAGTGACCGGGGTCCCGACTAATGAAACACAGACTTCTACTAATTCTAATTTATTCTAAGTTTAAATTATAATATGAATAGAATTGATACAGCGTAAAAGACTCTCCCGCGATTATTGTTCGAAACGTCCGTCGAAGTGATTCGTAGAAAATCTGTAGTCGAAAAAATCCGTCGTGTGCTGCTCTGCAGCTCCTTATATACTGAATCTTAGCGGCAGCGGCTCGTGGCGGAGCGGCGGCGGCTCGTAGCGAAGCGGCGGCGGCTTGGCTCTAAAAGGATGGTGATTGGCTGCCGTCTTCCCTTCTCTCGTCCTTGTTGTCGGTGGTGGGGTAGCGTGCGATGGTCCTGTGCGCGTTGAGCTGAAGCGCGTACTAGCGGTGGTAGGGATGAGCGTCTTGGCGTTACTTTGCTTGGCGTCAGCTGAATTCCGCGTGTGTGTGTTGGCCTAGGCCCGTGTGTGTGTTAGCTGTGCCATGTATCTTGTAACTTCGGAATTCTGAGTCCGTTCTGTAGACGCGCGTGATGACCACTTGTGGAGAGGTGCCGAAAGTGCCTGGTGGCCGCGTGCTTTCCCTAAGGCGCACGTGGTGGCCATGTGTGGGCGAAGGACCGGCTAGTCGGCGTTTACTTTCAGTCTCTTGTTAGGACTTTTGGTGACTTAAAGGCGCTTGTTAGGACTTCGCGTATATTATAAATGTGTGTGTTAAATACGTATCGATTATTATGTATCTATTATTTATAGCTAATTATTATATATGCATGTTCTAATCGTAAGGTGTTCCCCAGTGTAAATATAATATTTGTTAGTGTTGTAAAAGTTACTCCCTTCATGTCGGGCACGAATGTGTAAATTATAATATTGTTAATAAATGATATCAACTATACTATGAGTAATACATGATTTAATAAAAGACTCCCTATATAGCGGGCACGAGGAATTACATGTGATAATGAAAGACTCCCTATATAGCGGGCACGAGGAATATCTCTTTATATATTTTATAAGTCCGTACGTCGGGTGACGTAACACTTCCCCCCTTATAATAAAATGTACGTAGTTATACGTGCATTTTGAAGGCTGATTCTTCTTGTAAGTACTTACTAATTGAAGGGAAAGTGTTTACGGCTTCTTTCTGTCCTGTCGTAGGTGGTTCTATCGCGTCAGCATCTTCTGGCGGTTTTTGTTCGCTCTCCACCTTCTCTTCCGTTGGTGACTTAGCGAGGTGGAGCAAAAGGTGTGTAAGTGAGCCCCAAAGTGCTCCTACTAAATGAATACTCCAACCATAGATGCTATGTAGTGCATAGCCGTGGATGACGGTGTCTGCTACATATTTTATCAATCGGAGGATCATGAGTATCGCTATGACTCCGGCGCTTGCTGATCCGAATGTCACGAACGCTCCCCATAGTCGTTGGCCTGTGCTGGTCGCTATTTTGTCTAATGCTTCTTCGTCCATAAGGTTGTATAGCGAGATCTGTCCTTTTGGTATGTGTTGTCCGCTAACTCCACGTAGTAGTGTGTTCAAAACAGCGGGTTTTTCCGCAGGTTCCATGATATGCGAACGTAGTTTATTTAGGTCTTCGTTGGAGTAGATTCCGCTCGTTGCCAAATGTTGCGGGCTGATGTATTTCCATTGTGGTTTTGTTAATGGCTGAATCGTCGGCGGTGGTACGCTTTCAACGAGTTTCGGTGTTATTCTGTACCATGATCCATGTAGTAGGTACATTGCTGGTAGTAGCTCGTTGCAATCCGCCATTGCTGCTTCTTGTGTGATGATATGGGTTTTTGGTGTTAGGAAGCAAGACTGATTGCGGTAAGTTATTGGTAGGCTTTTGTAGCAGTTTTCCGTAGAGCGTACTTTTATTTCCACCGGTGTACATCTAATCAAGTGTATTACTTCTCCCGCTATCACTGCCATATAACCTGGTTCTTTCATGAAGGAATATGCGGTTTCGTCAGGAGACAAGTTTGCTAAGGATAAAGCGTTCTTCAAAATTTGTCTCTCGAGCGCACATTTCTGGCGGGTTATGTCTATATATAAATCAGTAAGTTGTGTTTTTAAATGGCGTTCGACGTATATGAATTTAGAATTTATATATGCGAAGATGTCTAAATTTTCTACAGGGGTTTTTGTCTTAGCTTTGAAGATTCTTCCAGGAGAGGTTTCCAATATGAAAAGTTTCGGATGTTCGGTACGGATGATCGTATATCCGCACAGTGTAAATTCTTCTGTTTTTGTAAGTGCGAAGGTGACGTCCTTGGACGTGACTGTGTATAGGACTGGTCCTGTTACTGGTCTTTTAGTTGTGAGTTTTGTTGCGAGGCCTTCGTACAAAACGTCGTATTCATTGAATCCGCAACTATCCGAAGGTAGAGTTTCCCAAAAGTTTTCGGCTCCTCCTTCGTCTTGAAAATTTTCGGCTGTGTAAGCGCAGATGGTACCCGATTGCAGATGTATCTGGTCTGCTTTGATGGAGGCGGCTGCATAGTAGTCTTTCAAGGTGACTTCTACCGAGGCCTGTACAACGACGTCGTCCCAGGTACCATAGGGGTCGCTATATTGCGAGCCCTTGCAGGCTCCGTCTGTACCGACGGATCCACTTATGGTCAGGCTGTGAAGGTGCGTGTTGTTTCTCTTAAGTCCCGTTATGAGGCTGTTGGGGCCCAGAGATAGGCTTCCGGTGACTTGCTCTTGTTCGCATAGGCGTTGGGTGAGCGGATGAATGTATTCGCGTCGGCCATTGTGTACGATTGAAACGTGCGAGTACATTCCGCAGTGATAGATGGTCCTATCGATCCTCACTTTACATTGTATTACATTTATTGGGTGGTATTCAGACACTTGTAGTAATTGAATGTATAGTTCTTGGCTTGTTGGTTGGAGATTCGGCGTCTCGCATTCAGAGACGTCCAGCAACGAGAATGTAGTCACGTTGAGTGAGGAACCGGCACAGTCGTATCCGGTTAGGCTCTGCGTAGTTCCTACTATTGTAAGTAGTATAACGAATGATAATTTCTTCATTATGATTCGAGGTTTCTTCCTTAGCTTCGATGCTTTTGCTTCTTTATGGACAATTGACGCTCTGCTCGGACTGGAGTGGCTTATATTATAATGAAAATGGAGGGGAGACACCTAATCGACCGTCGTCCCGGACTCTGAGAACTACTGTGGCGCCATGCTGCGCCGTGGCAACCGTTAGTCGGTAAGGTAGAGTCCTAGACGTAGGCTTTAACTTATTTTCTAGCCTTATTTAATTTGAGTCTGTCCGTATGAACGACAGAGAGGCCTTTTGGCGTTTCTATTTTTACATTGCTATTATTAAGAATTTGTACAATTTTATATGGTCCCTCGTACTGGCTGTCTAACTTGCCTTTGATTTTTCCCTTTAGGAGGTACACGGAGTCGCCCGTCGAGAAGCTCACCACCCTCTGTTTTTTATCGTAATAATTTTTAGATTTTATTTTCGCGCGTTCGAGGTTCTCTTTGGCGGCCTCCTGCGATTTCTGTAATTGTTCCGTCAATTCAGCCAAGTACGATGCGTAAGTTTCGTCTTTTAAGTCGTTAAGTGTGCTATCGTTCGGAGTTTTCGCTAACTGGCCAAAGATTAATTCGTGTGGAGTGTATTGTGTACCTTCATGTATACTTGTATTATAAGAAAACATCGCTATATCGACCCAATCGTCCCATTCAGAATTATCCTTTATAAAGTGTTTCAAAAATTCTGCTAACACGTGGTGTGAGCGTTCTATTGATCCGTTGGATTGCGGTCGATAAGCGGTGGTTTGGTATGTTTCTATTCTAAATTTCTTGGCCACTGCTTTCATCAATTCTGATAAGAAAGCAGTACCTTGATCAGTTAGTATCCCTTTCGGGCTGCCGTATTTACATATTAAATTTTTTATAAATGCATCAGCTACTTCGACCGAAGAAGCTTGTTGTAGTGGTACCGCTATAGAATATTTGGTAAGGAGATCTTGTATTGTTAGGATATAATTATTGCCTTGTTTACTGGTAGGCATCGGTCCTACTATATCCATCGAAACTTTGTCGAAGGCCCTTCCCGGCGTGTCGGTAAGGGTCATCGGTTGTCTGGTTTTTTGTCGAACAAGCTTCTTGGTCTGGCAGCTGCGGCAGTTTTGGATAAAGTTTTGTATATCGGGTTTAAGGTTAGGCCAGTAGTACCGTTGTTTTATACGCCAATATGTCTTAGTGACTCCTTTGTGACCTCCCACAGGAGTAGCGTGATTGTCATGGATAATTTGGACGCGTTCGATCTCCCTGGGTATTATGATTTCATGCTTTAGTATAATAATTTTAGTTTCGTGGCCCGCGAAGATCGAACTTATCTTGCGTTTAATGTTTATCCATGATACGTCTGCAATATTATCCCTTGAAATAGCTATTGTCTTTAAGTTTAATTCAATTGCCGCGTCCAAAAGAGAATGTAATACTTCGTCTAAAATTTCTAATTGAATAGAGACGGATGTTCTCTCCTGGACGGGTAACGCGATGAGGTATCTATTGTCCCGTTTTGTAATCTTTACTCTACCAAGCGTTACGTCGGTAATGTTTGGTAGTCTTTTATTGTCGGCAAGTTCTTTGGCTCCTTTGTCAATAGGAGTTCCGGTCTTTGTTACGAAAAATGCTATGTGTCCTTTGTGCATTGTTATCCTGTCTTTTATTTCTATAATATTACCTTCGTAACGTGATAGATCTAGTTCGTCATCGTTCGTTTCGTCTGTATCGTTCGTCTGTTCGTTTATGTTTATGTTTATGTTAGGTGTTTCCGTTTCAAGTGCGGTCTCGGGTTTTGATATTTTTTGCGTGCGACGTCTCTTAGCGAGCGACGAGAATATTTCGTCGTCACTCGAGCTGGTCCCTGCTATCGGAAGGATCTGTTTACTCGCCTCGATAGGGTTACGCGATAGCGCGTCGGCGTTGACGTTTCGTTTACCGGCTTTATAAACAATATCGTATTCATACTCGGCGAGTTTGAGTCGCCATCTGATAAGCCGAGACGTCGGGTCTTTCACAGAATTTAACCACACTAACGGACGGTGGTCGGTGATTAAACTGAATTTACGACCGTATAGATAAGGTCGGAAGTAATTAACGGCGTATATAATGGCAAGCAGCTCTTTCTCTATTGTCGAATAATTTTGTTCCGCTTGATTTAAGATTCTTGACGTGTAAGCTATGGGCAGATCTTTACCGACTTCTCCCTGACTGAGAATTCCCCCGATCGCGTAATTTGATGCGTCGGTAGTTACTAGGAAAGGTTTGGTAAAATCAGGGAATTGCAAGAGCGGTTGTTCACACAAAAGGCTTGTTAAAGTTTTGAATGCCTTGTTTTGAGCGTCCTCCCACTTAAACGGTACGTCTTTCTTTAAGAGATTCGTCAGCGGTTTACTTGTACCTGAGAAATTTGGTATGAAGCGTCGATAATAGCCTGCCAGTCCCAGGAATTGTTTTATGTTCTTTGCATTCTTTGGCGTCGGGAAGTTCTTGACTGCCTCTATTTTTCCTGGGTCTGGTTTCACTCCATCCGCGCTAATGATATGTCCGAGATATACAACCTCCTTCCTGAGAAGATTGCATTTCTCGGGCTGTAGTTTTAGATTGGCGTCACGGAGACGCGCACATAATTTCCGGTATTTCAAAAGATGCTCTCGTAGCGAGCTGGAGTATATGACTATGTCGTCTAGGTAAACGAATAATTCATTACCTTGCAATCCGGTCAGGACATTGTTCATCAAGCGTTGGAAGGTGGAAGGAGCGTTTTTGAGACCAAAGGGCATACGTTTAAATTCATAATGCCCGAATGGCGTGGAGAAAGCCGTTTTCGGCGCGTCTTCTTTATCCATTCCGATTTGATGGAAGCCCGATGCGAGATCGAACGTACTAAAATATTTCGCGCTTCCTAGTTGATCTAATATTTCCGTTATGTTCGGCAGTGGATAACTGTCTTTAATAGTTTTTTCGTTTAACATCCGGTAGTCGATGACTAATCTCCATCTTTTATTCCCTTTTGCGTCCGGTTTCTTCGGAACTATCCATAGTGGAGAATTATACGGGGACGTAGATGATTTGATTACATTGTTTTCTAGAAGTTCTCCTATCTGTTTGTTTATCTCCTCCTTATGAATGGGCGGGAAGCGGTACTGTCGGACATTCACTGGAATAGAGTCCACTGTCTCTATCTTGTGTGTTACGGTGTCGGAGTACGTCAGTCTGTCGCCCGGTAAATGAAATAAATCTATGGATTCTCTGATCATATCTTTTGCTACGGATTTCTCTTCGTCGTTCAGTTCGTCCAAATTAATATTCTGTAGGGCTAGTGCGTAACGTTCGTCTGTCTTGTTTATGTGTTTGCAGGATTTGGAAGGGGTAATGTGAGTAGGGAGGACGGTATGTTGGGTCTCGGTTTCCTGTTCGAGTTTCGGAGAATTGTTTATTAGACTGCTTATGTCATCGTCTTTCGATTCGAGTCGAGGCACTTGAGACGTGATTTCCTCTGAATGCGATAAGAGTTCGGTATTATTTATCTCGAACTCTTCTAGTGTTACAGACGGAGGTTTTATGTTGACGTCCGTATCGTTGGTGTTAATTATTTTGATATATGCTTCGCCGTGGTTATTTGACACCACTGCTTCTCCGGCATAAATTCCTTCTCCGAAATTCAAACGCGGCAAATATCCCGTTTCTAAATCGCTATTTTTTATCTTTATTTTACAGACATTGCTCGTTCGCCCCGGAATGGTTATCTCCTTTGATTGAACAAAGGGCATAACTATTCCGTGCCACTCTATAGACTCTCTTTCATAATCAATTTTGGCTGTTTTTTGAAAGAAGTCGGAACCCAAAATACCGTCGTAGGGGATAGGAAAGGAATTTGGTACTAATTGGAATTTAAGCGGATATCCGTGAATTCGTATGGTTACCGAACCGTACGTGGTAACGGTTTCGTCGGTGATACCGCTCAGTCTGACTTTGTCGTTTTCGTTGCATATTATATCCCCGTTTGCCATTTTTATTTTTAATATGTTGAGTTCCGAACCCGTATCAACTAGGAACTCCGTCTCTTTAGCTAGGTCGTCAGAGGAAAGGACGATAGATGGGGAGGTAGCTTCTTCCTTTAGTTGGAGGACGTAGACACGATTGGCTTCTCTTCTTTTGTTATCGTTCTCACCGGGCGCCCTGGCGCGGTCTCTGCGGATGCGCCTTTCCTCAGAGACGTTGGTTCGTTTCCCGACTGAGATTCTCTCCATCTTTTCTTTCGGCATTCTTCTATTGTATGACCGATATTTTTGCAATACGAGCATTCTTTCTTATGCTTTTGGTCTCGTGGTGAGGAAGGAGAGTAGTGAGAGGATGGAGAGGATTGACGGGAATTTCCGGGAGGTGGAGTATAAGGCCCATGAACTTGTGTCTGTGACCGGCGTTGCTGGTCACGCGATTTCTTGTAACATTGGGTTTGTGTATGACCAATTCTCTTACAATACGAACACGAATCTGGGTCTGGAGGAGTTCTAGTAGGTCGGATATTTGGTCTATTGTTTCTTTTAGATTCAAAGTAATAATAATCCATAGGTTTTTCTTGGTATGTTTTTGCCTTATATTGTGGTCGCGGCCTTACTAATCCTCTTCTATCCCATTCGTGTTGTATTGACGAGTGTAATTGGATTGCTTTGTCATATGCATCGCCTAAGTCTCGGCAACGTAACGCGTTTAAGTAGGGATGGTAATCCATCGGTAACCCAGAACAAAAGCTTTTTAATGCCAATTCATCTATTTCTCGTTCCTTGCTATCCGTGATTTCTCCCCAAAACCTTTCTTCATCGAGAAGACCCTCGTATAAATCCTGTACACGGCCAATGTAATCGATAATCTGTTCGTTCTCCGACATGAGTACGTTTCTTAATTCTGTCCGGTAATAATCTAAAGAATGGTATGTGCCCAATGTCTGTCGGAGTCGACTATACAACTCGAACATCGTTTTCGGATTATGTCTATCTATCGCAATGTGTGCCGAATCTTGGAGCTTCCGTATCGCGGCTTGAGTAAACAAATCTTCCGGGTACGCGGGAATCATTTGTCGCGCGCGTTTACAAGCTCTAATAAATGAGGATAGAGGCATATTTTTCCCATCGTATCGTGGTATAGACGCGAAAGCCTCATTAATTTGATGATTAGGAAGGTGATGTTGGCTCTCCGTCCTGAGCGCCAAAATCTCCCTCATCAAGAACGTGAGAGGGTCTGCCTCTTCTGATTTTGCAGCGTTAAGACGCTGCGCGTGATCGCGAAGTTCTTGTTCGCGTTCTCGAATGACGCGTTCGCGTTCAAGGAGGGCCCGTTCGGCCGCGTCTAATTTAGTCATTCGTAGTCGTACTTCATCGATCATAACTTCATCAGGTTGACGCGCAGCCATGCTGCGTGTTTCAATACGTTCGCTCCTTTCAGTAGACATAATGTATCGTTTCTATCCCACCGCTGTCACCAATTTTATGTTACGTCCCACTCGGCACGGGCCTAAAAAAAAAGAACTATGTTCTTTCCTTCAAGGAGCTCCTGCTTCAATGGGATATTTGCCCAATTCGGCCGTTACCTACTACGCGTTGTTCGTGGCACGGGACGGGCTTAACGATAGATTATGTCTTTGATAAGGATGATTCACTTACCTTTAATGCTTCTCTCCGTACAATTCCAATTAGCGAGCTGTTCGCGGGTCGCTCGGTGGTAGCTGTCCGGCAACGAAGGTACACTCCGGGCAGTTGATCGGTACGAGCCGATATTCAGTAACTCTGCAAGATGGAGACCTCAGGTCCTGCTGAGTATCGGACCTGGGATGGCAGAGTGTGGTGTCCTCGATGATCCTAGGTCTGCAGGCCGACGGGTCGATGCCTAAGTTAGCCAGATGGTTTGTACCGCTATAATAGTTCGCGAGTAGACGCCGGAGACTATGTTTGCGTCCGCCCCGACGTGTTTTCGGCATACGTATTCTATAGGATGCAACGGGACCTTTTAGGATGATTGAACCCGAGCGATTCGTACGCTCCGATAGTTCTGTGAAGAATGAACTCGGGCGATTCGTACGCCCCGATAGTCCTATGATTTAGGAGTATGAACCCGGGCGATTCGTACGCCCCGATAGTTCTAAGACTTGGAAAGAGTGAACCCGGGCGATTCGTACGCCCCGATAGTTCTAGGATAAAAGGTTGGAAAATGCGGAGAGAGATGAAGAGTGTTACGTCACCCGACGTATGGACATATAAAATACATAAAGAATTCCTCGTGCCCGCTATATAGGGAGTCTTTTATTATTAGCACATGTAAGTCCTCGTGCCCGCTATATAGGGAGTCTTTTATTATAGTACAAATAATACGTAATTTAATAAAAACTCAATATAACCAACCATTTACTAACAATATTATATTTCACACGTTCGTGCCCGACATGAAGGGAGTCATCCTTACAATACTAACCACTATTATAATACACACCTATAACATAAGTTTCAAGGGAGATACCTTACGCTTAGATATTGTAAACAATACATATACATATATTTGTAATTCTACAATGATGCGTCATACGCGGAAAAACACAAAGCGTCGCGCCAGACAAACAACAATGCGTCTTACGTAAAGGAAGCTCGTATACAAGTCATGATGTCACGCCGCAAAGGGAAGGCCGTAAACGACCGAGTACACATGGCCGCAAATGGAGAGTACGTGCTAAATAGTCGCCGAACGGTTTCCACGTACGCCCTAGGGAAAACAACGCGGTCGCCGGGCACACACACACGCCGTACTACTCCACAAGTGGTCACAACGTGCGCCTTAGGGAGAGACACGGACCACCACACAATGCCATAGACTCGCACACGGACCTGGACCCACACAAGCGGTAATCCGATGGCTACGAGCCGACAACACTGAGACGCATCCTCACTACTACCAGTAAGCGCCTCGCACCGAAGCACACAAAGCCGTTGCACGCATCACTATAGACCATCCAGAAAGGACGAAAGAAAGAAAGACGGCAGCCAGTCACCATTTTCCAAGAACCGAGCCGCCACCAAAGCAACGAGCCGCCGCCGCCAAAGCCACAAGCCGCCGCCAAAGCAACGAGCCGCCGCCGCCAAAGCCACAAGCTGCCGCCGCTGGGACTTGTATATAAGGAGCTGCAGAGCAGCACACGACGGTCATTCCCGACAACAGATTCCTACGGGTCATTCCCGACAACAGATTCCTACGGGTCATTTCGACGGTCATTCCCGACAACAGATTCCTACGGGTCATTCCCGACAACAGATTCCTACGGGTCATTTCGACGGTCATTCCCGACAACAGATTCCTACGGGTCATTCCCGACAACAGATTCCTACGGGTCATTCCCGACAACAGATTCCTACGGGTCATTTCGACGGTCATTCCCGACAACAGATTCCTACGGGTCATTTCAACGGTCATTCCGATAACTCTATACGGATTCCGGCATCAGATTTTCTACGATTCACTTCGACGGACGCTAGTTCCAACCAATAATCGCGAGAGAGTCTTTGTTTTACACTGTATCAATTCTATTCGTAGTATAATTTTAAATTTAGAATAAATAATTATTAGTAGTAGACGTCTGAGTTTCATTAGTCGGGACCCCGGTCACTACTCGTTCGCGACTCGTATTAGCTACGTGTTTCTGAACCGACGTGTGGTCGACAAGCTCTTCATATCTCTCTCCGCATTTTCCAACCTTTTATCCTAGAACTATCGGGGCGTACGAATCGCCCGGGTTCACTCTTTCCAAGTCATAGAACTATCGGGGCCTACGAATCGCCCGGGTTCATATTCCTAAATCATAGAACCATCGGGGCGTACGAATCGCCCGGGTTCATTCTTCATAGAACTATCAGAGCGTACGAATCGCTCGGGTTCAATCATCCTAGAAGGTCCCGTTGTATCCTAGAGAATACGTATGCCGAAAACACGTCGGGGCGGACACAAGCATCGTCTCCGGCGACTACTCGCGAACTATTATAACGGTACAAACCATCTGGCTAACTTGGGCATCGACCCGTCGGCCTGCAGACTTAGGATCATCGAGGACACCACACTCTGCCATCCCAGGCCCGATACTCAGCAGGACCTGAGGTCTCCATCTTGCAGAATTATTGAATATCGGCTCGTACCGATCGACTGCCCGGAGTGTACCTTCGTTGCCGGACAGCTACCACCAAGCGACCCTCGAACAGCTCGCTATTTAGAATTATATGGAAGGAAGCATTAAGGGTAAGTAAATCATCCTCTCGTCAAAGACATAATTTATCGTTAAGCCCGTCCCGAGCCACGAACTACACGTAGTAGGTAACGGCCGAATTGGGCAAATATCCCATTGAAGCAGGAGCTCCTTGAAGGAAAGAACATAGTTCTTTTTTTTAAGGCCCGTGCCGAGTGGGACGTAACAACAAAATTGGTGGCAGCGGTGGGATATTAACGATACATTATGTCAATTGAGAGGAGCGATCGCATTGAAACGCGCAGCATGACCACGCGTCAAACAGACGAAATAAGCCCCGACGAAAGGCGGCGTATAGCCAATACAATGGCTCAGTTAGATGCGCGGGAACGCGACCTTTTCGAACGCGAACAAAGACTACGCGAACGCGAAGAAACTCTCCGTACCACATCCGAGGAAGCAAAATTGGGAGAAACAGATACTCTCGCGTTCCTAATGAGAGAAATCGTCGCGCTACGAACGGAAAATCAGCTTCACTTGCCTAATCATCAGGTTAGCGAAGCCCTAGCATCTATTCCACAGTACGACGGAAAAAATATGCTTTTATCTTCTTACATTAGAGCATGCAAACGCGCACGTCAAATGATCCCCACCTATCCGGAGGAACTGTTTACTCTAGCCGCGATAAGGAAACTACAGGATTCCGCTTATGTCGCGATCGAGAGACACCATCCTAGAACAATGCTTGAATTAGGCAGCAGACTCAGGCAAACTTTGGGGACATACTACTTGTTAGATTTTTATAGGACTGAACTAAGAAACGTGCTTATGTCCGAAAATGAACCGATAATAGACTACATCGGTCGCGTACAAGACTTACACGAAAGTCTCCTTGACGAAGAAAGGTTCTGGGGAGGGCTTACGGAAAGTAAAAAACAGGAAATAGACGAATTAGCTCTAAAAAGTTTTTGTTCGGGTCTACCATTAGATTATCACCCGTATCTAAACGACTTACGGTGCGGAGACCTAAGCGACGCATACGATAAGGCGATTCAGCTACATTCGTCTATACAACATGAATGGGACAGACGAGGTCTGGCGAGGCCGCGGCCACAATACAAAACTAAGGCCTATCAAGAAAGACCAATGGATTATTATTATTATGAATCAAAAAGAAATAGTAAACCCAGTACCCGGCCTACTAGACCTCCTCCGGACCCAGATGCATGTTCTTATTGCAAGAGGATCGGTCACACACAAGCACAATGTTATAGGAAATCGCGTGACCTGCAACGCCGGTCACAGACACAAGTTCAAGAACCTTACACTACACCTCCCGAGAACTCCCGTCAATCCTCTCCATCCTCTCACTACTCCCCTCCCTCGTCACGAGACCAAAGGTATATAAAGAAATGCTCGTATTGTAAGCACATCGGACATACGATAGAGGAATGCCGGAAGAAAAAGTGGAGGGAAACCCAGTCGGGAAACGAACTGACGTCTCTGGGGAAGGGCGCACCCGCAGAGACCGCGTCAGCGCGCCCAGTACGAACAATAAAGGAAGAGAAGCCACTCGCGTCTACTTCTTCCAATTAAAGGAAGAATGCACCTCTCCGTCTATCGTCCTTTCTTCCGACGATTTAGCCAAGGAAACAGAATTTTTAATCGACACGGGTTCGGAACTAAACATATTAAAAATAACAATGGCAAATGGAGACATATTATGTGACGAAAACGACAAGGTCAGACTGATCGGTATCACCGACAAAACTGTTACCACGTACGGTTCGGTGACCGTACACATTCACGGATACCCGGTTAAATTCCAACTGGTACCAAATTCCTTTCCTATCCCCTACGACGGTATTTTGGGTTCCGACTTCTTTCATAAAACAGCCAAAATCGATTATGAGAGAGAATCTATAAAGTGGCACGGAATAGTTATGCCCTTTGTTCAATCAAAGGAGATAACTATTCCGGGGCGAACGAGCAATGTCTGTAAAATAAAAATAAAGAATAACGAATTCGAGCAGGAAACCGAGACCCAACATACCGTCCTCCCTACTCACATTACCCATTCCAAATCCTGCAAATACACAAAAAAGACAGACGAACGTTACGCACTAGCCCTACAGAACATTAACTTGGACGAACTGAACGATGAAGAGAAATCCGTAGCAAAAGATATGATCAGAGAATCCATAGATTTATTTCATTTACCGGGCGACAGACTGACGTACTCCGACACCGTAACACACAAAATAGAGACAGTGGACTCTATTCCAGTAAATGTCCGACAGTACCGCTTCCCGCCCATTCATAAGGAGGAGATAAACAAACAGATAGGAGAACTTCTAGAAAACAATGTAATCAAATCATCTACGTCCCCGTATAATTCTCCACTATGGATAGTTCCGAAGAAACCGGACGCAAAAGGGAATAAAAGATGGAGATTAGTCATCGACTACCGGATGTTAAACGAAAAAACTATTAAAGACAGTTATCCACTGCCGAACATAACGGAAATATTAGATCAACTAGGAAGCGCGAAATATTTTAGTACGTTCGATCTCGCATCGGGCTTCCATCAAATCGGCATGGATAAAGAAGACGCGCCGAAAACGGCTTTCTCCACGCCATTCGGGCATTATGAATTTAAACGTATGCCCTTTGGTCTCAAAAACGCTCCTTCCACCTTCCAACGCTTGATGAACAATGTCCTGACCGGATTGCAAGGTAATGAATTATTCGTTTACCTAGACGACATAGTCATATACTCCAGCTCGCTACGAGAGCATCTTTTGAAATACCGGAAATTATGTGCGCGTCTCCGTGACGCCAATCTAAAACTACAGCCCGAGAAATGCAATCTTCTCAGGAAGGAGGTTGTATATCTCGGACATATCATTAGCGCGGATGGAGTGAAACCAGACCCAGGAAAAATAGAGGCAGTCAAGAACTTCCCGACGCCAAAGAATGCAAAGAACATAAAACAATTCCTGGGACTGGCAGGCTATTATCGACGCTTCATACCAAATTTCTCAGGTACAAGTAAACCGCTGACGAATCTCTTAAAGAAAGACGTACCGTTTAAGTGGGAGGACGCTCAAAACAAGGCATTCAAAACTTTAACAAGCCTTTTGTGTGAACAACCGCTCTTGCAATTCCCTGATTTTACCAAACCTTTCCTAGTAACTACCGACGCATCAAATTACGCGATCGGGGGAATTCTCAGTCCGGGAGAAGTCGGTAAAGATCTGCCCATAGCTTACACGTCAAGAATCTTAAATCAAGCGGAACAAAATTATTCGACAATAGAGAAAGAGCTGCTTGCCATTATATACGCCGTTAATTACTTCCGACCTTATCTATACGGTCGTAAATTCAGTTTAATCACCGACCACCGTCCGTTAGTGTGGTTAAATTCTGTGAAAGACCCGACGTCTCGGCTTATCAGATGGCGACTCAAACTCGACGAGTATGAATACGATATTGTTTATAAAGCCGGTAAACGAAACGTCAATGCCGACGCGCTATCGCGCAACCCTATCGAGGTGAGTAAACAGATCCTTCCGATAGCAGGGACCAGCTCGAGTGACGACGAAATATTCTCGTCGCTCGCTAAGAGACGTCGCACGCAAGAAATATCAAAACCCGAGACCGCACTTGAAACGGAAACACCTAACATAAACATAAACATAAACGAACAGACGAACGATACAGACGAAACGAACGACGACGAACTGGATCTATCACGTTACGAAAGTAATATTATAGAAATAAAAGACAGGATAACAATGCACAAAGGACACATAGCATTTTTTGTAACAAAGACCGGAACCCCTATTGACAAAGGAGCCAAAGAACTTGCCGACAATAAAAGACTACCAAACATTACCGACGTAACGCTTGGTAGAGTAAAGATTACAAAACGGGACAATAGATACCTCATCGCGTTACCCGTCCAGGAGAGAACATCCGTCTCTATTCAATTAGAAATTTTAGACGAAGTATTACATTCTCTTTTGGACGCGGCAATTGAATTAAACTTAAAGACAATAGCTATTTCAAGGGATAATATTGCAGACGTATCATGGATAAACATTAAACGCAAGATAAGTTCGATCTTCGCGGGCCACGAAACTAAAATTATTATACTAAAGCATGAAATCATAATACCCAGGGAGATCGAACGCGTCCAAATTATCCATGACAATCACGCTACTCCTGTGGGAGGTCACAAAGGAGTCACTAAGACATATTGGCGTATAAAACAACGGTACTACTGGCCTAACCTTAAACCCGATATACAAAACTTTATCCAAAACTGCCTCAGCTGCCAGACCAAGAAGCTTGTTCGACAAAAAACCAGACAACCGATGACCCTTACCGACACGCCGGGAAGGGCCTTCGACAAAGTTTCGATGGATATAGTAGGACCGATGCCTACCAGTAAACAAGGCAATAATTATATCCTAACAATACAAGATCTCCTTACCAAATATTCTATAGCGGTACCACTACAACAAGCTTCTTCGGTCGAAGTAGCTGATGCATTTATAAAAAATTTAATATGTTAATACGGCAGTCCGAAAGGGATACTAACTGATCAAGGTACTGCTTTCTTATCAGAATTGATGAAAGCAGTGGCCAAGAAATTTAGAATAGAAACATACCAAACCACCGCTTATCGACCGCAATCCAACGGATCAATAGAACGCTCACACCACGTGTTAGCAGAATTTTTGAAACACTTTATAAAGGATAATTCTGAATGGGACGATTGGGTCGATATAGCGATGTTTTCTTATAATACAAGTATACATGAAGGTACACAATACACTCCACACGAATTAATCTTTGGCCAGTTAGCGAAAACTCCGAACGATAGCACACTTAACGACTTAAAGGACGAAACTTACGCATCGTACTTGGCTGAATTGACGGAACAGTTACAGAAATCGCAGGAGGCCGCCAAAGAGAACCTCGAACGCGCGAAAATAAAATCTAAAAATTATTACGATAAAAAACAGAGGGTGGTGAACTTCTCAATGGGCGACTCCGTGTACCTCCTAAAGGGAAAAATCAAAGGCAAGTTAGACAGCCAGTACGAAGGACCGTATAAAATCATACAAATTTTAAATAATAACAATGTAAAAATAGAAACGCCAAAAGGCCTCTCTGTCGTTCATACGGACAGATTAAAATTAAATAAAGTTAGAAAATAAGTCAAAACCTACGTCCAGGACTCTATAAAACCGACTAACGGTTGACACGGCACAGCATGAAGCCACAGTAGATCTAAGAGTCTAGGACGACGGTCGTTAAGGTGTCTCCTCTTTATTTTATTTTTATTATTATAACATAAGTCACCGCAGTCCGACCAAAGCGTCACATTTTCTGTAAAGAAAACAAGCATCAAAACCAAAGAAGAATCTTCGAATCACAATGGAGAAATTAGCATTGGTTATACTACTTACAATAGTAAGAGCTACGCAAAATATAACCGGATACGACTGTGCTGGTTTCACACTCAACGTAACTACATTCTCGCTGCTGGACATCTCTGAATGATAGACGCCGAATCTTCAACCAACAAGCCAAGAACTATACGTGTCTGAATACCATCCAATAAATGCCATCCAGTGTAAAGAAAGGACCGATAGGACCATCTCTCACTGCGAAGTGTACTCGCACGTCTCAATAGTGCACAATGGCCAACACGAATACATTCATCCGCTCACCCAACGCCTATGCGAACAAGGAATAGTCTCCAGAAGCCTATCTCTGGGTCCCAACAGCCTCATAATGGGACGAAAAAGGAACAGCACGCACCTACACAGCTTGACCATAAGTGGGTTCGTCAGTACAGGCGGAGCCTGCAAGGGCTCGCAATATAGCAACCTATACGGTACCTGGAACGACGACGTAACACAGGCCAACGACTTTTGGGGAGCGTTTGTGACATTCGGATCAGCAAGCGCCGGAGTCATAAAAACGATACTCATGATCCTCCGATCAATAAAATATGTAACAGACACCGTCATCTACGGCTATGCATAACACCTACGGTTGGAGTATTCATCTAATGGGAGCCATTGGGGTTCGCCTACGCATCTTTTGCTTCACCTTGCCAAGTCAACAAAGGAAGAAAAAGCGGAGAACGACCAAAAACCACCAGAAGATGCTGAAACAATAGAGCTACCTACGACAAAACCAAAAAGACGCCACCACCACCCTACCCTTCAATTAGCAGATACTTGCAAGAGGAGCCGACATTCAAAATGCACGTATAACTACGTACATTTTTTTTATAAGGAGGGAGGTGTTACGTCACCCGACGTATGGACATATAAAATACATAAAGAATTCCTCGTGCCCGCTATATAGGGAGTCTTTTATTATAGCACGTAATTCCTCGTGCCCGCTATATAGGGAGTCTTTTATTATTAGCACATGTAAGTCCTCGTGCCCGCTATATAGGGAGTCTTTTATTATTAGTACAAATAATACGTAATTTAATAAAAACTCAATATAACTAACCATTTACTAACAATATTATATTTCACACGTTCGTGCCCGACATGAAGGGAGTCATCTTTACAATACTAACCACTATTATAATACACACCTATAACATAAGTTTCAAGGGAGATACCTTACGCTTAGATATTGTAAACAATACATATACATATATTTGTAATTCTACAATGATGCGTCATACGCGGAAAAACACAAAGCGTCGCGCCAGACAAACAACAATGCGTCTTACGTAAAGGAAGCTCGTATACAAGTCATGATGTCACGTGTTACGTCCCACTCGGCACGGGCCTTAAAAAAAAGAACTATGCTCTTTCCTTCAAGGAGCTCCTGCTTCAATGGGATATTTGCCCAATTCGGCCGTTACCTACTACGCGTAGTTCGTGGCACGGGACGGGCTTAACGATAGATTATGTCTTCGATAAGGATGATTCACTTACCTTTAATACTTCTCTCCGTACAATTCTAAATAGCGAGCTGTTCGCGGGTCGTTCGGTGGCAGCTGTCCGGCAACGAAGGTACACTCCGGACAGTTGATCGGTACGAGCCGATATTCAGTAACTCTGCAAGATGGAGACCTCAGGTCCTGCTGAGTATCGGGCCTGGGATGGCAGAGTGTGGTGTCCTCGATGATCCTAGGTCTGCAGGCCGACGGGTCGATGCCCAAGTTAGCCAGATGGTTTGTACCGCTATAATAGTTCGCGAGTAGACGCCGGAGACTATGTTTCCGTCCGCCCCGACGTGTTTTCGGCATAGGTATTCTCTAGGATGCAATGGGACCTTTTAGGATGATTGAACCCGAGCGATTCGTACGCTCCGGTAGTTCTGTGAAGAATGAACTCGGGCGATTCGTACGCCCCGATAGTTCTATGATTTAGGAGTATGAACCCGGGCGATTCGTACGCCCCGATAGTTCTAAGACTTGGAAAGAGTGAACCCGGGCGATTCGTACGCCCCGATAGTTCTAGGATAAAAGGTTGGAAAATGCGGAGAGAGATGAAGAGCTTGTCGACCACACGTCGGTTCAGGAACACGTAGATAATACGAGTCGCGAATGAGTAGTGACCGGGGTCCCGACTAATGAAACACAGACTTCTACTAATTCTAATTTATTCTAAGTTTAAATTATAATATGAATAGAATTGATACAGCGTAAAAGACTCTCCCGCTATTATTGTTCGAAACGTCCGTCGAAGTGATTCGTAGAAAATCTGTAGTCGAAAAAATCCATCGTGTGCTACTCTGCAGCTCCTTATATACTGAATCTTAGCGGCGGCGGCTCGTGGCGAAGCGGCGGCGGCTCGTAGCGAAGCGGCGGCGGCTTGGCTCTAAGAGGATGGTGATTGGCTGCCGTCTTCCCTTCTCTCGTCCTTGTTGGCGGTGGTGGGGTAGCGTGCGATGGTCCTGCGCGCGTTGAGCTGAAGCGCGTACTAGCGGTGGTAGGGATGAGCGTCTTGGCGTTACTTTGCTTGGCGTCAGCTGAATTCCGCGTGTGTGTGTTGGCCTAGGCCCGTGTGTGCGTTAGCTGTGCCATGTATCTTGTAACTTCGGAATTCTGAGTCCGTTCTGTAGACGCGCGTGATGACCACTTGTGGAGAGGTGCCGTAAGTGCCTGGCGGCCGCGTGCTTTCCCTAAGGCGCACGTGGTGGCCATGTGTGGGCGGAGGACAGGCCTGTCGACGTCGCCGGCTTTGTGCTCTTCTCCTCCGGTCCCAAGGTTTCAGGTAGAAGGTGCCCCTAGTGGCCGCGTAGTTTCCCTAAGGACCACGTGGTGACCATGTGTGGGCAGAGTACAGGCTACTTGATGGTGACGGCTTTCACTCTCTCCTCCGGTTCGAATGGTTTCGTGTAGGAAGTATCCGAATGACCGCGTAGTTTCCCTAAGGACCACGTGAAGGCCATGTGTGGATGAAGGACCGGCTAGTCGGCGTTTACTTTCAGTCTCTTGTTAGGACTTTTGGTGACTTAAAGGCGCTTGTTAGGACTTCGCGTATATTATAAATGTGTGTGTTAAATACGTATCGATTATTATGTATCTATTATTTATAGCTAATTATTATATATGCATGTTCTAATCGTAAGGTGTTCCCCAGTGTAAATATAATATTTGTTAGTGTTGTAAAAGTTACTCCCTTCATGTCGGGCACGAATGTGTAAATTATAATATTGTTAATAAATGATATCAACTATACTATGAGTAATACATGATTTAATAAAAGACTCCCTATATAGCGGGCACGAGGAATTACATGTGATAATGAAAGACTCCCTATATAGCGGGCACGAGGAATATCTCTTTATATATTTTATAAGTCCGTACGTCGGGTGACGTAACACTTCCCCCCTTATAATAAAATGTACGTAGTTATACGTGCATTTTGAAGGCTGATTCTTCTTGTAAGTACTTACTAATTGAAGGGAAAGTGTTTACGGCTTCTTTCTGTCCTGTCGTAGGTGGTTCTATCGCGTCAGCATCTTCTGGCGGTTTTTGTTCGCTCTCCACCTTCTCTTCCGTTGGTGACTTAGCGAGGTGGAGCAAAAGGTGTGTAAGTGAGCCCCAAAGTGCTCCTACTAAATGAATACTCCAACCATAGATGCTATGTAGTGCATAGCCGTGGATGACGGTGTCTGCTACATATTTTATCAATCGGAGGATCATGAGTATCGCTATGACTCCGGCGCTTGCTGATCCGAATGTCACGAACGCTCCCCATAGTCGTTGGCCTGTGCTGGTCGCTATTTTGTCTAATGCTTCTTCGTCCATAAGGTTGTATAGCGAGATCTGTCCTTTTGGTATGTGTTGTCCGCTAACTCCACGTAGTAGTGTGTTCAAAACAGCGGGTTTTTCCGCAGGTTCCATGATATGCGAACGTAGTTTATTTAGGTCTTCGTTGGAGTAGATTCCGCTCGTTGCCAAATGTTGCGGGCTGATGTATTTCCATTGTGGTTTTGTTAATGGCTGAATCGTCGGCGGTGGTACGCTTTCAACGAGTTTCGGTGTTATTCTGTACCATGATCCATGTAGTAGGTACATTGCTGGTAGTAGCTCGTTGCAATCCGCCATTGCTGCTTCTTGTGTGATGATATGGGTTTTTGGTGTTAGGAAGCAAGACTGATTGCGGTAAGTTATTGGTAGGCTTTTGTAGCAGTTTTCCGTAGAGCGTACTTTTATTTCCACCGGTGTACATCTAATCAAGTGTATTACTTCTCCCGCTATCACTGCCATATAACCTGGTTCTTTCATGAAGGAATATGCGGTTTCGTCAGGAGACAAGTTTGCTAAGGATAAAGCGTTCTTCAAAATTTGTCTCTCGAGCGCACATTTCTGGCGGGTTATGTCTATATATAAATCAGTAAGTTGTGTTTTTAAATGGCGTTCGACGTATATGAATTTAGAATTTATATATGCGAAGATGTCTAAATTTTCTACAGGGGTTTTTGTCTTAGCTTTGAAGATTCTTCCAGGAGAGGTTTCCAATATGAAAAGTTTCGGATGTTCGGTACGGATGATCGTATATCCGCACAGTGTAAATTCTTCTGTTTTTGTAAGTGCGAAGGTGACGTCCTTGGACGTGACTGTGTATAGGACTGGTCCTGTTACTGGTCTTTTAGTTGTGAGTTTTGTTGCGAGGCCTTCGTACAAAACGTCGTATTCATTGAATCCGCAACTATCCGAAGATAAAGTTTCCCAAAAGTTTTCGGCTCCTCCTTCGTCTTGAAAATTTTCGGCTGTGTAAGCGCAGATGGTACCCGATTGCAGATGTATCTGGTCTGCTTTGATGGAGGCGGCTGCATAGTAGTCTTTCAAGGTGACTTCTACCGAGGCCTGTACAACGACGTCGTCCCAGGTACCATAGGGGTCGCTATATTGCGAGCCCTTGCAGGCTCCGTCTGTACCGACGGATCCACTTATGGTCAGGCTGTGAAGGTGCGTGCTGTTTCTCTTAAGTCCCGTTATGAGGCTGTTGGGGCCCAAAGATAGGCTTCCGGTGACTTGCGCTTGTTCGCATAGGCGTTGGGTGAGCGGATGAATGTATTCGCGTCGGCCATTGTGTACGATTGAAACGTGCGAGTACATTCCGCAGTGATAGATGGTCCTATCGATCCTCACTTTACATTGTATTACATTTATTGGGTGGTATTCAGACACTTGTAGTAATTGAATGTATAGTTCTTGGCTTGTTGGTTGGAGATTCGGCGTCTCGCATTCAGAGACGTCCAGCAACGAGAATGTAGTCACGTTGAGTGAGGAACCGGCACAGTCGTATCCGGTTAGACTCTGTGTAGTTCCTACTATTGTAAGTAGTATAACGAATGATAATTTCTTCATTATGATTCGAGGTTTCTTCTTTAGCTTCGATGCTTTTGCTTCTTTATGGACAATTGACGCTCTGCTCGGACTGGAGTGACTTATATTATAATGAAAATGGAGGGGAGACACCTTATCGACCGTCGTCCCGGACTCTGAGAACTACTGTGGCGCCATGCTGCGCCGTGGCAACCGTTAGTCGGTAAGGTAGAATCCTAGACGTAGGCTTTAACTTATTTTCTAGCCTTATTTAATTTGAGTCTGTCCGTATGAACGACAGAGAGGCCTTTTGGCGTTTCTATTTTTACATTGCTATTATTAAGAATTTGTACAATTTTATATGGTCCCTCGTACTGGCTGTCTAACTTGCCTTTGATTTTTCCCTTTAGGAGGTACACGGAGTCGCCCGTCGAGAAGCTCACCGCCCTCTGTTTTTTATCGTAATAATTTTTAGATTTTATTTTCGCGCGTTCGAGGTTCTCTTTGGCGGCCTCCTGCGATTTCTGTAATTGTTCCGTCAGTTCAGCCAAGTACGATGCGTAAGTTTCGTCTTTTAAGTCGTTAAATGTGCTATCGTTCGGAGTTTTCGCTAACTGGCCAAAGATTAATTCGTGTGGAGTATATTGTGTACTGTTACGTCCCACTCGGCACGGGCCTTAAAAAAAAGAACTATGTTCTTTCCTTCAAGGAGCTCCTGCTTCAATGGGATATTTGCCCAATTCGGCCGTTACCTACTACGTGTAGTTCGTGGCTCGGGACGGGCTTAACGATAAATTATGTCTTTGACGAGAGGATGATTTACTTACCCTTAATGCTTCCTTCCATATAATTCTAAATAGCGAGCTGTTCGAGGGTCGCTTGGTGGTAGCTGTCCGGCAACGAAGGTACACTCCGGGCAGTCGATCGGTACGAGCCGATATTCAATAATTCTGCAAGATGGAG